>CM060177.1:69310637-69635637 GCA_030549775.1 Tamarix chinensis | reverse complement strand
TGGAGGCTAGGGGTAGAGGGAAGTATGGGAAGATGGAGGTGTGGGGTGGTAGGGTAGGATTCCGTGGTTGTTTTGGGGGGTAGAGGCGGCGCTGCAGGTCGCAGAATCAACAGAAACCAGAGGCACGAAGGGCTGCATGGGGTCGAATGAGGCTGTTTGAGAAGGCAATTTTGCACGGCCGGGGTGGCTTGTGTAGGGCAGGGCAAGGAAGGCTAGTGGCTGGGTTATGTAGATGGCGGTTCAGGGAGCGTTTTGGTCACCGGAGTGGGTGACGAAGACGGCCGGTGGTGGAGGAATAATGGGCTTATCAGGCGGTGGTTGCGGGGTCAGTTTTCTAGGTTACAAAAATCCAAACCTGATTATAGCAGCCTTCAGGGCTATTTATAGATCGATCAAAAGGGGAAAATTTCAAAGAGGAGTGGGAGAGTAGAGGGGAAAGGGTTATGGGTCTCTGTGAGGCGAGAATGGTCGGCACAGGTCTACGTTTGTAGACCATAATTTGTCGGGGAGAGAGGGATGGCGTGCAAGAGAGGGGAGGATGGTCCTATCAAAATGGTAGGGAAGTCAATGGGGAAGAGAGGGGAGGAATGGCTGGTGTGGTTGGTGCAGGCTTTTCCGGCGCTGATTTTGGGTTATAGGTGCGTGCTGGAGGTAGAAGACGATGCAAGTGGGAGAGGAGAGGGATGGACCGACGATCTAGGGGAAAAGAAGAAAGAAAGAAAAAAGAAGAGCCGAACCAGCTGGGAGAGGGAAGGAATGGCACGGGGAGGCTAGGCCACGCAGGGGGAGGGGGAAGTTGGGCTAGTGGGCCGGCCCAGGTTGGGGGAAGAAGAGAAAAAAGGAAGAGAAGGAAAGGAAAGAAAAGGAAAAAGAAGGGGAAAAAGGAAAAAAGAAAAAGGAAAAGAAAGGAAAAGGTGGATTAGCTTGTTCAAATGTATTTTGGGTAATTTGGGATATTTAATAAAATATAAATATTAAAAATAATAATTAAATTCTTTTTTTAAGCTAATTTAGGGATTTTTGGAAAGAATTTTCTTAAATTCCATTTTAATTAGCAAAACACTCTAATTTTCTCCAATTAAATTATTTATAAAGTTATATTAATTTGAAAATATTTTATCATTCTTACTTTAAATAAAATAATTTATTTAATTAATTTCCAAAATAAAATCCTTAATTAGCTTAAAATACCAAAATTCCTCCTATTTAAAACACTTATAAATTTCTTCTTGATTTTTCCTAATTAATTTCCTTTTATTTTAATAAAAGTAAATTATTTAATTAATTTTCAAAATAAAATCTTATTTAATAATAAATAATAAAATTAGAACTTTCGGGAGATTTCTCTCTGACTCTCTCATATGTAAATATCGTGAAATAATGATATTCGTAGTGTCCTTTAATTAGCTCAAATCCACTCATATCAACTATGCCTAATGATTACTCCTTCTCTAAGTATCATCTAGATAACAATGCTGGTACCCAATAGTCGAGGCCGGAGTGCTAGGTTGGGAAAATAAATAGCTCAAGGTCTTTGGACAACAAAAATGTTGAGGGCTGATTTAAAAATCTACTTGTGGGTATATCATAAATCATAATTTTATATATAAGAAAAATTTAGTGTGAAAACTTCTGTAGCAATTTTAATATCATCTACATTAATAGTTTGTGCAAAAAAAAAAGATCTTTGATAGATTTACTAAAAGTGCTAACCACATTTGATTGATAGAGAATTAATATAAAAGAAATTCAAGGTCATCACTCATCTTTGAAAGCTAAAAAGGAATATGTTATGGCTAAGTAAATAAGGTGGAAATCAAGAAGATCTTATTAAAGTATGCCTTATTCAATGCAAATTTTCTGAAGGCCTAATTTTCTAGCTTAGAATATTTTCTTTAGAGAGGAAAGCGATCAATTAGGGCTAAGATAAAGCTATTGAAGGCTAATACTATCTATCTCAAAGACAACCTTCAAAAAGAAAGAAATTAAACTAATAAATTATCATCTAAGAAGAAAAAAATTGCTCACAGATACTAGGAAGGTTCAACTTTATTCTAAGGCTAATAGATCACTAGGTTCAAATATATTCTAAGGCTAATAGATATCTAGTGAAAGAAATCAATAACCCCAATAACAAGGTAATTGGGTTCGATGCTAGGTATGGAGATATGGAAAAAGCCTTTGAAAAATAGTTGATCAAGACCCAATTGCTATGCTTGGAATAGGTGAGAAAGAGAAGGCAATTAAAGTTAAGATACAACATCTTCATGAATATCTAGCCAAGGCTAAGAAGCTATTTGAGTCTTCTCTGAAAGATATGGTCAAGTACATCATGAGGGTTGTTGTTTATACCAAACAGAGACACTATCATGAAGCTATAGATAATTACGTGGAAAGTGGAGAGTTTGCACTTTATGAAGGATAAACTCAATCTTAGTGGTATACTTATAATTCCTTAGTGGTGTATATTCAATTCAATATATTATTAAAGAACAATTAGTTGAGAAGGCCCAATAGAGAACTATATTCGGGCCAAGATTTGGAAATCATATATGTTCCTAAAGAAGCTAAAGAGGTTTATAGTGAAGAAGCTGACTCTTGAATATAATGTTGTTTTTTTTTTCATTTTCTTCTTTATCATCTTTATTACAACTTTTCATACCCTTCAAGTATAGAATGATTATGAAGCAGTTACTTCTCTTACTTTATATATAGAATCTTGACAATCTATTGATGTTGAGGATGAAACATTTTTGTAATACACAAAATTCACACACTATAAATATTTATTATATTTTTGTGATAACTAAAAAAAGTGAAGCAAATGGACCAAGAAAAACCCTCGATATTAGGCCAAGTAGCCTCAACACATTAGATGAGGATCGCACCATGGGAGCCTAGGCTAAATAGTTGAAAAGCCACTAGGTGTTCCTAAGTGGGCTTCGTGGTTATGTGAATGTGTGTAAAAGATCTTCAAATAAAATAATGGATCTTATTTATTCTTTAAACAATGAATCTCAAATGAATGTATAAAATACTCATACATTCGAATAACACACCAATCACTAACAACATAGAAACTTTGATACTTCACAGAGATAGTAATCATAGGATTTTTAATGAGAACTCACAAAAAATCACTCACTAAAGACAATCAATATAAACCACACATATTAATTTTCCCATGATCAATCAATCTCATAAAGAGAAATGAAAAAACTCAGAAAGAGATTTTTATTACTCAACTCAACTTTTCTTTACAATCTTCTCTTTATATCTCCCCCACTATGTGTTAACTTTATGCCATATATATATATATAGGCATAACCCACAAAGAGGCTCATATAATCAACCACATGACACATTAGATTTAGGGTTGAGTTGAAAAAGTGACACATAAAAGCATAACTATCAACAAAACCCTACCTTATTACAATAAACTCCTTAGTTGTTATAATATACTTTTAATGGTTCTAGTTAACTTATTCCAGCTACCAATTTGTCAACTTTGACTGGTCAACCAATCAACCAACTCACTTAGACTTCATTTGGTTGTGTAAAAATCTCCTACTTATGAGATTCTTCAATTTAGAACCATATCTTCAAGAAAGTGTCTTTAACTCAAGCAACATCCTAAACATGTCAAACAATCATGTTTATATGTATAAACACATTTGCACCTACATCAAGTGTCCTTGTTACATCCACCTTGGATTCACTATAGAGCCTTGGCTTACTAAGTGAAAGAGCTTCAATCTTTCATCTTACCAAGTCTGCCCATCTCTTTTTAATCTTCTATGCTCAATGAAATCCTTTTTTAAGGTCTTATGTATATAGAGTATGACATCCTAATTATATGAGGACTTATGTATCAAGCTTAGTGACTTCTTTTTTGAAGGCTTATGTATAAGGGATCAACCTTAACTATATGAGGAATTACATATAAAGCCTAGTAGCCTCTTTGTTTCAGGGCTTATATATATAGAGCTTGAAAATATAATTGTATCAAGGCTTATATATATAGATTTATGGCCTATTTGTTTGAGGAATTATGTATATAGCTATTCAAACAGCCTCATTTTTTAGGGACTAAATATAGAGAATTTCTTGATAGCCTCTTTGTTTGAGGACTTACATATAGAGCTTATGGTTTTTCATTAGCAATCATATTTGCTACAAAATACATTTTGTAAACATTGTAATATATATATAACTTTATTCCTTTACCTACATTAATAGGTAGATAATGTATGCAAATTAAAATGTAAAAAAGCTCATTGTTAAGTCAAAATCAATCAATATTACAAACAATATTTTCTCAATTATTTTGTGCTCCAAGAATTTGCAAATATCTTCTCTCTTTATTAGCTAATAAGAACAAGGCTGGCCCAACTTACACCATAACTTGATATGTACCTTTCCATTAAGTTGTTAATTTTCCTCGACCACCATTTATTTAGAAGTAATCCTTCTCAATGCTCAATCCACTACCTTTAATTATTTATGTTTAACTCTCTTGTTGTATGATTTAGCTACTTGTTATTTGTATTTAGAAAGCAACATTTGAACTACATCTTTTCGTTATTCTAGTAAGTCCTTCTCAATTTTTTAGACCCCCTCATTTTATTTATGATCATACTATTTTCCTCTTTCTGAACTTTATTATAATTCCCTTGGTATAATTTCCTTAGTCATAAATGCTACACTAAAAGGTGTTTCACCCATTAGGTTCTTTACAATTATCTAACAACCTATAATATTCTAGGATTTCTATCCACCCATAATCTATATTAAGTATGAAAAATTATTTTTTATCCACCAATTATACTTAATAGGTAAGTTTGAAAGATATCATGTAAAAATAATAAAATAGTTTGTAGCAAATATTTGAAGTATCATCATCACTTAAGCTAAGTGGTCCAAAAAATATCTACCCTAGACAACAAATGGCCACATACTTACGATTGGTTACAGTTCCGAAGTAGGGACATTTTGTCTTAGGGAAAAGTTTTAACATCCTTAGGATTAATATACGATTTCTTCACCATCGTGATACATAACTTTTCAAATGTCATTATGATGTAATGATTTTGTTGAGAGAGATATAGTAACTTGATATAATCCACATATGCCTTATTACTCGAGTAACACACTTTATTAGTGCTATGGTTTGTGAACGTCTATATAATTTTCTGTGAGTCTTAAAATATTTTGAGTTCTTTATCTTAGTTCAAATTCTATATTTTTTCCATTGGTTGAGCCACTGCTTCAAATTAATATATTAATTTATTCATCTAGTCATCTTCCATTAATATTTTTACAATCTCACATAATTCAACTTGAGCTTTACTCAAGTTTGTAAATCATTCTATCATATACTCAACTTTGATTGTTGTGGTTGATGAAGAAGTATTAACCACTAAAAATTGTCTTTTCTTGTAGGAGCCAAAAGAAAGGAAAACTCTTATTAGTTCCCTTGGATAAGAATCTATCTGGCATGGTCAGTTTTCCTATCAGCTGCTAAACATATTTCTTTCATGCCAAGGGTTGCATATATATAATTATTGTAACTTTTTCAAGATTTATGTCTATACCCTTATTTGAAACCATAAATCCTAGGAATTTTCCTACACTAACTCCCAATACACATTTTGTAGGATTTAATTTTATTTTACATTTTCTCAAATAATCAAAACTAGTTTAGAGCTCTTCAATGTAAGATTCTTTATTCTTTCTTTTTACTATCATATCATCCATATAATCATCTATACATTTTCTAATCTATCCTTGAAATATTATGTTTACTAACCTTTAGAATATTACCCCTACATTCTTAATTCCAAAATGTATTACTTTATAATAATAACCTATATCATCCGTGATGAAAGTAGATTTTTTCTTAATCATTTTCAGTTAGTTTTATCTAATGGTATCCAAAAAAAGCTGTCTACAAAACTTAACCTTTCTTAATTGGTCATTGATACAATCAATTGATCTATATACAGGAGTGGATAGCCATCTTTAGGTCATACCTTATTAAGGTATGTAAATTTTACACACATTCTCCATTTAACATTAGACTTCTTTACTGGGATATTATTAGCTATCGAGTAAGCATATTTCACATATCTGATAAATCCTAAGTTGAGAAACTTCCCCACCTCTTCTTGAATGGGATTATGCTTTTTTGTTTCGACAACCATTTTCTTCTACTTAACTAATTTGTATCCTTTTATGATATCTAACTAGTGTTCAGTTATTTTAGTAAAAATTCCTTTTAAACCATTTATATTCCATATGAAGACATGTTTGTTTCTTGTGAGAAAAGCTAGTAGCTCTTTTTTGTCAGTCTCATTGATATCCATGCCTATCATCACCTTAAGCTCTAAATCCCTCAACTATTTTTATTTTTTTCTCCATTGTAGCCTAGTTAACCTTCTCCAAAAGCATTTAAATCCTCTATGACTAGGCTCTATCATGGCTTCTTGACATTAGGCCTTCTTGGGGGCTCCTTACTTCTACTACTTAGCATTATTGCCCACCCTTTTATCTCCCTCAACTTCTCCTCATCCTCTATTAACTAGGAATCTCATCAATAACCCAGCCATAAAAAATTATTACCTAGAGTTTGTTATGGTATGGTCTTCTCAATATCATGGTACATGCCAACAAGCATGAATTAATTACAAAGTTCATTTTAATTCTCCTTAGAGCTCCCAATTATCTAAATTTCAAAGAGAGATTTATCATTCCCTTTTACTTTATAATGTTATTAGTGAATCCCAATAAGGGTGTAATCTTAAGTATTAAGCATCCTTCTTGCTATTCTAATGAGTATAAGTTTTCTCAAAGATAACATGAGCATAAATGTGTGTGCCTTTAAGGACCCTTTTCACCACACAATTTGTGATATGTACTTCAATAACCAAAATGGTCATCATGATACTCCATCATACTCTTCCCCTCATCTTTTGTTGTGAAACTAAGTTCCTGTTCACCAATTCCTTCCCTCTTATTTTTTTTAATGGATTCAAGTATTCTAATGTACTTCTTTTTCCAAGAAATACCCCCTACAATAGTGTGAATAATATTTTTGTGGTTCCATTCTTTGAATAGGTGGAGGAAGCTATTGAGCAACACCTATTTTTTATGTGGTCAAGGGTTTTTATGCATAAAATTTCAAATAAATCTTTTGCCCTAAATCTTCCACATTATCCTTTAATCATCAACACTCCTTTGTAGTGTTTATAAAATCCTCATGATAAAAGCACACCACTTGTTAAGATTTTTTTGTTTCATTCTTTTTCACAAGGAAAAGGCTTTAGAAATGTATATAGGTTATTTTTTACCTTGAATATATGTGAAATGTTGGCCACCAACATAGTGTAGTTGTCAAATATACCAAGCCATTTCTATTGGACAATTAGGTGTGCCACCAACTTAGACCCTCTGAATCTCTTTCTTACCTATACAACTCTCTAGAATCTCACTCGTATTAACTGGATCAGATCGGTGCTGGCCAAACGTGACTATTATTTATTGAGCTAGTTTTTGTTGCTTCTATTGAATAGTTTTGGAGTTAGGTCCTAAATGTCTGTTCTTTATGTAATGTAGCTAACAACATAGAATTATGCAATACATATTTTCTCCTTATTCATCTCCTTGGCACCTATCCTCTCTTGCACATCTTTTCTAAGAGAAGTGTAAGATTTTTTTTAAGTATAAATTCTCCACTAACTCTTTATCAACTAATCCTCTAAGGAGAGAATATATGGCAATACCATTGTCAAATTTATCGATATAGCAAACCTCTTTATTAAATCTATTCAAAAATAAATAAACATATTCTAACGATCCTTGAGAAAACCCCATCAATGAAGAAAAATACATTTTTATACCACCAACATGAATCAAAATTTTAAATGAAAGCCATCATGAGTTGTGAGAAATAATTTTTTGATTCACCTATTAACTTCCTACATCATCTCAATGTTGCACCATATAAAGTGTTCAAAAATGCTTTACACAACATTTCTTCTTGAGCCCCAACTAACAAGATAGAATTATTCAATACATTGAAATGGTTCTCTAGATCAGTGAAGCCATCAAATGATTCCAAAGTTAGAATTCTTATTCTTTAGGCTAATGTTATGGATATGTACTTTGTGAAAGGCATCTACTAGATAAAACTACAACTATTATTCTTCTTCTCTTTTATAGCTTCTAATGCCTCCTACACCCTTTTTTCTATCACTATACATATCAATCCATTTTCACCTCTACTAGGTTGATAGGCATCTTATCTTTGAATCTATTATTTATCTCTATTATTTTAGCAAACATTACATCTTCTATTTTAGTGTTAGTCTACTTTATCTCCATCTATGCTAGCCTCATTACTCGGACTCTAATGCCTTTTCTACTTACTTTACCTTAGAGGGCTAAGGGACTAGTACAATATATTAGTTCTTATCCATTTTCCTCAAAAATCTTCCACACACTCTACTTCTTCTTCTTAGATGATGGCTCTATGGCGTCTAGTTCTTGGTTATCTCTAGGAAGACTAAGAGCCTCCACCATAGTTTCTTGAGGAGTAGGCTGTTAAAGTTGATCATGCTAGGGATTACCCATAAGATGGGGTAACTATCCAAGGTGTGAGTAAGAGGAGTTAGCATGTCCAAGATTATTTTTTGAATAGATTCTTGGAGCTAAGCATCAGCAACATCAAGCTAAGTGATATTTACTAGATGTTCTTCCCTATAGGGCTATTAACAAGCCAAGCCAAGCCAAACTTGGGTAGGCTTGGGCTTGGCTCATTAACTAAATGAGCCTAAAAATAAAGATTGATTTGGGCTTGTTTTTAAATAAGTTGAGCTTTTAACGAGCCGACTCACGAGCTTTGGTAGTAAATGAGCCAAGCTCACGAGCTTTTGGACTATCAACGAGGTTGAGCCTAAATTTATTATGCTCTAGCATGTCTCGTGTAAAAATCAAGTCGAGATCAAGCCTACTTTTTAAGCTCGTTTAGCTAAATAAGTGAGTCAAGCCGAGCCTTTAATGAGTTGAGTCCAAAAAGGTCACAAGTCGGCTCGGTTTATCAACAACCATACTTCCCTATGAAGATCACTAGTACTAGGATCAACTCAATGAGATGGTTGAGTAGGAGACATAGATTTTTTGTAAAATATCCTTAAAAATGAATCCTGTTGTTATAAGTTTTTCATGAATCAAGGGATTCTTAAGGAATAGAAATAAAAGTTAATAGTGAAAAATACATAAGGTAAAATGGAAAGGAGAGATAAGATAGCAATAGTAGGAAAGTTTTAATATGATTTCTGATATCTAAAATGAATATAATAGGCTCTATATATAGGAATAAAATGAGAAGGATGAGAAAGGAAAAATATTATGTGTTCTAGGACAATGAATTGCCTTGTCCTCGGTATAGAGCCAACCTAATAGGGGAATTTTATGGGCTAGTAGTATTCTAAGACCAATCCACAATTGAGGATGGTTGAAGCGTACCCAAAAGCTTTTTGGGCCTATATTCAATGATCCAACAATCCTATTTGAGAAAAAGAAAAAAAAAACACATCACTTGGGATCCCTCATTTTTGTTTTTGGCTCATGTTAAGCTATATTATATCTTTTGATCTCGTATTTAGTTTTTGTATAGTTTTGTAAGTCTTATATCAAATTATGATTAAGTGATGACCATACCTATCTCTTGGAATATACGTTTAATTTTTAACATTACATCCATCATAACTTAGGTATTGGTTATATGTATCCTATATTAGATGCAGTGGTAGCACCCTAAATTTCTTTTCTAGCTTTTGCAATTTATCTTATAATATAAAAAAATAGTTATAAAAATAGGGGATTTACACCATCCCCTAGGGCATCCACTTTTTGTTCCTTGTTCACCACAAGTAAATTGTTCAAATTCTAAGTATTTTCTTCCATTAAATTATGTACCATGGTGAACATAAAGAAGGGAATGGAAGTGATGAAGAAAAATGTTATCCCCCAAAATTTTAGAAAACCTATAACTTAATAAATACCTTTTATTTGAAATAAATTATATTTTAAAATCATTTAGTTTAATTATTTCATGTATTTTCGAGTATGTAAATTTGGATAGGAATATTTAATAAATTAAAAATAAATATTATGTTATTTTATCATATTATTTTTATTTAAATAATTCCCAAACTAATATTTTACTAAAATTAGCCTTTTTGAACCAATATATTAACTTATATTGAATTAAATTATTAAATTAAATAATTTATCAAAAATATTACATTTATTATTTTCTAAATCAAATTAAATTGTTTTCCCCTATTTTTCCATTTTCCTTTTTTTCCTTTTTCTTTTCCTTCTCCTTTTTCTCCTTTTTCTTCTTCTTCTTTTCCTTTTCCTTTTGGGCCGCCGCGCTAGGCCAACCCTCTCCCACGCGACTGGGCCGCCCCCATCTCCCCCTCTTCCCTCCTCTTTCTCCCGCATGGCTCAACCCAGCCCAAGCCCCCCTCCCTTCTTACTTTTCCTTTTCCCCAGGTCGGTCCGGCCCGCTCGTCTTTTTCCCCTTATGCGCCGACTTGCTGCACCTCTCCCTTCCCTTTCTTTCTTCTTCCTCTACACCCCATTCGAAGCCCCCGACAAGTCTTCATCATCAGGTCTACCGCCCCGAACGCCCCCCGCTGCCACCTCCTACAACCACTGCTACCACCTGCCTTTCCCTCCCCCTCTCTCTCCCCTACCCTTTTTTTCATCATTTTGGAAACTAGGCTGCCATGCACCCCATCCCACATGGCTCCCCTTCGTCACCTTCTCCCTGCCACCCTACGACAACCTGCCACCCTAAACACTACCGCCCGATCAGCCACCTATCCCCCCTACCCTACCTCTTCTTTTTCTTCTCCCCTTCAGCCTTTTCCTGCCCCATATTCTCGAGCCCTTATCCCCCCGATCTTCTCTTCTCTCTCATTTTCTTCCTCTCCCATTTCCACCCCTATTTTTGCAACACCACCTCCTCCGCCGCTTTCTCCGCCTAACCAACCGTCGGCAGCACCTTCTTCCACCACCTTCTACCACCCTAAACCACCTCTCAAGCCACCCTACAGCCCCTTCTTCCTCCCCACCTATTTTTCTATCCATTTCCCCCCTCTCGGCAGTTCTCTTGTAACACCACCGATCGTTGCCCTCTGGCCACCTATGCAGCCACCCAAACCACCATTCAGCTCCCTACAACCTCCTCTACCACCCCATACCTTCTTTTCTTGGAAACAGCCCCTGCACCCCTCCATTTTTTCACTCTCTTTTCCTTCATAGCCATGCCTAGCTCGACAACCAACTTTACCACCTCGCTGCTGCCGCCACCGTCGCCCTTGGCTACAGTGAACCCATCCCCAACATCTACCTAAACCCCCTCTTCACTCTTACACCCTTCCCTTACCTCCAAACCTCCCCCATCTATCTTCTTTCCTAGCCCCGAACCACCAACCCGAAAATGACCATTTTACCTTTCCTTCACCCTCCCCTTCGAGCCTTTCTCTAATTATTTTTGCATGCAGCACATGCTGCATTTATTTGCCCATTTTTATTAAAAATTTTAAGGTATGATATTGTTTAAATTAATTATTTCATTAAGTAAAATTTATAAAGTCTTATGCTTTTATCTTCTTATTTCTAATATAATAAATATTGATATTATTTTTAGGTATTGATTTTGCTATTTAAATCTTGAATCTTTAACCGAAATACCGGTAAGGTTCGATTTTTGTGGGATCTAAGGTAATTGTTAAACCCCACTTAAACGTATGGATAAACGTATGTTAGCACATTAGGATTTTTAGTATGTTATTATTCTTGATATTTGTGGTTTAATATAATATATATATTTGCTTATATTGATTGATAAAAAAAGAGAGAGAGAGTATGTTAGTTTATATGCCATGTGTGGAAATGTTTCTTAAGGAAAGAATTTGGCCATTAATGAAAGTATTAAGTACCTATCCTTGTAATTTTATGTTATTGTGACCACTTGTGTATGAATAATATTATTATGAGCCCTAGGGGCATTTTAGTAATATTCCTTGTGCTAGATTATGGCCTAATATGTGTGGTTGCTAATATGTATTATGTTAAAATATAATGGTTAGTGGAGTTGGATATGGTTAATGGAGTATTAATATTATTATTCCATGTGGTAATGTTAATTTAATAAAAGTGGTGTAATAAAGGGGGTAAAGTGGTAATTTTGGAGGCAAAGGGGCAATATGGTAATTTTATGAGTAAATGGAAAAAATGGTAATTTATAAGTAAAGGGGTATTATGGTAATTTTGGGAGTCAAGGGTAAAGTGGTAATTTTGGGAGTAAAAAGGGCATTATGGTAATTTTATAAGCAAATGGCAAAATGTTAATTTTATAAATAAAGGGGTATTATGGTAATTTTGGGAGTAAAGGGTAATATGGTAATCTTGGAAAAGAAGGGCAAAATTGTAATTTTATAAGGAAAGATAAAAACGGTAATTTTGGATGTAAAATGGTAAAATAGTAATTTGTAAAGTAAAAGGGGTGTTATGGTAATTTTATAAATAAAAGGGTATTGTGGTAATTTTGTAAATAAAAGGATATTATGGTAATTTGGAAGTAAGGGGTAGAAGGGTAATTTTGTAAATTAAAAGGATATTTATGGCAAACTTGAAAGTAAGGGTTAACTTGGTGATAATGATAACGACGAACGATAAATTAGTAATTAAATTATGATTATAAAAGGGTAATTGGATAATTATGATAATAGAGAAAGGTAATTTGGTAAATTAACCAATAAAAGGGCATTATGGTAATTTTAATAATGGAGAAGGGCAATATAGTAATTATAAGAATGGAGAAGGGTAAATTAATAATTATAAATATGGAGAAGGGTAAATTAATAATTATAAATATGGAGAACGGTAAATTGGTAATTATAATTATGTAGAAGGGTAAATTAATAATCGTAATTATGAAGAAGGATAATTTGGGATTTATAATAATTGAAAAGGGTAAAATGGTAATTATAATAATTAAGAGGGGTAAAATGGTAATTATGATAAAGGAGAAGGACAATTTGGTAATTTATCTAACTAAAGGGGCAATTTGGTAATTTAATCGACTAAAGGGTAAATTGATAATTATTTAACCAACTAAAGGGGAAAACTAGTAATCATGATAATGAAGAAGGGTAATTTGATAATTTATCAAACTTAAGGGCAATTTAGTAATATAACAAAGGAGAAGGACAATTCGGTAATCTAACAAACCAAATGGAAAATATGATAAGTGTAGTACTTATGAGGGGTGAATGGTGGTCTAAAAAGTGTACAAGATAACTTGGTAACCCAAACCAGGTAAGGGGTAATTTGATAATTATGCAACCTAAAGGGTAATAGGGTAACTTGTCAAGTAAGGAAGGGATGACTTAGGCATGTCGTCGTGATTGTGCAATTCCATAATATGACTCAAATAATGTTGATTAGGAAGGTAAAGAATATTTTATAATTAGTAAGAATCACAAAAACGAATCCTAATTCAGAATTAGATGAGATTATGATGGCCTTAATGATTTCTCTATGTTATCTTGGTTAACCATCTGAATAAGAAATGACTAATGATATCAGAACGATTGAAAGTGAATAAGTATCTGATTATTGTGCTTTTCGTGATCACTTTAATTAGGATACTAATACATAAAGTGAAAGACCTTGAGATCAGGAATGGTGGCTCTTTAGGGGTCGCTACCCTAAAGACGTGATTTAGCCCACGATTATTCTGGTATTTGCTGGTGTGCCTTTGTGGCCTAGCCAGACCTTATATCTTACTCTATCTATCTCTACGGACCTAGTTAGGGGGTATGCATACTTATGGATTAGGCGTCCTTGTCGGTAGGGTACTGAGTAGCTTTATGCACCAGTACGACTAGGGTACCTTTGGGTCCCTGGGTTAATGGTTGAAGGGTACTGAGTAGCTTGTATGCACTGGTACGACCGATGTACCTTTGTGTCCCGGGTTCTTGATGTCCCATCCAAGGAAAATAAATGGAATTGTTATGCTGAGTAAAGAAAGGAAAAATACTAATCATGAAAGTGAAAGATTAATGAGCCAGGCCTAGTTGAATTATGATATTGAGCACTGATCCACCAGTTATAATAGTGGCCCAGGAGCATGTTGCCCTAGCAAGTGATTATGAGTACTGATCCACCGGATATAATAGTGGCCCAGGAGCGTGTTGCCCTTGATGATGTTGATATATATATTCTGATCCACCGACAATAATAGTGGGGGTCCCGAGCTCAATAAAATCAGTTATGGATATTTATAAAGTTATGGAAAAATACTAATCACTTATAGTGGAACACCATGTGAGTCGGGGCCAGACTGGTCCACCGGCGAATAATAGTGGCCAGGAGCGTTTTGCCCTGGAGACTAATCCACCGGCGTATAATAGTGGTTAGGTGTGTTCTGCCCTATAAGTGGCCGATCCACCAGCTACAATAGTAGGGTTCCCGCACTCACATGGGTATAAATATGAGATTGATTGAATAATGATGGACTAATGGCTTAAGGCCCAAATGTATTGATTTTGCACTATGACATGGCTTAAGGCCTGAGAGTATCGATTGTTCATAATGACCTATTAATATCCGATGTGAATGTTATATATACACATTTTGTTATATATGTATGTAGCTTTATTTCATGTGTTACATTATGGGCCTGCTTTTAAGTGTGATTTTAAAGGTTTTCCTTTGTGGGGCCCTTGCCTATTCAATGGGCAGTGTCCCTTGCAGGTCTTTTTCAAGTGCTACTCAAGTGGGCAATGGGAAAGAGCGTAAGGATAATCCTGAATCGTTAAGGGATTTCTTGAAGATCTAAATTATATTCCAAACCATGTTTCTTCATGAAATTATTATCATGTCATGGTCTCATAAGAGAAATAACAAGAACATATAAGGGAACAATATGAGGCATATCAATAAAAATAGTAGTTCTTATAGATATAGTATAGAGTTATAACATGTACCTTCACTATGACTTCAAAAATTTTTGTTGGGGACTTAAGGAGATGATAAGGCTTTTTTACTAAGGTTATATTTCCTTCAAAGGTTAGGAAGTATGAACGTTATAACCACCTTGAATAACTAAAAGAAAATTTCATCTTAGGTGGTGCATGGTGATTGAAAGTCCTATGAGATTTATCATGAGAAGACTCCCTTATATGAAACTTCAAAGAAAATGATTGAAAATGATTTTACCCTTTCTCCATATTCACCATAAAAAGAATGAATCTTTTTATCGTAACCTTAAATGGAATCTTATAATTTTGAATCATTATGCCTTTATCATCCTCATGGGTTGGTTCCTCTTTTTGCTCCTCTTGAATTACAATTACAAGTTTCTCACCTTTCCTTTGATCTTTTTTACTTTGTTTGAGTGGAAGCTTCACATGGTAAAGGCCAAGATTAGTTTTACAATGTGAAAATATCCTATTACGCTCCTTCCATTTAAGATGATAATTGGATTTTAGGCTACCATAAGCTTAATGGTTTATCTTTAACATTCCTTAGACTATCCTTTCTTCCTCATGGATTAAAAAGTTCTATATCTTTAAGAATATGATGGATTCTCTTCATTTCCCTTCTTAGAGGCTTCAATATAAAAAGTTTAAAATAGGGTTTCTCTTTCCATCTCCCTACCCAAAATTTCCTTAGATATGAAGGCTAACAAGTAAAAATAGGGATAAATGGAGGTGGATGGTGGCTAAGGGAAGAGGTTTGTGTTTAAATGGGTGGGATGGAAAAATATGGGGAACCAAATAGCAATAATGTAGAATGAATCAAATTTAATTTCAAAAAAGATATAATACAAATTTGATGCATATGGGATAAAAATGGGTTTAAGTTAGACTAAAGGTGGTAAGATCCAAATAAATTAAAAAAAGAGAATGAAGGTTAAAGAAAATAAGATGAATATGACTTAGGGCCCTACTAAAGCTTATTACTTATGATCACCACCAAAGGTATCAATTACTTATGATAAAAATTATAAGGTTTTTGATAGATAGCTTGCAACGTTGAGAGAAGCTAAAGCTCTCAACCTAGGGGCTACTTAGCAACAATGTGAAATCTAATTTTTCATTCATTTAGTTACCTCATTTTATGGATAAAAGAATGGGAAATTTTGAGTTACAAGCCAAACAAGTAATTATAGTTAATTTAAATATGAACTAAACTTACTAAGCTTTAATCTATATCCTAAATATAAAAATTATGCCTTGACTAATTTTGGTAACAATAAATTGTTGAAATGCAACACAAACACCTAAAATAAGATAAATGAAGCCTAATACTTGCACTTAAACAAATTTCCAATCCTAAGGGGAAAAGGTATTGATTTGGTTCATTCATAAATTAGGTAATACAATTTACAAGATAATTAAATTAATGTAGGTCATTCTGAATTAATTTACAACAACTCTTATTTTTAGGGAAAAAAACTTGCTTTTAGTTTATAATAAACTAGAAAATGTAAGGATTGTCATCTTGCTTGATTCAACCACCTAGGTTTGGTTTGAGTGGCAAATAAATCCTTGAAAGTGGCATGACCATTATTTCAAATGACTCATAGATATAAAAAAGGCTAAAATGATGTCACTATGAACCAAAAAATCATAACCCATGATCCAAATTATGGTTGCTACTACACATAAATTAACCTAAAACGAGGCTCCAAATGAGTCTATTTTGACCCACTTGATGCTTAGTTGATGAAAGTGAACACTAAATGGATGGGTGATGAAGATTTGGTGCTTAGGGATTACCCTAGAGTTTTTTGGTTGTCATTTGTCTAAGAAATTTCATCGGCACAAAGATGTTATTTTCTAATATAGGCCTCCTTAAGAACATTTGAGTTTGGACAAAGACTCTTGACATAAGTTTAGGATAAAACCATAATCACTACAATTTAAAAACAATGATAATAGTGGATACACCTACATTAGAAATCATTTCCATTTCAAATATATAAAATATATATTTAAATATCAAGTTCATTTGATGCCTTTTTAGTATAAATAATGTAGTAAAATAGGGTTACACAGTGGTAAGTTTTACTAATGCACCTAATGTAATTTTATTTTATTTTTTACCTCATCTTACAAGTCATTTAAATTGGGGATGTGGTTCGATCATCCACCTGACCTAGTGCTTTTGGTTTTACTAATAATATAGCAGCAACAACAACAGTAGCAGTTAGTAGCAGACTACTACCCTTACCACTACCTCTACCACTACTTGATGCAGGTGTATCATAAGATGATGATCAAGGTATTAATTTAGCATACGTATTTTTGGAGCTAATTGCATTGCTTATCTTAATTCATTATTATAGGTATGTAACATATTTGCAGAAAGATGATCAAATCATATAAAAAGTAAAAAATACTTAAAATTTCCACATATTACAAGCTATTGCAAAGGAAGTTATGTTATGCATGAAAGTCAAAGTTAAGAATATTTCAAATTCAACATCATTATCTTGATTAGTATTCTTGGAAATTATTTTTATATAATCCTTTCTCACTTTATTTGTAATAGTCTTGTTGAACCACGTATTATATAGGAAACAAATATATTGTAATACTAGTTATGTGCTAGTTAGTTATCTGTGTGTCATGTGGCTAAACTTTTGTGCTAGTTAGCAATGTCCTAAACCCCTATATAAGCATGGAATGTTGAAATAAATGATGGTATACCATGTTAATATAAGTAGTCAGATCAATCCTTATAACACTTCACTCAATTTGGGGTATTATATTCACCCCCACTTAATGAACGCAACATCCTCGTTGCACCTCAACAACTAACTATCTCAATGTAGTTTATCCCAAGAATCATCCTACTAGGTGGATGATTGACTCATTTAAGTTCACCTCAGGGTTGTGGTTTTGCTCTGATACCATTTGTAATACCCCTAGTCGATACAATGACGTGAGGGCTACCTTGGAGTACTTTCGGATTGATCGGTTGGCTCCACAGATCAACACGAATTCTTTTAGTGTGTTGTGTCCTCACTCACACACTTTATAAGAAATTTTCATCGAATCGAGGTGTTACAAATGGTTTTAGAGTAAAACTACAACCATGAGCTAAACTTGGATGAGCTAGTCAGCTCCCTAAACTGTATTGAGATAGCTATTGGTTGAGGTTCAATGAGGACGATGGGTTCTTTGAGTGGGGGTGAATATAACACCCCAAATTGAGCGGGGTGTTATAAGGATTTATCTGACTACTTATATCTACATGGTATACCATCCTTTTGGTGATTCCATCCTAAGAACCCCATAGTTAAGCAAGCTAGCCGTGGAACAATTTTTAGAATGGGTAAACCTCCTAGGAAGTTTCAAAATTTCTAAAAATTTCTCAGGAAGTGCATGAATGAGGACAAAGTACGATAAAATGTAAAGTGTTGATCTATGGGGTCAGTCGATCAATCCAAAAGTACTCTAAGGTAGCCTTTATGTGGTTGTATTGACTAAAGGTGCTACATTTCTATTTTTCTTATCTCACCTTTTTGAGAGCAAGATTGTTTCAAGAACATAGGCATGATTTCAAGAATATTTCAAAGAGTAAATTTTAGTAAAACATTTAGAGTGTATCGAGTGTATCTTAGAGTAGTATTTGAAAATGGGTGAGGAAGTTTCTAAGAATACCATGTATGACACTCTTCAACAACAAGCAGTAAGTGTCCATGTAACTAATGCACAATTGTAGTAGCTTCCTTCCATTCAATGCCAACTATAAAGAGTGGAATCAAGAGTGCCCGACCAAGAGACTTTACAACATATACATAATACCATGGAGGATAAAAATGATCAAGTAGAAGGCATGGTTAGGATGGTGTAACACGCCCAAAATTTACTACTGAAAATTTTTGTTTTAGTAAAAAGGTTTAACCGAAGTGAAATAACAAAACCATAAATTCTGGGGGTATTACCTCCACAATTAGTACCAGACCAGTTCATTCCTACCATTCCAATACTAAGTGGTAAGGCTAAATAGGGTTAACACAAACGCAAGTCATTAATAAAACCATGAGAGCCCATGAGAGGACTCCCTCATAGTCATACAAAAATCAGAGTGTGATTTAAGGATTACAACCCAAAGAGTAAGTAACTAGGTTTTTCCAAAAATATAAAATATCGTACGACATGACATAACTAGAATAAAATGATACATGGTCAAGTCAAAAGAAAAACAGAGTCTAGACAAGATCCTCAGGTAAGGTCTAGGCTCAACGCTCAGCCCCACCTGATGCCTGGTAAGTGTTGTAGGCATCGAAGATGCCATCCCCTACCTGCATGAACTCAGACGAATCTTTTGATCATGGGAATGAGTAGCACCTAGAAAACGGGTGATCAGTACGGTATGTACTGAGTAAGGTAACCATGTGCTAAGGCTAGACATACAAACATACAGCATAACATAAATGGCATAATCACATAAGTTGCATGTAGTAATACAAATGATGAAGGTTGGCTATGGTCCGGATATACTCATTCTTTAGATCTTTGGTAAATGTAGTCGATTCACATCATAGTCTTTATCAATCCATGTGAGTGTAGTAACCTAATATTACAGCCGGTGGACCGGTCATGCAATTCAAAATGCTCTTGGCCACTATTATTTGCCTGTGGACCGGTCATGTAGGGCAAAACACTCCTGGCCACTACTATTCATCGATGGACCGGTCTGGACCCGACTCACATGGTGTTTCACTGTAATTACTTTGGGTCTTTCCCATGTCTTATCAACATTATGTTTGGTTTTTTAGCACGAAAACCTCCACTATTATAGTCGGTGGATCAGTCATGTATGGCGAAATGCATTTGGCCACTATTATTCGCCGGTTGACCGGTCATACAGGGCACCCCGGCTCCTGGCCAATATTATTTGCCGGTGGACTGGTCTGGGCCCGGCTCAACAATCTTTCTCTTTAAATGGATAGTATCTTATTCGATAAACATTACACCCTTGACATGCATGTCTCCAACATTTTACTTCTATCCTCTCAAGGGCGGCCATCCCATATCTTGAGACTCCTGCGCCTCTTATCACACCCCGACATTCATTCCCCCTTACACTTACACATAATGAAAAACCAACTCCTAAGGGTGTGGGTTAAGGCCCAACACCTCATGACATCAACTCCACCTACTATCAACCTTTGGAGGTTTTCCCTTGAAAACCCTAATTGGACCTATGCGACCCAAATTTCTCTCACTTACACTATTGTTACTTCATTTATCGCCCCATACCTTATCTCATTTAGATCCAATCCCAAATTATATCGCTTTGCCCCTCGACTCCACATGTGACCAAAAAACCCTAGTTGGCCACTTCAACCCTAGTACCTTTCTTCTCCCACAAGTAACCTTTCTCTTTTTCACCCAATATCTGTTCTCTCCCATGGCACCCATACTCACCACTTATAAAATAAATTCCCACTCTTAACCTGTACTCCACTCTCCCTTAATCATTTTTTTACTTCCACATTTTCCAGATTACTACTTCCTCCCAAAACCCTAATCGGGTCCCTTGTACACCCTTACACCAACCTACGTACTATTTTTCATCCCAAGTCTCCAATCACTCCACAACTCTCCCCTTAGCTTATTTACACCCTAAAACCACTTTTCTCACATAAAGATCATCCCCATGCAAGTTTTATCCATCTCATTTAAAAACTCAAAGTCCCCATGCAAATTTTAGGATTCCCATGCATGGCTCCCATCTCTCATTCATTTTGGTCATTTCTTCCTCTTTAATTTCCTCTCATGGATCATAAGGTACTTTTATCAACCTCATATCCCCCTTAGTGAACTCACTTCCCATTTCTTTCTTTTTGTCCTTTCATTCTCATATCATATTATCAATTGTCCTAGCATGTATGTCCTAGAGGGCCATATCATATCACATCATAATCACCATATATACATATCATACTCATGTCATAAGAAAACATATACAAACATACCTCAACTCCAAGCTGCGCTACACATAAGACAAGTTAATGAAAATCATACGATACCCGACGTAGCATGATATATAGCATCCAAGGCATACAAGTCACACAACAAACATGGGCCTTAGCTACATCCTTACCTACAATAACGTTGGGCTTTGAGCACACTCCTATGCCTCCTTAGGGTTTTGGCTTGATTTACCTATAAGGGGAAAATACTATGGGTTAATCTCCCTCTTACCAATGATTACCATTATTTCTACCCTACCTTATCATACTCTACTATTAAGGCTAACAATGGTAATAGTAGTTTTATAATTAAAAGTAGGGTTATTATTCTCAAAATAATTACTCATGCTACTACTAACCAAAATAATTCTTAATAGTCATCATGGCTTATGTTTAGGTAGTCATAGTGATATTTATAGTGTTAGAGGTAATAGCTTTAATATTACTAATGATAATATTATTATTAGTTTTAGTAGTAATACTAATATCAACCCAAACCCTAATAATAATAATAATAATAGTAGCATCAGTAATATAAAGGTAGTGACTAGAGTAATTCTTATATTAATAATGTTAGTACTGACAATAAGTTAGTGGTTATGAAATATTGACAAAATACAAGTTAACAACAATAATATTTATAGTAGTATTAAATGATAATAATAATAATAATAATAATAATAATATTATTATTATTATTATTATTATTAATAGTAGTTCTCATCTTAAGGATAACACTAATGAAGGTCCTAGAAATCATCTCAGTAGTAGTCTTAGTGATAATGTGGTCAAGTATAATAGAATAATAACAATAATAATGATGATAGAAATATTAATTATAATATTAGTAGTAATGATAGTAGTAATATTAATAATAATGGTAAACATAATAAGGATAAAAATCGAAAAGGGTAATAGTAATGTAAGTGTCCCAACATTTATAATAAGAATAAAAGTAATAATGGTCAAGTTAGTATTAATAGTATGAGTAACATAATAATAATAATAATAATAATAATAATAATAATAATAATAATAATAATAATAATAATAATAATAATAATAATAATAATAGTAGTAGTAGTAGTAGTAGTAGTAGTAGTAGTAGTAGTAGTAGTAGTAGTAGTAAGGATAACTATATTAATACTAAAGTTCTAGCCTTTTAAATCATAGTACCATAGTTATAAATATTTCTCAAGTTAGGTTAGATTATAAGAATAATAACATAACAATAATAATAATAATAATAATAACAACAACATAACATTAATAATAATAATAATAGGAGTAACACTATTAATATTACTAAAAATCATTAACACTTATGAACAAAGATTTTAAGGGCTGGGGAAAATTAGAATACCACCTAGGGTTAGTGGCGGGTCTGGCAGTGGCACGTGGCGGCGGCGGCGGTGGAGGAGGAAGAGAGGTGGAAAGATGGGGTTGGAGGCTAGAGAAGAGGGAATGAGGGGGTGTTTGAGGTGGTGGAAGGTGTAGTAGGTGGAGAGGGGTGGAATGGAAGTGGTGGTGCAGCCAGAAGTGGCGGCGCACGGCGGTTGGTGCGGTGGCCGAAGGTGGTGGAAGGTGGAGAAGGTAGAAGGAGAGGGAGGCAGGGAGAAATGGAGGTATAGGAAGGTGGGGAGGAGTCCCCTGGTTGTTTTGGAGGGTGGAGGAGGTGCTGGTGGCGGCGGAATTGGTGGTGGATGGTGACACGAGGGGTAGCCCAAGGTTGGTGAGGGCTGATCAGGATGGCACTTTTACACGGCTGGGCGGCTTGTGCAGGGCAAAATAGGGGAGGGGTGGTTTAGTTTTGTAGAGGGAGGTGCGGGAAAGTTTTTGGTGGGCGGCGTTTGTGGAAGCAGTCGTCGATGGCGGTGGAATAAGGAGCTGATTGGGCGGTGGTGCAAGGTTAGGATTTTTCGGGTTGCCAAAACAGAAGCTTGACCCGGCTGCCAATGGGGTATTTATAGGCTAATTTGGGGGGGAAATGCCAAAGGAGGAAGAGGACAAGCGGGGCAGGTGACGTAGGGCCACCGGCCAGCGGTGGCAAGCGGTGCAGTCCTACTATTGCAGGTTAGGTTGGGTCAAGGAGAGAAAAGGAAAGGGAGGCACACTCGGAGGGAAGCTACGGGGCTTGTTGGGGTCGAAAAAAGAAAGAAAATGACGGGGAGAGCAGGGGAGGACGGTCGGCCGTTGGGCTGGTGGTTGCCAGTGGAATTGGGGTTACAGGTCAACATTATAGGTCGGGGTTGGGGAAGAATGAGAGTGACAGGCTGGACCGCCTGGTCTAAGGGAAAAGGAAAAGAAGAGAAAAAAAAGAGGGAGGCGGTCGGCTGGGGCGTTTAGCGCAGAAAATGAAAATGACGCGGGTTTCGGCCACACGAGACGGGGGAGGGGAGAAGGGAATTGGGCCAGTGGGTAGGCCCATTTCGAGGGAGGAAAGAAGGAGAGAGGAAAAAGGAGAGGAAGAAAGAAAAAGGAAAAGAAAGAAGAAAAAGGGAAAAGGAAAAAGGAGAAAATGAATGGGTTGGGGTATTTGGTATTTTGTTATTTATTTATTTATTTTGAATATTTAAAAGTAATAATATTTATTATAAAGATAATAATTAAATTCCTTTTTAAATTAATTTGGCTGTTTTGGACAAATTTTCCGTAACTTCAAGTTATTTAGTAAAATGTCCAAATTTTTCTAATTAATTAATTTATTATTTTCTCCTTATTTTTCCTTAATTAATTCCCCTTTATTTTAATAAGGTAATTTATTTACTTAATTTTCTTAATAAATTCTTATTTTTCTATAATTCCTAATTTTTAGAATGGTTAACCCTCCTAGGAAGTTTTAAAATTTCTAAAAATTTCTCAGGAAGTGCATGAATGAGGACAAAGTACGATGAAATGACAAGTGTTGATCTATGGGGTCAGTCGATCAATCGAAAAGTACTCTAAGGTAGCCTTTATATAGTTGTATTGAATAAAGGTGCTAAATTTCTATTTTTCTTATCTCACCTTTTTGAGAGCAAGATTGTTTCAAGAACATAGGCATGATTTCAAGAATATTTCAAAGAGTAAATTTTAGTAAAACATTTAGAGTGTGTCGAGTGTATCTTAGAGTAGTATTTGAAAATGGGTGAGGAAGTTTCTAAGAATACCATGTATGACACTCTTCAACAACAAGCAGTAAGTGTCCATGTAACTAATGCACAATTGTAGTAGCTTCCTTCCATTCAATGCCAACTATAAAGAGTGGAATCAAGAGTGCCCGACCAAGAGACTTTACAATGTATACATAATACCATGGAGGATAAAAATGATTAAGTAGAAGGCATGGTTAGGAGGATGGTCTCAGCAAGAGGTGGTCATCTAAATAATAGGATGGAGTATGGAGAAAGAGCTCATGAGATGGATATAATGATTTATAAAATACCCCCAAAACCTTAATTTTAGAAAATTATGGCCAACTAAGGATTTATTAGGGAAATTAATTAAATAAATTATTTTATTAAAATAAGAGGAAGAAATTAAGGCAAAATAACGATGAAAATAATAAATAATTTACGTAGAAAAAAATTAGGGTGTTTTACTAATTAAAATGGAACTTCGGAAAAATTATTTAAAATAACCCAAATTAATTTAAAAAGAAATTTAATTATTATTTTTCTAAATATTATTAATTTAAATATTCAAAAATACAAAATATCCTAAACACCCAACCAACCCGTCATTTCTCCTTTTCTCTTTTCTTTTTTTCCTTTTTCCTTCTTTTTCTCTCCTTCACTCCTTTCTTTTTTCCCTTTCTTCCCTAATTAGGTTAGCCCCTCGAGGCCCAATTTCCCTTCCTTCCCCTTCTCCTTCAGCTCAGCCTAAGCCCGCACAACCATTCTCCTTTCCCCTGTTGCCCAGTCGTCGGTCCACTTCTTCTTTTTCTTTTCTTTACTCCCTGAACCACCTGGTCCATTCCTTCCCCTTTCCTTCTCTCCTACACGATCTGCAACCCCTAACTTGCAGCCCGATTTTTGCCAGTAATCGCCAACCGCCGACCAGCCTTCCTTTCCCTCTCTCCCCCACCATTTTCCTATCCCTTTTTGACCCAACCAGCCCTCCTCTCTCCTTAAATGTGCCTGCCCCTTTTTCTGTTCATCTCCCCGACCAAACACACCCCCTGCAATAGTAGATCTATGCCGGCCGGCATGCCAACCTCACCTTCCCCTTCTTTTCCTCTGCCTCTCCCTCGTTTTCCCCTTCAATAAGCCTATATGTACCCCATAAGCAGCCCCAAAATCATATTCCTTTTAGCAACCTAGAAATTCCCCCTTTTGCACCACCTCTCAATCAGACAACCGCCCCATTACCGTCGCGCGAGCCACCAATAGAATCGCTTCCTACATCACCCTCTACCAAACTACACCTTCCTTCACCCTTGATTTTCCCTACACGAACCACCCCAGCTGTGCAAATTTCACCTCCCAATTACCCCACCTTAACCACCATTGCCCTTCGCACCACTATCCGCCTCCAATTCTGCCACAACAAACACCCCCTCTACCCTGCAGAACAACTAGGACAGCTTCCTCTACCTCCCCATAGCCCCTTTTTCCCTGCTTCCCTCTCCTTCTCCCTTCTATTCCCTCCACCACCTTCGGCCACCACATCCACCACCGTGCGCCACCCCCTTTGGCTGCACCACCATCTCCATTCCAACCCTCTCCACTTGAGGCACCCACCACCACCTCAATGAAATGCCCAAAAAATTTCTAATTTTAAAAATTATATTTAAATGAGGTCTCATTATGAAAATTAATTAACTAAATTATTTTTATTAAAATAAAAGGAAATTAATTAGGGCAAATTAATAAGAAATTTATAAGTATTTTAATTAGGAGAAATTTTGGTATTTTTGCTAATTAAGGATTTTATTTCAAAAATTAATTAAATAAATTATTTTATTTAAAATAAGAAGGATAAAATAGTTTCAAACTAATATTGATTTTATAAATAATTTAATTGAAGAAAATTAGGGTGTTTTGCTAATTAAAATGAAATTTAAGAAAAATCTTTCAAAAATCCTAAATTAGCCTAAAAAGGGATTTAAATATTATTTTATTTAAATATTATTATTTTTAAATATACAAAATATTTTAATTAATTTAAATACCCAACCTAATTATTTTTCTCTTTTTCTTTTTCCTTTTTCCTTTTTTCCTTTTTCTTTCATCTTTTGCTTTTCTTTTTCTCCTTTTATCTTTCTTTCTTCTTCTTTTCTTTTTCTTCTCCTTCCGACCTAGGCCAGCCTGCAGCCCAGTCTTCCTCTTTTCCCTCCTTCCTTTCTTCTTCGGCGCGACCCAGCCCACGCAGCCGCCTCCTTCCTTCTCCATCACCGCGCTGCGTTTGGCTTCTTGTTTTCCCTATACGCTGCGTTTTGTTAAAAAAAGAATTTAACCTGCATCGCCGATTTGGTCCTCCTCCTTTTCTTTCTTTTCTTTTTCTTCCCCAAACCGCCCGGTTTTCCCCACACCTTTCTTCTTCTTCTTCCTTCGCACCTACCACTCTGACGCCGACCTACAAGGCAGCCACCAGCCAAAATTTCCGTCGCTGATCTCACCCCTCACTCACCAGCCATTTTGAACCAATCTACCTCTCATTTCTCATGCAGTTTCCCTCTCTTTCCAGTGCACAATCTCTGCCCGAAATTTGCTCCCACCGGCCAAACATCAGCTCCGATGACCCTAGCCCTACTTGCCCTATGCCCTCTTCGTCCCACAGACCCTAACCTTTCATTTAAACCCTATAAATCTCCCTTACCAACCCTGTAGTCGAGTTTTGTTTTTTGAACCCAGGGAATCCTTCCTTTTCATCGCCGCTCCTTTAGACATCAACCCTACTAACATTGGCCAATGCCACCACCCACTCCACCTACCAAACTCTTCCTTGCACCGCCCTCTAGCTAACCAAGTGTTCCATATCCCTCGCTTCTTCCTATGGAAGCCACCTCGGCTGTGCGAAGTAGCCTTCCCAAACAACCCTTCCTTCCACCTTCTCCACCCTTCGAACCACCATTAGCCACCTCTTTCACCGCTTACTTCACCTCCCAAATTATTCTGCAGACCACCCTCTACCTTCCCCTACCTCTCTTTTCCTCTTTCTCACTCTCCCCCTCTCTTTCTCTTCTTCTTCCCCATTCGGCTACCACCACCACCGTTGTGCGCCGCCACCTTTGGCTGTGCCACCACCTCCATTATGTCCCTCTCCTTTTGGACAACCATAAACACCCCAACTCCCACCTCCATTCTGCCTCTCCTTGTCCTAGCATTTAACTTTTCCCCTTTTTCTCTCTTTTTTCTGCCACTGCTATCGCCGTCGTGCACCGCCACCAGTGCCACCCATCACCTCCAGCCTAAGGTTGAACCCTAGACCCTCTCAACCCTTTTCCCTATTTTACAAGCCTTAATTTATTTTATTTCATTTATTTGAATATGAATACTATTTTTATTATTATTAAAAATTCTACTTTTAATATGTATTATTATTATTATTAGTATTAATGTTTTTATTATTATTTATGTTGAGGGCCAAAGCATTATTATATTTTTAATTCAATTTTATTATTATTATTATTATTATTATTATTATTATTATTATTATTATTATCTTTATTATTATTATTATTATTAATATGTTCGTATTATATTTTTTTATTATTACTATTTTGAATTACTATTATTATTATTTCATTATTAATATTAAAACTACTTTACTTTTAGTTTTGCTATTGTTATACGATTATTATTATTATTATTATTATTATTATTATTATTATTATTATTATTATCATTAATATAATTCTAGTATCTTTGTTACTATTATTTTAGTATCATTATTATTATTAGGGTAAAGTCTTTAACCCTATATTATCAACTTTTATAATATTTCTATTATTTATTATATCTTTAGTAAATTTGAAAATTTGTTAATGTTATTTTTATTAATATGTTATTATTTTGTCAAAGCCCTAAAGAGGCGTAGGAGCGTGCTCCATGACCGGTGTCATTTTAGGTAAGCGGTTACTAAGGCCTATTGTGTGTTGATGTGCATTATATGCTATGTATAATATGCATCCTATATTTATTATTGTAATTATTTCGTATGTGGTATAACGTGGAGTTGAAGTATGTTTTTGTATGGCATGTGTACTATATTTCATTACAAAATAATTGACTTTTACCAACATAAACTTAGGCACAGATACTTTTTCTGTTGGTAAAAGTAACTAATACCAACAGATAATTTTCTATGAGTAATAATGTAGTTTTTACAACATAAATTTTTTATCTATTGGTATTAATATGTTATGCCAATAGTTCTTTTACCATCACTTATATATGTGGTTATTAGTAGCATTATACCAACAGAACTAATACCCACTTTTACATCTGTTGGTATTAGAGTTTATGAAATTCAACAATAATATTTGTTTTTATATAATTTTAATATTGATTAATTCTATTCTTTTTAATATGATATTATAATAATAATAATAATAATAATAATAATAATAATAATTAAGTCATTAGTATTATTGGAAATAATAGTTTACATATATTAGTATTAATTATTATTTGATTTCTAATTTTTTATATTAATATTGTTCATAATGGTGTCTTTTAACAATTATAATGAAATAATATATATTATATCTACTACCATTTACTATTAAATTAATTTATTATTAAATACAACCAATTATAATTCAAATCTATATTATCTTAACAATAATAAATATTATCAATAATCATTCACATTATTAATAATATATTAGTAATTATTATATACTATTATTAATTTATTTAAAATAATGATTCATATTATTCTTATTAATATAATTCTTTATTAATTATTACTAAGAATAATTATTTTAGGACATTATTGGTATTATTATTATTATTATTATTATTATTATTATTATTATTATTTTAATTAAAAAATATTATTACTAATTATTGGAAATTATGATTAATATTTATATTATTCATATTTGTATTTATTTTCCATTATTAACTATTTTTAATAATAATTATTATTTTATTATAAATTATGATTAATATTATCTTAATAATACATTATAAAATATTAATTTTATATTAAATATTTTTAATTCATACTAATTATTATTTAAATTTATTATTTAATAATATTATTAGATAATTAATAATAATATTATTAGTAGTAGTAAAATGAATTATATTATTTATAAGAAAAAAATTATAATTATTATATTCAGTATTATAATAATTAATTGTTATTAATAGAATTATTTTTTTAGGGCTTATAGATGGCTTTTTTGAAAATATGTTAAATTATTTTTAGTCGTTTAAACTATTATAAGAATATTTATCGAATGTATTTGAAATATTATCTTTAATGTCATCTATTATACAACCTTTTAATATCTTTATCTATAGTAAATATTTCTGTCTTTGAATTTATTTATTTTTACGAGGTCGATAAGATCTTAAAAAAATATTAAATTAAAGATTTTCATAACTTATTTATGTTTTTCTTTCCATTTTGGCTTATGAATGACTTTTTGAAAATGTGTTACTTTATTTTTAGTCCCTCAAAAATTTATAAAAATATTTCATTTGATTTATTTTGAAATATTATTTTTTTCATTATATTTTTTATTTTAATAAATGTTACGATTTATTTAAAATAAAATTATTTATTCGGATAAGTCTTTTATTTTTATTTGAAAACTATTTAAAGTTTTTATGAGTGTATTTATATTATAATTTATTTTATAAATATTTCAAGGACTTATAAAGTATTTTTGTAAATAATATAGATATTTATACTCATTAGTAAATTTTTCCGAAAATATTTTCGAAATTCTTTATATAACTCTTATATTGATTTTAGGCCTTCGAATCCTTTTGAAATGATTTTTTATTAAATAATTTGTAGATAATATTTTTCAATAATACTTTTAGATTTATAGTATTTATTTATATATGTGTATTTGAAAAAAAAAACCCCGTCCCTCTTCCTTTTCCATTTCTCTCTTCTTCTCTCCCTTCTCTTCTGTTATTTCCCATCGGTCTCCCTACCCTCTGCGCCCCATCGACGTCGCCACTAGCTCCTCCATTGTCAACAGCCTACTGTCGGCCACCATTGACGTCGCGACTCCAACCGCAAGCCACTGTTGTGCCTGCCAGCTCTAGCGTTGCAGCAACTAGTAGCCGAAGCAGCAGCCACGCGCAATAGTAGCCACGAGCAGCAGCACAGGTCGTGCCGCCATCCTCCGACGATGGCGAGCCTCGCTGGTTGCAGGCAAGCAATCCTCGAACTCCGGCGTATCTTCTCTGTCCTTCACCCATTCATATTTGTTAGTTTCGTTTGGTATAAATTTCCGAAAACCCTAACCTTATTTTGATTAATTAAGTATGAATTAGCTTATGATAAGCTAAATTGATTGTGTAATTATGTATATATATGTTGTATGATTAATTTAGAGTGGTGAATTGTAGTGCATTTGGTTGATTTGTGAAAATCGGATTTTAGGCCGGGTTGTGTCCGAATTTTTCAGATTCGTCCAATTAAGCTATTTTGGGCAATTTGATTTTACGTTCTGCTTTAAAATGTATCTAATTTTATCTTAGAACCGTCAATTTGAGAAATTTATGTGGAATTCATTGGAATTGACTTTCTAGGTCAAAATTCGTGTGTAATGGAATTGGATTGCATAATTGAGTTTTTTTACTCAATTGATTTTATAATATCTTTTGAAATGTATTCAATTTCATATCGAAAGTGTTGATTTAAGAAAATTATGTGAAATTGATTGGAATTGGAGTTTTGAGTCAAAACTCTTGCAGGTCTAAATTGGATTGTATAATCGGGTTGTTTTATTCAATTGATTATATAAACTACATTAGACCTAATTTAGATTCAAGAGCAATATGTAATGATAAAGTGTAACCATACATGAAAAGCTAGCTGCTCATGGCCTGTCTCTACTTTTACATTTTGTTAGAACATAGAAATGCTGAAAGTTTACACTGTTCTTTGGGAAATTTCTGAGTTCTTTTCTTGTTATTTTCTATTTGCAGTTGCATGACTTGGGGATGAAGCTTGCTTTGCAAAAATCTCAGAATGCTGATCTCAGAAGTCAACTTGAAGGTTGGTCATAAATACTGGCTGATGAGTTCCTTCCCTTATTGTGGTATTTTAGTTTTCAAAAGTTAAACAAGGAGGCGCATCTGCTTTGTCATGATTGTGTAATTTGGCAACAGTGGTCTGCTCGATTATATTCTATTTTTGCAGTGTGGTTGAACCTTGAGCGGTAGACTCGTTTTGGCTTCAACATTGCTTTTCTTGGACATGCCTCAAACAATATCCAACTGCTTAAAGTTGTGGGAAATAGTTATCTGATCCATTTGAGTCATTCTGCTGTTATACAGGGGGAAATTGCTGCAGCCACCTGTGGTGACCTAGTGGTGTCAATGGTAGTTAGTATATTGGTGAGAACGGTGGACATAGAGAGGATTAGGCGTGGTGGATGCTTTTGTTTTCTAACTTTATACCTTTAAGTACCGGTGAGCAATGTTGCACAGAAATGTTGTGAAGGTGGCATTTTGCATCCCCAAAACGTTTCTGGCATGGGAACAGTCTCTGAAACGCCACATGCTGTCCCCAAAAATTTTCTATGCAAATATATAAAGGTGCGGCACATATTACCTTTCTTGGTCAATTTTTACCTCTCCTATTCTCCAGTTTCACTGCCATTCTTAGCCCTTAGCTGATTGTCGCTATTGTTCTTTTGCCTTCTTTGATAGTCACTGCCTATTTCCCCTATGTCTCAACCTACCTTTGATTGTCTGCACATTGGTCATTCATCTGGCCACAACATCGTTTGATAATCAGATGGTTAGGGATAGCTAAAGGAAGAAGAAATTGTGCTTGGATCAAGTTCTACATTTTTTCTCTACTCCTTACTTAATCAAAGTGTAAGATTTTTGAGATATATCATGGTATTGTACTCTACCTCAAGGTAGTACATTTGAATGTATGTAGCTTGACCAACCTAAGGAATAAATATCAAGAATAAGCATGCTGAATCTTGGATGCCTTCATGCTAGATACACTGATGGCCAATAAAGTTCACTTTATAGTATATCCTATTATTTTACCTATTTCATTTATAGATTACCATAACAATAGCTTTAGGGTTTGATAGCTTCTTGGCCATGTGTTATGGAGTTGGTCCTTTTGGTTCTGCTCTTGAAGATTCTCATATAATATCAGTATACTGCATTATCTCCTTTTACAACCATAAAACCTTCTTAAAACAGTTTTTATGCGGGTATATTGCCATAGATGGTTGATATTTGGAGTTTGATATCCAAAAGATGCATTTTTTGCATTTGAAGTTGTTCATGGATTTCAATGTAGGAGCAAGAGGATGGACTTATGGTCTAGCCGCAGATTCAGAGAGAACAAATTGGGCGTCGGCGGTCATAGGAAGAGATGGAATCAAAATGTGTAGGATCGTGGCGTGTTCTTCCCATAACGGTGGGGTTGGACCCGGTGATGTCAGAGGTGAAGAAAGTCTGAGCTCGAGCAACCGTAGTTCTAGTTCCGGTCCTTCGGTTTCAAGGTTAAATTCGTTCCTCTCTTGAAGCCAATCATATGCTTTATTAAAACAGCAAATGGAAATAGCCGCCAAGTCTGAGGTGTTGATTTTTATTTATTTATTTGTTTATTAGTTATTATTATCCATCCTTGCTATCCTTTTACAAGTTTTTGGGTTGTAGATGAAAATTTATTTGGCTTAAAGTTTCAGAAATTTGGATTATTCTATTAAAAAATTGATTACTATGCTAAAATTCATTTGGCCAAAAGTTTTTGGGCGCAAAGTTTTGGTTGTGAGATCATATGTATAAGCCATAAAATTCATTAGGTTTCCTTTGCTGGGGATCATTACTAAAATGGGCATGAAAATAGTGATTATTTTCTTCTGTTTGAATTTATTTTGGTTGGCAAATGAGTCTGCATTGTGTAGGCATAAAGCGATCAGCAGTGACATAGATTGTGTGTCTATCGTGTATAGAGTTAAATAGTTAGTTATACGAGTTGAAGTTCATTATATTAAAAGGAGGGATTTTTTCTGCTCCTCTAAATTTTCAAACCCCAAATATATTTTGGATGGGATACAAGCTGGAACTTTTATGTTGGTCAATACTTATTTTCATGGCAAAGTGCTCTTTCTCCTCACACAGATCATAAAAAATAATAGAATGGGTGCAAAAGTCACTATCTTTTTATTCCTATCTTCTGATATTGTTGTGGTTCATAGGTATGCTCCGGATGATTGCCTGTGTAATATTAGTCGGCTTGTTTGCCCTGCAGCATTATGGTACCCACAAGGTGGCATTTTTGTTTGCACCAATAGTGTTTATAGGATTGTTCTCTATATTTTCTATTGGGCTCTACAACATAATATATTGGAATCCAAGTATAGTACGTGTAATTTCTCCATATTATATCATAAAGTTTTTCAAGGATACTAGAAAAGATGGTTGGATTTCTCTTGGAGGCATACTTCTCTCAGTTACCGGTATGTTGGATTACTTTTTTGTCTTGTTTCTTTACTGGGATTTGGTTTTCATTATTATAGTAATAGATTGATCCGAATAATTTCTTCTTCTTATTAGTATTTTTTTTGTATGCTTTGATTGGAGACATTGGATGCATTAGCTTTCTCTTCCATTATGTATCTTCGTAATTCAGAGATAGAAACATGAAATTTTCAAGATGAATTTGCCAATTATACATAGACTAAATGTTTAAACATACTTTTAGCAAATTGCTAGAGGCAACTACGCCTACATAATATATACTATATATATACCTTGGAAATTTGTTGTTCTTAACAGCTTATTGACCATATTTCCTCTATCTATATCCATTGTTAAGTATATCAACTTGACTCCTTATCTAAAACACATATCTTTATTTCTTCATCTTCTTGTAATGACCACTCTTTCTACTACTATCATCATTGTAATTTTTTCTACCTAGCGGTTTGTTTGATTGTTGTTTTGAATTGAGGTTATGTGCTAATCACTTCATTTTTAATATTGGTATTTGATTGTTGTTGGACTTTTGTAGCTAAGGTAGGTATTGGTAATTGAAATTGCAAGTTAAAAACTTGGAATTACATGCATATTAAAAGACACCACACAAGTTAAATAATATCCTAGGCAAAGTTATATTAATCTAATTATGTTAAATGCATTTTTTTCAGGGAATACATCTTGATAATTACCAAAGAAAATATTGAAGACGCAGAAGTCGATGGAGATGCAAAATAGGATGGGAATGAAGAGGATGGTGTTTGATATGTTAATGAAGATGTCTTATATGTTAGCATAGGTTACAAGTTGTATATATATTATACCTATACGACTATTATCATTTTGATAGTTAAACTAAAGAACGATGATTATGTATGGTTTACTACATTTTATATAAGGATAAGTTATTGTTATAAGTAAATATTGCTACAACAGGTATTATAGACATTAATGTCGTTTTACTAACAGATAATATATATATATAATTTTAGCAACTGATATAATTTTGTGGATACTACTTTTAGTCACAGATTTTCTTTTGTGGGTAATAGTTTTAGTCACAGATATTATTTTGTGGACAATACTTGTAGTCACAGATATTGTTTTGTGGAAAATACTTTTAGTCACATATATTGTTTTGTGGAAAATACTTTTAGTCACAGATATTATTTTATGGTTAATACTTTTACTCACAGATATAATTGTAGGTATAAATTTTACCAACAGATACATATCTATGGGCATAAGCAACTAATACCAACAGATCTTACGTATCTGTGAGTAAAACTTTTAAGCACAGAGTTTTTACCCACAGATTTGTCACAGAAAAATTTCTGTTGGTAAAAACTTTTGCCAACAAAAATATGGCTTTTACCAACAGATAAGGCCTGTTGGTAAAAGTCAATTATTTTGTAGTGTGTGTTGAAATATTGTGGTATATGATGTTATGTGATGTGACCCTATAAGAAATGCATGTGAGGATGTATAAAAGTGGTATTGCATGGGAAAAAGGTTGAAAATGGAAAATGGGAAGTAAGTTGACTAAAGAGGAAATGAGTTGACCTAAGTATTTTAATAATCTATGAGTGGAGGAATAAAATGGGGAATTTAGAGTTTTATGTGGAAGAATCTAATTTATGGTTTTGTATAGGAGAATCTAATTTATGGTTTTGTATGGGAGAATCAAATTTATGGTTTATATGGGAGAATCTAATCTATGTTTTATATGGGAGAATCTAATTTATGGTGTTATATGGGAGAATCTAATTTATGGTTCTGTATGGGAGAATTTAATTTGTGATGTTGTATGGGAGAATCTAATTTATAGTGTTATATGGGAGAATCTAATTTATAGTTTTGTATGAGAGAACCTAAGTTATGGTTTTGTATGGGAGGATCTAATGTAGGGTTTTGTACGGACAAATCTTTGATTTTATATGGTTTGAATTTAGGGTTTGGTAAGGATGAATCTTTAGTTTGGTATGGATTGAATTTAGGGTTTGGTATGGATGAATCTTTGGGTTTTATATGGTTTGAATCTAGGGTTTGGTATGGATGAACCTTGGGTTTTGTGTGAATTGAATTTAAGGTTTTTTATGAAGGAATCTTGGGCTTTACATGAAAGAATTTAGGGTTTCGTATGGATGGACTTAGGGTTATGCATGAAAATTTTGAAATTTTATATGGGGTGTGTAAAGTCTGCATGGAAGTAAAATTTACGTATAAAAAGTTGATTTGGGATGTAAGGATGGTAATGTAAGCGTTGTTTGGGTGGTTGAACACTTTGGATGGAAAAAATTATGTGGAACATTATCTAGATACGTAGGAGACTGAGCTAGGGTTTGGAGTGGTTAACTAGGGTTGGTTGTGGAAAACTAGGGTTTGGAGTGATTAACTATGGGTTGTTGTGATTAAATAGGGTTTGGAGTGGTTAACTATGGTTGGTTGTGGATAACTAGGGCTTAGAGTAATTAACTATGGGTTGTTGTGGTTAACTAATGTTTTGATATGGCTAACTAGGGTTTGGTGGTAGTACGTGTGTACTTGGTGAATAAAGTATGATGATGAATATGGAATCTATGATTTATGATGTGTGAAGTGTAAAGGGAATGATTCATGCATGTCCAGGGCGAAAGCTTTTGAATAAGATACTTAAGACACTAATCATTTAAAGTGGAAGATTATTGAGCTGGGTCCAGACCGATCCACCAGTCAGAAATAGTGGGTAGGGCTTTTACCCTATGTGCGACTGATCCACTGGTTAAAATAATGGTTAGGGTTTTTACCCTATGTGTGACCGATCCACCGGTTATAATAGTGGTTAGGGCATGATGTCCTATGTGTGACCGGCCCACTAGTTATAATAGTGGGGGATCCCGAGCTCAATAAACACAAACCAGAGTTTTGCTAAGACACTTAAAAGATACTAATTACTTATAGTAGAACACTATGCGAGTAGGAGCCAAACCAATCCACCGATTAGGAATAGTGGTTAGGGTTTTTACCCTATGTGTGACTGATCCACCGGTTATAATAGTGGTTAGGGTTTTACCCTATATGTGACCGATCCACCGGTAATAATAGTGGTTACGGCATAATTGTAATACCCCGTATTTTTAAAATCTAGATTTATTAAGTTTAATGATTTTATTAGCGTAATTTAATGTAAACAATTAATTATTTTAATTTCGATTCGTTTTATAGATTTATCGACGATTTCGAATTCATAATTGAATGTGATTAATCATTGTCGTTGCGAACTATTCTAGACAAATTCGTTCACGACAATGATTTTATTATATTCTTATGAATTTGATTTTCGGTTAAAAATATATATTCCCATTCCTTCCCGTATTTTGATTTTTAATATTTTAGAGTCGTTTTCGATTTTAACTTCGTCGTGTGATTACGACCTTATTTTTGGAGTTATATTTCGTTAACGAAAAATATTATTTAAATTATAGAATTCCTGTTTAAATAGTTAAATTTATTTTAATGATTTTATCCGTAAAAAAATATTTCCGACTTTAAATTTATTCGCTTTCGGAAATCTTTAATATTTGGGAAGTTTTAAATTAAAAAGATTTTCGGAGTTTATTTATGAAATTCTTTCTGGAATTAATTCTCTTTCGTTTTATGCTTTTTGGTTTGCGGAAAATTGATTTCGGAAATTATTTAAATTAGTCTTGGTTTATTCGAATTTGACTTAAATATTTTAGTATATGTTTTTAAATAATTTTTCGGGGTCTTATAATATATTTCCGTAAATAATATAAATTTTTATGTTCGTTGGTAAATTCTTCCGAAGATGTTTTCGAAATTCCTTATATAGCTTTTTATTAATTTTAAGCCTTCAGATCCGTTCGAAATAAATTTCCATTAAATAAATTTTAGATAAAATATTTCAATAATATTTTGATATTTTTTTTAGTATTTTATTTTATGTGTATTTGTAGTTAAAAAAAAAAACCCAACTGGCCGGACCCCCCTCTCTTCTTTTTCTTTCTCTCTTCCCTACCCCGACCCCTCTCCTGTGCGCCCCTGTTCTGCAACCGAAGCCCTAGCCGACCTCCCTCACCTCCTCCCTTGCCCCTCCTTGCTTCGCCCCGCCGGCCGAGCTTCGACCGCCACCGACCCGCACAGCAGCCGTAGTCGACCGCCGCAGCAACAGCAGCTAAAGCCGCGCGACAGCAGCCAACGCAGCAGCGCAACAGCGGGCGACGACAGCAGCAGCAGCAGGCCACGCAGCTCGTGCCATCGCTCGGCCACTGGCGAGCCCAGCTGACCACCGTCGAGCCACCCCCGGTCCCCGACGAAGCTTTCCCGGCCTTCCTTTGCCCCGATTTATCGGTTTTTGTTTGGTATAATTTTCGAAAAACCCTAACCCTTGTTTGGATTAATTGGGTATGATTTAGCTTGTGATAAGTTAAATTAATTGTTTGATAATGTATATATGTGCTGTAAGAATGATTTGGATAGGTTAATTATGTGGTTGTGTTGGAATTTTGGAAAAATTGGATTTTTGGCCGGGTTATGCCCGAATTTTTCGGATCCGTCCGTTTTTGCGATTTCGGACAAATTGATTATACAATATGTTTTAAAATGTATCCAATTTCATTTTGGAACTGTCAACTTGAGAAATTTATGCAGGTTTTATCGGAATTTGATTCCTAGGTCAAATTTTGGGTGTAATGATATTGAGTCGTATAATTGAGCCGTTTCGCTCAATTGATTTTATAATATTGTTTAAAATGTATTTAATTTTATATTGGAAGTGTTGATTTGGGAAGATTGTACGTAATTGATCGGAATTAGATTTTTAGGTCAAAACTTCCGCGGGTTTAAATTTGTTTGGGTAATCAGGTTATTTTATTCAATTGACTATATAAATTACATTATAATATGTTTAATTACATTTTCGAACCGTCAATTGAAATGTTTTGGCAAGAACTGATCGGATTTGCGTTTCGGGCTCAAAAACCCTAATTGTGCTAAATTGCGTATTTCTTTTATTGGTTTTGAGCAATTGATTAGTTGATATGTTATAAAATGTGTTTAATTGCATTTCCAAACATTCAATTTGATTAAATTTATAGAATTTTAACGAATTGTATTTTCGGGCCTAAAACCCTAAATTTCAAGTGAAATTATGAAATCGATTACTTGTATTGTTGTTTTTCTAAAATTGAATGTATAGAAATAGTTGAAATGATATTAATTGCTTTCTAATACCTTTAGTTTGAATTAATTAAATTGAATTACCTGAGTTTATGTCGTGGGCTTTAAAACCCTAATTTTGAATATTGATCATCTGGAATTGATTAATCGGAAGATTGTTTTGTTGAAATTGATTGTCTAGATTTATCTAAGATTGGTTTAATTGTGTTTTAAATCTATCAATTTGAGGTAATCCAGGTGATTTGGCCGATTCATGGTTTAGGTATTAAAAACCCTAATTTTCGGGGATGATGTTATAAAATTGATTTTGCTATGTGTATCTTATCTAATCGATTTCTATCTTTGGGTTTTAAATCATTTAAATTATGTTCTAACCTAATCGGTGTGGATTTGGTTCTATGTAAATGATTAGGTTACCTATTTAGTTGTAAAACCTAATAAATAAGTTATTTCGATAAATTAACTTATGATCGATTATTCTTTCTCGGGCTTTCCAAATTAAGTTGAAATGTCCCGTGATATTTTTAATAATCCGTTTTAATTTAGTTTTAACCTTAAATCTTAATAAAGCTATGCTTTTAAGTTCTAAGTTTTGGACACGTTTTCTAAGAAAGATCATTTGGGTTGTTTGTGTTTATTTAATTAGAATACGTGAATTATTGATTGATAGTATAGTTTCTAATTTAGTTTTCGATTTCTATCGGATCTAGGAAAGCTTTCTTGTGGATCCACGAGCTAGTGATCTCTCTCCCTCTTATCTCGCTTAGCTAGCTTTGGATCCAGGTAAGTCTCGACTTACCTCTACTTATGGGTATTTCGCAAGGATGTGGCTAAGGTCCCTACGTGTTATGTGACTTGTATGCCTTGGATGCCTCATATGATTATATGTCGTGTTTTACATGTTGTCACCTTACCTGTTTTATGTGTAGCACAGTTTGGATTCAAGGTATGCCTTTGTGATCGCTCTTGTTACGTGTTAATGTGGATGTGCTACAAGTTGTGACATGATATGACCCTCTAGGACATGCATGCTAGGGTTTTGGTAGCATGAAATGATAATAAAAGAACACGGGAAAGTGGACGTTTAGGAAGTTTGTATGGGGGGGAACTAGATCTTGCATGGGTGTGATCCTTACGTGGGAAAAGTTGATTTGGGTTGTAAGTAAGAGTTTTGGAGAGTCTAAGAGTGATTGGAGACTTGGGTGCAAAATTTTCCGTGGGTCGATGTAAGGGTGTCTAAGGGATCCAATTAGGGTTTTGAGAGAAAATGAGGAATTTGAAGGGTACAAGGGTAAAAATGATCAAGGAAGGATGGAGTATGGGGTTGAGAGTGAGAACTCACTTATATAAAGAATGGGTATGAGTTTTCTAAATGAGAGAAGGGATTTTGGGGTGAAAGAGGGAGGTTACTTGTTGAGGAAGTAAAGTGTTAGGGTTTGGCACGACCAATTAGGGTTGGCGTGGTCAACTAGGGTTTTGGGTGGCCAACTAGGCTTTCATCGGTCATGCATGAACTTGGGAGATAAAGTAATACATTTGGGGAAATTCCTAATAAAAATGAGGTGCGAGATAGAGAACAAAGTAACGTTTGGGTAAGTAAGAAAGAGTTAGGCCACATAGGTCTGATTAGGGTCTCCGAGGAGGAACCCTAGAGGGATGAGGACATGCGGAGTCGATATCATATGTGTTGGGATGGTCTATATCCTTGGAGATTGTGTCTTACTATATGCTACTTTACCTAAGTCTACGGGGGATAGATGTCGGGTGTGAGAAGAGGTATGAGTCTCAAAATATGAGACGGTCCCTCTGGAGGGGAAGAAGTAGAGTATCAACCGCATGCATGTCAAGGGTGTGATGTGATTCAATAAGACACGGATAAGACACTAATTACGTAAAGCGAAAGACTGATGAGCCCGACCCAGTCCGGTCCACCGGTTAGAATAGTGGCCAGAGGCGTTCTGCCCTGGGTGTTTATTTCCGGTCCACCGGCTATAATAGTGGTCAGAGGTGTTCTGCCCTGAGTGTTTATTCTGGTCCACCGGCTATAATAGTGGGGGATTCGGGCTCGACAGACCCAAACGAATAAGTTAATCCATAGGAAAGATACTAAGTACTTACAGTGAAACACCATGTGAGTCGGGGCCAGTCCGGTCCACCGGTTAGAATAGTGGCCAGAGGCGTTCTGCCCTGGATGTTTACTTCCGGTCCACCGGCTATAATAGTGGTCAGAGGCGTTCTGCCCTATGTGTTTATTTCCGGTCCACCGGCTATAATAGTGGGGCTCCCGCGCTCACATGGATTAATGAAGAATGCTTTGAATGAATATGAATGAAGTAATCCATGGGAAAATACTAAGTACTTACAGCGAAACACCATGTAAGTCGGGGCCAGTCCGGTCCACCGGTTAGAATAGTGGCCAGAAGCGTTCTGCCCTGGGTGTTGATTCCGGTCCACCGACTATAATAGTGGTCAGAGGCGTTCTGCCCTGAGTGTTGATTTTCGGTCCACCGGCTATAATAGTGGGGCTCCCGCACTTACATGGATTATTAAAGAATATGTGTGAAATGGACATATTATTAACGAGGATAAAGAATAAGTCACCGGACAGTACTCAGGCCTTATCTTGTGTGTTATCGCATGTTACTTATATGATTGTGCTATGTGTGCTATGTGGTATGATTGTATGCTTGGCCTTAGCGCACCTGCGCCCTTACTTAGTATTGGACCCGTACTGATACTATCTTGATTGAATGGGTCATGTGATGATCCACCGATGGTGGGGAGCAGACCTCCTATGCAGGTTTGATCGGTACTAGTTTGGGGTGGAAGGCTTGACTTGAGTGAGTAGGCGATCCGGATATTGGTCTATTGGGATCTGTTTTATTTAGCTATATTTTGTACTACGCTTCTTGTTTTGAAACCGTACTCTTAAGTTGCAATCTTAACGATATTTTAACTGTTGTTGACTCGTGGTTTTCGTAAATGGTCTATGTTAACTATGGACCTATGTTTTGATGATTCTTACTTAATGATTGTTTAGTTTAGCCTTAGCACTTAGTATCGGAACGGTAGGAGTGAACCGGTCTGGTGCTAAGTGTGGTGGTAATACCCCCAAGTTTACGGTTTTAATTCTTTCGCTTCCGCTAAACATCTGGATTTAAACGAAATTTTTCAGTAGTAAATTTGGGGGTGTTACAATAATGCTCTATGTGTGACCAGTCCACCTGTTATAATAGTGGGGTGTTCCTATACTCGCATGGATTTGATAAAAAGCATGGTGTGAAATAATTTCTTATCAGAGATTGATTAAGTGATTAATTTGAACTATATGTGGGCCTTATGTATCTATCAGAATGTTTGAACCATATTACGTTATCATTATGGTCCTTATGTTCTCTTTATTTCTTCTGCATTAATTGTGGTGTTATGTGTTGGCCTTAGTGCATCTATTACCTTACTCATTACGTAGCGTAGTAATCACCCTTTTCATAGGTGTTGCTCATTCCCACAAGTAGTATGGCCTTCTGACTTTATGCAGGTGGGCGAGACATCCGGCGGGGCTGTGTGTTAAGCATGTTTTGGCTCAAAGTTAGAGAGAGTTGTGGCCATATTTCACTCTTTATGTGATTCTATTTTCTTATGTTATTTCTTTTGTACCGAATTTATCCTTTTTTAATTTATTACCTAGTATTGAGTATTTTAAATGAATATTTTATCGATTGTAAGATATTTCTCTTTTTAATATAATTCTTTATGCGTACTCTGATTTTTGTTTTACAACCGTTTAATACTTATTTGGAATTTGGATTGTCTTGATTTATAATTGATTATTACTTTTCCTCTAGCCTTAGAACTTGGTATTAGAACGGTTGGAGAGATCTGGTCTGGTACTAAGTGTGGCGGTAACATCCCCAGAATTCACGGGTTTTAATTTAAGTATTTCCATTGTAATTACTCTCGCTTTAAAAAAAAAGTAGTGAACTTTGGGGTGTTACACTCAATCACCCCCATATTCCCTCTCCTAGCCTAGATAACTACCTCTCCCTCTCTCTTCTCCCTCCACCGCCACCGCCACCATGCGCTGCCGCTGGTGTCGTCGCCGTCCTTAGGTTGTACTCTAACCTCCCCAACCCCTAAACCTTTTTTATACCAATGTTAGCTAGTTTTAGTAGTATTAATAGTATTATTCTCAATATTATTATTATTATTATTATCATTATTGTTGTTGTTGTTGTTAATATTATTATTATTATTATAATGTTATCACTATTATTACCCTCATCATTTTTAACATTTGACCTAACCTAGGAATATTCTAACTAATATTACATTAATGGTCAACAACTTTAGTATTATTATGATTATTATTATTACCATTATTATTATTATCACTATTATTATTATTATTATTATTATTATTATTATTATTATTATTATTATTATTATTATTATTATTACTAACTTTGGTATATTATCACTTTTATTATTATTGTAAATATTGGAATCCTTATATTACTATTACCATTTCGATTTCTCTTATTAGTATTATTCTTAACATTATTATTATTATTATTATTATTATTATTATTATTATTATTATTATTATTATTATTATTATTACAACGACTACTACTACTACTTTGTCATTATCATTAATATTACATATATCACTAACATTACTATCACTACTAGCATTATTATTATTATTATTACCATCATGGTCACTATGTTTGTATTACTAATAGCACTATTATTATTACTAGGATTTGAGTTGTTATTAGTATTATCACTATAACTAATACTACTACTATTATTCTTATTAGTAATATTGAAGCTATTACCTTTAATAATATGAATATCGCTATAATTACTTTAACATACACCGTTGCAACTACTAAGATCTATTTTGATTAGTAGTAACATGATTAGCTACTTTAAGAATAATAACCCCACTTTTATTTATAAAACTACTATTATCATTATTAGCCCTAATAGTAGGTTATGATAAGGGTAAAGTAGGAATAATGATAATTTTAGTAAGAGGGAATTTAACCCATAGTATTTCCCTCTTATAGGTGCATTAAGGCAAAACCCTAAGGAGGTGTAGGAACGTGCTCTAAGACCGGTGTCGTATTAGGTAAGGATGTGGATAAGAACAACTATGTGTGTGTTATGTGCCTTGTGTGCCATGTGTTATGCCATGTTGTTTACTTTATGATTATAATGACTAATTACTTGTAGCGCAGCTTGGAGTTGAGGTATGCTTATGTGAATCCTTTATGGCATGTGTATAATGATTATATATGTTGTGATTATGATGTGATATGATGTGACCCTTTAGGACATGCAAGCTAGGAAGATTAGTAATATAATATGGGGTGAAAGGATAAAATGGGAAAAATGGAAAGTGATTTGACTAAAGGGATATAAGATTGACCCAATTGTCTCATGATCCATGAGGAAAAAATAAAAGAATGTTATGATCAAAATGAATGAGTGATGCGAATCTTGCATGGAAAATTTCTAGGGTTTGTATGGGATGGATGGAGTCTACATGGGGATGACCTTTATGTAAGAAAAGTTATCTTAGGGTGTAAGTATGGTAAGGGAAGAGTTGTAGAGTGATTGGAGACTTGGGATGAAAAATAGTACGTAAGTTGGTATAAGGGTGTATAAGAGACCTGGTTAGGGTTTGGGAGGAAACCCTAATATGAGGTGGATGTGAAAGTAAAAATAATTGAGGAAGAGTGTAGTATGGGATAAGAGTGGAAACTTATTATATGAGGGATGCGTATAGGTGGCATAGGAAAGAAGAGATGTTAGGTGAAGAATAGAGAGGTCACTTGTGGGGGAAGAAAGGTGATAGGGTTTGGAGTGGCCAACTAGGGTTCATGATCACTTGTGTGATTGGTGAGCAAAATGATATGATTAGGGTTGAATCTAAATGAGATGATGTGTTGAGCAAAAAAAAGAAATAATAGTTATGTAAGTTAGAGGAAGGATGGGTCACATAGGTCCACTTAGGGTTTCAAGGGAAAACCCTAGAGGATGATAGTGAGTGGATTTAGATGTTATAAGGTGGTAGGACTTAACCCACACACTTAGGATTTGGGTATTCATTGTTAGAGGATGTCGGGGTGTGTCAGAAGTCTCAAGATATAAGACAGGTCCTCTTAGGAGGATAGAAGTATAAGGTTTGTGACATATATGTCAAGGGGGAAAGTTTTATCGAATAAGACATGAATAAGATACTAACCACTTAAAGAGGAAGATTATTCAGTCAGGCCTAGACCGATCCACCAATATAATAGTGGCCAAGTGCCGGGGTGCCCTGGAGACTAATCCACGGGCATATAATAATGGTCATGAGCATTCTACCCTATATGTTTCCGATCCATCAGATATAATAGTGGGGGATCCTAAGCTCAATAAACCAAACCCTAAGTTATAATAAATCATGAGAAAGATACTATGTAATTATAGTGGAACACCACGAGAGTCGAGGCTAAATCGATCCACCGGCATAATAATGGCCAAGAGCACTTTACCTTGGAGCCCGATCCACCAGCAAAAATAGTGGTTAAGAGTATTGTGCCCTGTACGTTTCTGATCCACTAGCTATAATAGAGGGTTCCCGCACTCGTATGGATTGATAAAGAGTATGGTGTGAAATGAATATATTGACTAGAGATCTAAAGAATAAGTTTATATGGACCGTAGCCCGACCTTCATTATAGGTATTGTTGTATGTTGTTTATATAATCATACTTGTGCTATATGCCTTATATGTTTGGCCTTAACTGCATAATTACCTTACTCAGTATGTAGTGTATTGACCACCCGTTTAATGGGTGTTGCTCATTCCCACAAGTGAAGGGCCCACCTGAGTTTGTGTAGGTAGGAGATGATATCTTTGATGCCTACGATACTTATGAGGCATCGGGCAAGGCTGAGAGTTGAGCCTAGATTTGGCATGAGGACTGAGTGCAACTTGGCCAGATTCTCCGTTGCATTTCCTTTACCCTGTATCATTTTATTTCAGTTCTATTTTACTGACTTGTGTTTGACGATAATACTCTTCAACCTAAGCAATTGGTACTGAAATAGTATGAGTGAATTGGTCTGGTACTAAGTGTGGCGGTAATATCCCCAAAATTTATAGTTTTATTATTTCGCTTCCGTTAATCCTTTTCATTAAATAAAAATTTTTAGTAGTAAATTTTGGGGTGTTATAATTTAAGCCACAACCGAATAGTCAATGTAAACCATCAACAAAGGTACAATCAATTCAAAGATAAAGGTATAAAAGTCAACCTTCCTAATTTTTATGATGAATTGGATATTGATTTATTTTTTGAGTGGTTGCATGAAATTAAAGCAATATTTAAATTGAGGGAGTATAATAATGAGCATAAATATAAGATAGAAACTCTTCAATTCAAAAAGTTTGCTATGTTTTGGTATGACAATCATAAGAGGACTTATGATAGGCAAGATAAAAGCAAAATCAAGTCCTGGAAAAATTTAAAGAAATACCAAAGTGTGTTCTTGTGACTCATATTTGGTATGTAAAATAACTTGGATTGGTGTGTGAAGTGTTTCAGAGGAATTTGGAGTAGAACTGTGAGCTGTTTTGGAAATATGTGAATATTTTACCTTGAATAAATTAGAATTTGGAAATGTGCTGAACATGAAAGTTGCAGATCTTTCTGTTATCTTTCCAACGCATCAAGAATCAGCTCGATTGGAGTCAGATGAAGAATTTGTGACCGAAATACTAAAGACTGTCAAAGCTGGAAAGAAACACCGGGGGCCCGTGTTTGTGAAACACGATCCGTGTTTTTTAATCAGGAAAACATGTTTTGTTTCCGTGAGAGGCCGAGAGATAGGAAATAAACACGGGGGTACCGTGTTTATTAACACGGTCCGTGTTTTTTGGTTTTTTCGCTCCGCCTCGGTTTTCGCTAATGACAGTTTCGTACAGTATAAATACCATGCGATTAGAACCCTAATCAAAGAGCGAACGTCGTCTTCTTCTTCTATTGAGTTCTCTTGTAATTCCTTGATGAATTGAGTGATTTATGTGAGATTTTCTTTGATTCTCTTTGTAATCACAATTACTTCACATCAATAAGATCATCTGTTTCCCCAATCTGTGTTCTTAAGTATTTTTCTCTTCTCAATTCTTGTGTGTTCTAATTGATTCTAATTAGATCTTATTTTTTCAAATTGGTATCGATCCACAATACTAAGAAAAAAATTTGTACCTAAAGAGATGTATATCAAACTAACTACTCTTAGGCAGAGACTTCTTAGTGTAGGAGAATACAATAGGAAATTTGAAAGACTAGCTTTCTTATGTGATATGAAAGAAAGAAATGAACAAAAGTATGCTAGATACTTAGGTGGCCTTAAAAACTTGATTAGGGAAAAATTTGAAACGTTTTCCTATGATTCTATTAAGGATTTGATTAAATAAGATTAAAAAAGTGAAAAGCAAACTAAGTCTACCAAATCTTATCAAAAGACAAGTGCTTCAACTTCTACATCCAACAAAAATAATTCTAATGCATCTACATCAAAATTTAGGATATAACTATTCAACAAATGATAAAAACATTAACACTAGCTGAGATGATAAATGTAAAACCAAATTTAATGAAAATTCCACTAAATAATTCTTCAAATGTAAAGGGTATGGTCATTTGCTAGGGAATGTCCTAATCCTAGAGTCTTTACCTTGAGTGAAATTGAAAATATGGAACCATGTGTTGATGATGATGACTTAGAAACTGAATCTAATGATGATGTATTAAGTATGTATGAGGAAGATGGTAATCTCATATTATAAAGGGCATTACAAATACACCTAATGATCAATATACACAAGGGGATAAATTTTTTAAAACTAAGGGTATAATTAGTGATAAAGTTTGTAGGGTTACCATATATAATAGATAGTGGTTCTTGTACAAATTTTGCTAGTGATAAAATAGTAAAAAGAAAAACTAGGACTAATGACCACTATCCATCCTAAACTATATTTCTTACATTACAATGGCTTAATAAGGACAAAGGAGCTAAGGTAACTAAACAAACACTCATTTCTTTTCACATCAGTGATTATCATGATGAGGTGTTGTTGTGTAATGTTTTGCCTATGGATGATTGTGGTATTTTACTTGGTAGACCATGTCAATATGATCACAATGCAACTCATGATAGTGTAACTAATGAATATGTGGTATTAAAAGATAAAAGAAATATAAGTTGAATCCATCCTAATTTGATTATGTATCATTACTCAAGGTTAAAAGAGTTCATTTTTACATAAAAGGAAAAAGATTAATTGCATTAACAAAGGGGGTGTTTTCTATACCTTGGTAGCTAAATCATCTTAGTTTAGGGAGAAAATTTCTAATAATTAAAATATTGCAAGTTTGTTGATGAATATAACAATGTATTTCTAGAAGATTTACCTCTTAAACTGCCACCTATTAGGAGTATAGAGCATGCTATCTATTTAATCCTGAGGATGCCTTTACATAATAGATCATCCTATAAATGTAATTCATTAGAGGATAAGGAATTACAAAGGAAAATTAAATAGCTAATAAATAAAGGTTTCATGAGAGAGAGCATAAGTCCTTGTTGTGTACCTACCTTACTAGTTCCTAAAATGGATGGTACTTGGTGTATATGCATAGATTCAAGGGTAGTGAATAATATAAATATTAAATATCATTTTCCTATGCCAAGATTGGATGACATAATTGATAAATTATGTGGTGCAAGAATATTTTATAAGATAGACTTACAAAGTGGTTAGCATCGGATGAGGATTAGGGAAGGAGATGAATGGAAAATAATATTTAAAAGTAAATATGGTCTCTATGAATGCATTGTTATGCCTTTTGGGCTATATAATACACCTAGTTCTTTTATGAGACTTATGAATGAAATTCTTCATCCTTTCCTAGGTAACTTCATTGTAGTTTATTTGGATGATATACTTATATATAGCAAGAGTGAGCATGGCCATCTTCTACATTTGAGGAAATTATTTGATAAAATCAGGGAATCTAAACTATATGAAAAATTAAAAAAGTGTGATTTTATGCTTTCAACTATAGTTTTCCTTGGTTTATATTATTAGTGCTAAAGGTATTAAATTAATCCTATAAAAATACAAGCTATTCAAGAGTGGCCTATTTCTAAATACATACATCAAGTAAGGGGTTTTCATCAGATATCTAATTTCTATAGAAGATTTATTAAATATTTTTCTACTATAGCAACACTTATTACTCAATTCATGAAAAAAGGATATTTTATTTGGAGAAAAGATGCCACTAAAAATTTTGATACTCTCAAGGATAAACTATGCAATGATCATGTATTATCTATACCTAATTTTGACCTACTTTTTTAGGTAACTTGTGGTGTGAGTGGGATGTGTATTGGAAGAGTTCTTTCTTAAGAAAAGAAGCCTATAGCATATTTTAGTGAAAAACTAAATAGTGCTAAATTAAAGTATTCTACCTATGATAAGGAATTCTTTGCCATTATACGAAGTCTAGAGGCACAGAGTCATTATCTAAGGCCTAAACCTTTTGTTCTATATTTTGATCATGAGAGTTTAAAATATTTTCATGATCAAAAGAAATTAAGTCCTAAACATGAAAAGTAGGTAAGCTTCCTATAATCCTTCATGTTCTCTGTCAAATACTTAAATGATAAGAAAAATATAGTGGTCGATGCTCTTTTTAGGATATTTATCTTACTTATTATGCTAGATGTGAAGTTATTGGGATGTGAAATGTGAAAAGAAATATATCCTAATAACGAAAACATTCATGAAGAATATCAATTATGTAAAGCAAATGGAAGTCATGAAAATTATACTATACCAGATGATTTGTTAAACTTAATGTTTCAAGAACATTTAATGTAATTTATCTCCATATTTTAGTGATGCCAATTTGATGATAAATTCTTCTCAATTTGAAGAGAATGATGCACGTGTATCCAAAGATGATCCTTAAGGTATTAATTTAGTATATTTATTTTTGGAGCCAATTACATTTCTTATCTTTGATGATAATTATGACTAAATTTAATGATATTACCTTAAATCATTCTTTTAGATATGTGATATATTTGTAGGAAGATAATCAACGCTTAAATGATAAACTTAATATTTAACAAATTCAAGTTAAAGTTTTAAAAAACCATGGCATTACATGCGACAAAAAAGCAAGTGCTCGTTCTTTTCTTTCTTGGTAAGGCTTATCTTCAAGTACTTCGTGTAGCTTACCCTTAAATGTCTGCTATGAATTGATAGGTTGTGACAACATAGTAGGGAAAGGACACCTATTGTTTCAAATTTGCGAATAAAACTATCACCGGTACACTTGTTTCAAAGTCTAGTCCTAAAGAAGTTAGTAGGAATGTTCATTGTAAAAATACCGATTATGGGTTAAAACAAAATTAGAAAAAGCCACGAAGAGTAAAATTGTTGCATGTTGCTTGAGCCTAGTGATGTGGGAAAGGAGTTGGACTCACTGGATATGGTTTGATGAATGAGTTAGTTTCTATGTTTCCTTCGGATATACTCCATCTTTTACCACCTTTGAGGCATAGAGAACCGCCACCACTACTGCTATTATTATTGTAGTTAGCTTTACACATACCTTAATGCTGTGCTATTCCATTATCCACTTAGGACAATGCCACTGTCCGGATGAGACGATGCATTGGAATAGTGAATAAATTTGTAGTCAACGGAGAAAAAAATTCTCAATAAGGCAACATATTTATTCAGCAAATAACAATACACAATTGTCGCATCCCACTTGCAAAATATACGTCTCTGAATCTTGAACAAACTACAACACACACACACACACACACACACACATATTGTTGTTGTCCCAATACCAAATTCAGACACAGGCAAAACCAAATTCATAGCTTTGGATTAGGCCGTATAAATTGTTGTCTCAATACCCTCCGCATAACCTTGTTAGTAGCCGTCCTAGGTAGAGAAGTAACTGGAGTAACTTTGGAAACCTGACATAGTCAAGAATAAGTCAGTACATATATGTATACCATTAGAAGTTGTAAAAAAAAAAAAAAAAATTGGTTTTGAGGCTAAATCACTACCCTAAACAAAGGGTTTAGTTGCTTCTGTATTGCTGAATTGAATGCCATCCTCAAATGATCCAAATCCTCTACTAATGCATTTTGATCCCTGAAAACAACCGCAATTACCAACTGCTCGGGCCCACCAGCAATAGGAGGCACTCCAATTGCAGCTGTCTCAAGGATATTGTTGTCGAGTCCATTGCAAATGCGTTCAATTTCAACCGAGCTTACCTAATCACGTAAAAAGGAAAATCTTGAGATGCCTTTAACAAATATCACGTCACCACTAATCATGTGTTTGTGACATATTTGTGTTGTGCAAGCAGATTATTTTTCATCACTTCAAGAACTCAAATAGAGAATGGAAAGGATAAACAGAACCCAACTAGTGCACCTGAAGGTAAGAAACTAGCTCAAAGCTTCAAACAGCCACATGCAGTGATGGAAGTATCACTCTACATTAACCATTGACATGCTTATATTTGTAGGGTTCTCGTGTGCATATAAACACATATATATAGACATGTACATCAAGCCTTGAATGGCACACCGAGGAAAACTTCAAGGTTTTACCTTGATGCCACCAAGATTCATAGTGTCATCAGCACGACCATGTGCACGATAGAATCCATTGGGTGTGCGCTCAAAAACATCACCATGCCTTCGCAGAACCTGTTACTTGAGAAAACAACAATATTACAAGTTGGCATGAAATAATTACTAGTATCAAAAATGTAGGTGTGGATTTAGTTTACCTTTCCATTCCACTTGGGCATTCCTCGGAAATAAACATCATAGTGGTCAGCATTAAGAAGTGTATGTGAGGATCCAAACATAAAGGGTCCAAGGGCCAATTCACCAAAACCTGGTTTATTTTGGGGCTGCATACGAAGGATGACATATTACTTAAAGGAGTACGAGATAACTGATCAATAATCCTACAGGGGTGGAAAAAAGCATATAAAGAGGCAACAACAGAGCATACTGACATAACAGGGAGCAGCAGACTCAAAACAATGGACATGTTATTTCTGATTAAAAACAATGTTGACAAATTTGCTTTATCGTGTAAGAGCAGGTATTAATAATAGGAAAACGAGTAATGCAAGTCAAACAATCACCTACACAATACATATACACAAACGATGCATTAACCACTTTCAGTATATAGTCTAGATGAAGTAGTGCATGCACAAAGAGGAAAATACTCAACGACATGTTTCTGTAGGCGTTCAACAAGAAAATCACTATAAAGGTACAACAATATCCTTTAAATAAACAGGGTGTTCGAAAGACCTGTTGATTATCAATTAGCTCAAAAATGCAATGAGTAGAAAAAAAATAAACAAATACAAACTCAATAGGAGAAGAATAGTAAACTTAAGGCCTAAAAGGCTGCCCGCATGCATCAAACATCCAAGACAGGTTCCAGATGCAAAAAAATAAATATAAATATAAATTATAAAGTATAAGGAATTGAAGGATGCTCACAATGGGTCTTCCATCATTGCCTAAAATGAAGAGGCTGCAACCCATTGCTGGAGTGCTAAAAGCAGCTAATGCTTGAGGCTGCAACAGCGAACCTGTTATAAACCCACCACCAATCTCTGTGCCACCACAATACTCAATAATAGGCTTGTAGCATGCCCTTCCCATGAGCCAAAGATATTCATCCACATTTGACGCCTCTCCAGTGGAGGCAAAACAACTACAAGTTTACATAGAACCAACATCAATACAAAATTTCAAGCAAAAAAAATTTCACTCTCATTCTGTTCTCTCCATTTCCCCCCAGTGTTGTCATCAACACCCACATGCAATTACACATGCATTAAGGTAGTATATATACATCTTGTTGCTTCATATTTAGAAGATTAATGATCTTGGTGCAGATATGATGGAATAAGCAACAAACAACACGTATGTCATATATATATGCATATCATATCATCACCAACAAGTGAAACATTTATATGCATAGTACCGTCTTAACTTACCGAATGGAAGACCAATCACAACCAGCTGTATAGTTTGCACACTTCCAAGCCCGAACAATGCTAGGAATCACACCAAGCATTGTTACTTTAGCATCCTGAGATCCCATGCAGGAAGAAGGTAAAATGAGGCCAACATGTTACTATTTGCATATGCAAAAAGGAAAAATTCAGGGTGATTGATGCAAGAGTCATGGTTGTTAAATCCCAATTCGGTCATACGATTTTATGATTCTACAATTCAAAACTTAAAAAACAATCCTCATTCTTTAGAAGAATCTTAAAATAGTAGAATCCCAGGTAGAATATTATGATTCTACGTAATACTTATCATTTTTATCTATTTTATCTTAAAATTTATTTTCCATCTTATCCCTGCTATATTTCTTCCCTAACCTCTCATCCTTGACAATCTATTATTTTGCTAATATAAGTTCATGTAGATGAAACCTGATTAAAATATCAATAAGAAAAAATATCATACTGTTTAAGTAAAATGATGATAAAAGAGTCCAAAGTTTATCTAAATGTTAAAAATGAACATATTAAATTTTATAACATTATTAATTTTTACTTTCAAGTAATTTATAGCTCATATTGTTTTTCTTATTTACTCCAATCGACCGGTCCCTTTTTTAATGTCAAAATTACTTTAATTTTACTGTTAATACATGGTTCATGTACCAACTTATTATGTTATATGATAAGCCTATTTTTGGGTCTTGGTTCACCTAAATGTTAAAAGACAACATACTACTTTTTTTTATCTCTTAAGAGGTTAAAAACAATATCCATTTGTTTAGAATGTAATATCATAATTAGTCACCTTCTTTACTCTCTTTTTTTTATTAAAGCTAATAACTTACGTTTTGGTTTTGAACAAAACAAGTTGTGTGGTTCCTTTCCTTTACCTATAATTATGACTCATGAATTATTGATGTGGTTCATTTTTATATCTTTTATAATTTTCACCTTCTATCCTAATAAGTAAATCTCATTCCATAAATTTGTATGGCTTTTAAGTTGCTAACACTTAGTTAGTGACTGCATACGAGCCTAAGAGTGTGATTATAGTATTATTTTAATGCACGGTATTTTATAGCAGAGTTGTTAGAACCATAATTCTACTTAGAATCAAAATTCTACCAAGATACGATAAATATCATTCAAATCAAATCGTAAGATCCTTTATATATCACAAAAATGTAACTTATATATTCTTGTATACAATAAAATTCCATAATCGAGTAAAAAACTCATTCCTAAGATGTTCTTTAATCACTCATTAAGTTGTAGCAAGTATAAAAAAAAAAACACAAATTGTCAACTACATGCATGCATAAAATATTGTCATATAGGTTATGCACACAACAAAACTAACACCACTACAAAAGAAAATAAAATTAATAATTATTAACTAAATAGAAATTATTAAGTTAATAAATTATAACCTTTATTATATCAATTTTACATTGCATATAGAGTTTGGACTTTTCATAAGTATTTTTCTTTCCAATAATCAACTTTGTTAATATCTCACTTGTATTTCATTTACATTGGTTGGTGCTCAATGTATAGTATATATAAAATAATACGGTTAAGGTTTAGAAATAGGGAAGAACTATAGTAAGAATAAGAAGGAAATTCAATTTTAAGGTCTATCGATAAAAAAATATAGTCAACACTAAGCCCTTGTTATATTGAATACTACCAACTCTAACAAGGCACTCCACAATCCTATGTCTACATTTCTCACAGCCATAACACTAAATCCTCTTACCCTCAAGTTCTTCCCTAGGTGGTTAAATAGCAATGTTTGTATTGGTAGTTTACCAAGGATCAAAAGATAATCCTATATAAGATCGTAAGATTCTATCAATCCTACTACTTTAAGCTTTTTTCTAAGATGGTAGAATTGTAAAATCCGAATTGGAAGTGTAGCAACTATGTTTTATAGCATATAAGTATGCATGATTCTTACTTTTACGGTTTTCCATGATTCTATTCCGAGCATCTCAGTTGATCTTAAATAGAATCCCAATTCTAAAAACTTGCTGAGAACATTAATGTTCTAAAAATTTTGTTATGTCAATCCCTAGTTGATTTAAATTAAATTTCATCCAAGCTCAATAAAGGAGAATTCATGTCACCTGAAATCTAGTAGGTATTTATTGAATTATATTTTGACATCTTTTCAAGCCATATCAACCAACTCATACCATGATTTTGATAAGGACCAAAGTGCAAACCACAATTTGCTTAATGATAGTTTGAGGCTTATGGAGAGCCAATCAACATCATAATAGCTAGGAGATGGTTCACTTATACTTGTATTACTTTACAAACTTAGCTCACAAAGCAATCTTGACAATTGGCTAGTAGGAAACAATTTTAACATGTTTTAGTCTTCACAAAGCAACAGTCAAGCTTTAACATCCTGATAGGCCTCTTATTGAGTTCACATATGTTAGAAGGGGCAAAAGGGGGTAATCAGGGGAGTACCTAAGCTAGGAATGGGGGTAGCAGCAAGGGACTATTATTGTAATTGGGTGATAACAGAATTCGGGTGGGATTTTGGCAGGATGTGTTGAGTCATAGGCTGAGTTGTGAGTTAGTTATTTTCCTTGTCTATTTCCAGCTATTAATCTATTTGTTCTTCTCATGGACTACTTTAGTAGATGCCTCAAACATTTATGGACTAATGCTTCTTTCAAAGGCCACCCTAGATGCAAATCTCTGAAGATTGTCAACCTAAGTTTTGCGGATGACATTCTCCTATTTTGCCATGGTGACTTGCAAAGTGTGCAATATCTTATGGATGTGGTAAGTCATTTTTCTAGCTATCTAGCCTGGTCCTCAACCCCCAAAAGTGCATTGTCTATTTTGGTGGTGTGAGGCCTGATGTGAGAAGATCAATAGTTGCTCTACTGGGTTTCCAAGAGGGTGCCTTTTAGGGCTGTGCAGAAAAACCGGTATCCGAAAAATCGATCCGAAATTTTGGATATCCGATCCAGTTTTTGAAAATCGGAGCGGATATCCGATCCGATCAAATATAAGTTTGACTGGAGCGGATATTCGATCCGATTTTTTAGTGGATAATCCGATCCGCCAAAAATATCCGGTTTTAAGAATAAGCTAGTTATATTTCGGCATAATTTAATTTATAATCTGATTTTTTTTTCTTTCAATCTTCAAATTTGGATCATTTTTTTTACTATAGTACATAAGTCTAAAAATAATTTACTAAACTAAAGTCTGAAATAAACATCCACACTCTACAAACAGTCAAATAGGTCACGGCCCACACACACGCAAGCACCGAGACCAGAAAAAAAAAAAACTCCTAAATTTATTGAGCCTCTTAACTTAGGTAGTTCTACGATTCTAGAGCGTCATTGTTCACAAATATGATCGCTAATTTTTGTGAATATGATTAATCATGTATTATATATCTTTTTGTATGCAGGCTCAATAATTAAACAAGTGTTTCTGCAGAATTTTTTTTAGTTATAGATTATATATGTAAATTTAATAATCAAATATTTTTTTTCAATAATCGGATATATCTGAAATCCAATCCGATATTTCGGATATCCGGTGTATTCGGATGCGGATTCGGATATAGGATATCGAATATCCGGTCGGATCGGATATCCGAAAAAAAATATCCGTTCAGATACAGATATCTGACAATGCACACACCTAGTGCCTTTCCTATCACCTACCTTGGATTGCCTTTAACCTCATCTAGAGTTTCTTCTAGCCTTCTCCAACCTATGTTGGAAAAGGCTACTACTAGGCTAAGGCACTGGAGCACAGTTTACCTGTCTTATGCTCGGAGGCTGCAGCTTATCAAGTAGGTGTTGTTCATCATTCAATTGTATTTTAGCTAGGTTATTCTTTTGCCAAAAAAGGTCCTCCATTAATTTGTGGGTCTCTGTAGGAATTTTCTGTGGTCTGGAAAGACGCATATTAGATAAAGAGCTTTGGTTTCCTAGGAGTAGATTTGTCTCCCAAAGGAGGAGGGTGGTCTTAGCTTGCTTAACCTAGGTGTTTGGAATCAGTGTGCCTTGGGAAACTAGCATGGAATATTGCTACCAAGAAGGATTCATTATGGGTGAAATGGATTCATGCGGTCTACTTCAAGCACACTAGTGTGTGGGAGTACAATCCCACTATATACATTTCATGGCTCTTTCAAAAAATCCTTCTTGTAAGAATTGATTTACAAGGCTTTCTACAATATAGAATGCTAAATGGTTACCTTGATTACGGTATCAAATCTGCTTAAGAAGCTGTCAGACCCAGACAAGCTAAACAAAGATGGTCCAAGCTTCTATGGCACTCGCTCAACTCTCCAAGATACAGATTTCTTTTATGGCTGGCCTTAAGAGATAGGTTGATGACTAAAGCTAGGCTACTGGAGATTGGCATTAGTGTGTCTGATCAATATGTGTTTTGTCAGCAACGACCTGAAACATAGGATCACTTGTTCATCCACTGCCCGTTCACAGTTGCAATCTGGAGGCAAATAAGAAGAATTGCTGGAAGAAGGGATAGTATCCAATGTTGGCAGCAGGAGATTCAGACATTGTTGATCAGGTCAAGGCAAAATAGTCAGAAAGCGGATCCTAAGAGCTCTTTTGTGTCTTATATTGCCAATGTTTGATATGAAAGGAACTTGAGAATTTTTGCGAATCATAGTAAGGATGTTGCTAGTCTTGTTCGGGCTATTGTCATGGCCATAGCTAGACGATTAGTACACCCACATTTTAAGGCTCAATTTCAAAAGTGGGCTAATCTGTTAGATTGTATGGTTGTAACTCCTCATTTTCGAAAGTAATAAAATTCTTACTCATCGGAAAAAAAAAAGGAGAGATACGAGAGGGGGAAGGGGGATATCGAGTATTGAGAGTATTGTAAGGGGGAGGCTCCCAGGTCCTCAAATTCCTAGCACTATCATTTCAATTTTGAGCAATATATATCCTATCTTCATTCTCTCGAACTTCTCTTAGTCATTTGATATTTTTTTCTTTCCAACTTCTCTGATCTATTGTGGCTAACAATATTGGTATCAAAGCAATGATCACCTGAGGGCTAATTAAGGCACAAAAGAAGGTTGAGGTTCTGGAGGAAAAGTTAGGGGTGATCCAATAGGAGTGGCAGAAGGAGATGGATGCTATGAGGGGAGAGACAAGAAGGTTACCTGCTGTGGAAGGAAGGCTGAGCACAATGGAGAGAAATGTAGAGGCTAGTTTGGGGAAATTGGAATCCATGACAAGTAAGGGTGGAACTGACTTAAAAACACGAGCCACGGGGAAGGAGAAAGAGGTGACTCACAGTATTTCTGCTACTAAGTCTTCTGAAATCAAGCTACAGAAGGAGACTACTAGGCAACCGCAATGGGATTACCGGCCAAAGCGCCAACTGGAGTTCCCATTCTTCAATGGTGGAGATCCTGAAGGGTGGTTATTTAGGGCAGAGCGATATTTCCAAGTTAATCAGATGCAGGAGGCAGAGAAACTCGAGGTGGCTACTGTGGCTATGGAGGGGAAGGCTTTGGCGTGGTTTCAATATGCAGAGGAGGTAGAAAGTTCACCAACTGGAGTGAGTTTAAGGAGACATTTCTAAATCGTTTCCGTTGCCAACATGAGGGGATGTTATGTGAGAAGTTTCTGGCCATTAAGCAGACGTCGACAGTGGAGGAATTTGTGGAATCCTTCAAGCTCCTAGCAGCCCCATTACAAGGGAGATAGTCGAACGAGGTCCTCAAGAGTACATTTCTAAATGCGCTCAAACAAGCTATATAGGCTAAGGTTCACATGATGAGGCCCAGTAGTCTATCTAAAGTGATGGAGTTAGCCCAAATGGTGGAGGATAAAAATCAAGTGGTATATCAGGGTCGGGTCGGATCAGGAGGAAATGGATTTAGGGTGGCAACTACTAGGTATGCGAACCCAAGCCCTAACCCTAAAATGTTGCCACTGAGCTCTACTACCCAGATCGGGTCTCAGAGTTTCAGCCACCCCACTCTGATTGTGAATTTGCCCAAAGGCCAGGCCGCACACACTGGATCGGGCTTTGAGGAAGGGTCACAAGGGGGGCACGTGTCAAGACACCGCCAAATTTTAGACTCTAAACTTTGTAGAATAAGGGAGAAGGGACTTTGTTATTGATGCGAAGAGAAATACGCTCTGGGGTATATATGCAAGAATCGGGAGTTGTGCTTCTTGCAAGTGGACGATTTGCAGATGGACTGCGAGGAGGAAGAGGAGCAGTTCGGAACTCCGGGGGACGAAATTGAAGAGGTTGAGGGGCAAGTTGAGCTATCCATGAACTCAATTGTGGGTTTCACTTCTCCAAAGACCATGAAGCTGCGAGGCACCATCGAAGGGGAGCCTGTGGTAGTCTTGATCGATTGTGGAGCCACCCACAACTTTATTTCTGAGAATTTGGTTTAGAAATTGCAACTTCCGATGACAACTACCTCCTCCTATGGAGTACTAATGGGCACGGGTAATGTTGTACAGGCCGCAGGGATGTGCAAAGGAGTCAAGGTCTCAATGCAAGATATAGACATTATTGAAGATTTCCTGCCACTAACGTTAGGAAGCACTGATGTTAAATGGACATTATTGAAGATTTCCTGCCACTGCAAGATATAGACATTATTGAAGAAAAGATCGGGCCAATGCATGTTAAATGGAAACAGCTTCAAGTGAAGTTTCAAATCGGACGAATTCCAATAATTCTTAAGGGAGAGGCAGACCTCTACACATCCTAGGTGGCACTCAAGTTCCTAGAACGTACAGTAGCAAAGGGGGGACAAGGGGTCTTGCTGGAATATACAACTCTTACAGTCAGTGAGGGTGGTGATTCTGGAGTGGGAGGGTGGTCGGAGAATGACAAAAAGGACTTGATAGTGCCTTAGGAAATTCAATTGGTGGTTAACCAGTATGGTGATGTGCAACAAATGCCTCTAGGACTACCCCCTCCCCGTATGCGAGATCATAACATTATGTTGCAACCTGGTACAACCCCCATTAATGTCCGACCTTATCAATATCCTCAAGTACAGAAGGATGAGATCGAGAAATTGGTGGTCGAAATGCTAGCTGCAGGTATCATCAAACCTAGTCGGAGCCCTTTTTCCAGCCCAATCTTATTGGTGAAAAAAAAAAGATGGGAGTTGGAGATTTTGTGTCGATTATCGCACTTTAAACAAGTTAACTATTCCTGATAAATTTCTCATTCCAGTCATCAACGAATTATTGGATGAATTGGTTGGCGCAACTTGGTTTTTGAAATTGGATTTGAAATCTGGGTACCACCAAATTAGGGTGAATCCAAGGGATGTACACAAGACCGCTTTTTGGATACATGAAGGGCATTACAAATTTTTGGTAATGCCGCTTGGTTTGACAAATGCCCCAGATACCTTTCAATCCCTAATAAACGAAGTGTTTAAGCGACCTCCAGAAATTTGTTTTGGTATTCTTTGACGACATTTTAGTTTATAGCCACTCTTTAGAAGATCATGTGACACATTTGGAGGTGGTTTTTTAAGTGTTGCGCAAGCACTGTCTGTACATCAACAAGAAAAAATGTACCTTCGGGCAACGACAGTTGGAATACCTGGGGCATATTGTCTCCGGTGAAGGAGTAGAGGCTGACCAGTCTAAGCTTCAAGCAATAATAGATGTTCCCAGAATTCTAAGAGAGTTGTCGTAATTTCATATGACGTTATGGCCATATTGCAACCCCAATGACTGGTCAACTGAAGAAAGACTGCTTTGGGTGGCACCACGAGGCGCAAGAGGCATTTGAAGCATGGAAGGCAGCCATGGTAAAAGCTCCTGTGTTAGGACTAATCAACTTTTCACAACCATTTATGATAGAGACAGATGCTTTGGGAGTTGGCATAGGCGTTGTTCTGATGCAAAATCAGCGACCTATTGCTTTTTTCAATCAAGCATAGGGCCCCAAGGCGCAATCTAAATCAGTGTATGAGAGAGAATTGATGGTCGTGGTTTTAGCAATCCAAAAATGGCGACGTTACCTTCTTGGGCAACATTTCACCATACATACAAACCAAAAAAGTTTAAAATTCTTGTTAGAGAAGCGGATAATGCCAAAGGAGCACCAAAAATGGGTGGCAAAGCTAGCAAACTATCACTTCAATATTGAGTACAAACCGGGACCTGAGAATAAAGTGGCGGATGCGTTGTCTAGATGGGATGAGCAGACTCTTTTAGCAGCAATTTTGGTCTCATGGGTTTCAAATTGGGAGGACTTGAGAGGAGAAATTGATGCTGACTCGGCATTGAGGGCGGTCAAGAGGGACTTGGAGTGGGGTATAAAGGATGTTGAAGGTTTTAACCTGAGGCATGGACATCTCTTCTACAAGGACAGGTTGGTATTCACCGAGAACTCCTAGTTTATTCCCCATCTGTTAGATGAAATCATGGGGGAAGAATTAGGGGTCATTTCGAAGAACTTAAAACTTATCACCGGCTCGCTAGGGAGGTGTATTAGAGGGGCATGAGGAAGAGAATCCAACAATTCGTGTTTGAGTGTTTGATTTGTCAGCAGAATAAAAGTCAAACGGTCACACCAGTAGGGTTACTCCAGCCCCTACCTATTCCGAAGTAAGTGTGGAAGGACATTTCGCTGGACTTCATCGAAGGGCTGCCAAAGGTGAATGGGGTCAGTTGCATATTGTTGGTGGTATACAGATTTACCAAATATGCTCATTTTCTTCCTCTGAGACATCCGTTCACAACTGTTGATGTAGCTAGCCTGTTTGTGAGAGAAGTGGTACGATTACATGGCATGCCGCGGATTATGGTGTCTGACCGGGACAAGGTGCTCACCAATCTTTTTTGGAGGGAGTTGTTCAAGTTGCAAGGAACAACATTGAAGCACAATTCAACTTATCACCTGCAAACCAATGGTTAAACAGAGGTAGTTCATAGGGGTATAGAGACTTATTTGCATTGTTTTGTGGAGGACAAACCGAGGCAGTGAGTGAAATGGTTACCATGGGCTGAGTATTAGTACACTCTGTCCTATCATAAAGCCACAAAAACAACTCCATTCAAGGCTCTGTACCACAGAGATCCACCTCCCTTACTACGCTATACACAAGGACTTACACCCATGGTTGCCATTGATGAGGTGCTACAGTAGAGAGACGCAGTTCTGGAGGAGTTAAAGCAGCACTTGACAAGGGCACAACAACGACTGAAGTCCACAGCTAGCCGCAAAAGGCATGAGTTGGTCTTGGAGGTTGGATCATGGGTGTATGTCAAGCTTAAACCCTATAGACAACAATCCTTGGCTATAAGATTAAATGAGAAGTTGGTGCCACGTTATTTTGGTCCTTATCAAGTGGTGGCATGTGTCGGTGAGGTAGCGTACAAGTTAGCCCTACCAGAATCAAGCCTAGTGCACCTAGTATTCCATGTACCCATGCTCAAACCTGCAGCTGGGGCTGGTAGCAACAATCAGCCTTTTCCAGCGGCACTCAATGAGGAGTTAGAGGGGAAGGTGGAGCCAGAAGCAGTAGCAAGTTTGCACTACAATGCTAAAGGAGTGCTGGAGGTGTTAATCAAGTGATAAGGGTTGCCAGAGTTTGAGGCCTCCTGGGAAGAATTCAACCTGATTAATTTGCGGTTCCCTTGTATTCACCTTGAAGACAAGGTGAAAGACCAAGTGGGGGGTATTGATAGGCCTCTTATTAAGTTCACATATGTTAGAAGGGGCAACAGAGGCAATCAGGGGAGTACCTAAGCTAGGAATGGGGGTAGCAGCAGGGGATTATTATTGTAATAGGGTGATAACAAAATTTGGGTGGGATTTCGACAGGATGTGCTGAGTCATAGGCTAAGTCATGAGTTAGTTATTTTCCTTGTCTATTTTCAGCTATCAAAAGGAGAGATAGGAGATGGGGAAGGGGGATATCGAGTATTGAGAGCATTATAAGGGGAGGCTCCCTGGTCCTCGAATTCCTGGCACTATCGTTTTAGTTTTGAGCAATATATACCCTATCTTCATTCTCTCGAACTTCTCTGAGTCATTTGATATTTTTTTCTTTCCAACTTCTCTAATTTATTGTGGCTAACACATCCCTAACACAATATCTGAAACTAGTAACCATTGATGTGTCAGACAACACTCAAAATGTTACTTTGAGGATTGTGTGCAAAATTTGGGAAGGCCTTCTATAGGGTTCTTGATCATTAAGCCTTTCTTTCTTGAATTTCTTAAAGCATACAAAAGCCATACTTGAGAATACAAAATTCATACTTAGATTCATATTTGAGCACACCATTCGAACTCTAGAATATATGATTTGGGCTTGCATACTTGAGAATCAAGGTAACTAGGAAGGATTGAGATTTCCTACAATAATATCCATCACGCGAGCATAAGGATGATAACTTTTGAGGCACTATTGGAACGACATTGATGGGACAGTTGATTGAGGACACCACTAAAAAGAAATTAGGTTGATTTAATATCGTATGAAGGCTACCCAAGACTGGAAGAAGAGCAACACAAATTTGCAAAGGAGGATAAATGGGTACAAGTCAAGGGACCAAGTCCTATTGAAGATCTTTCCACCAAGGATGTGATGAGGTTTGGTCAAAGAGGCAAGCTCGGTCCACGGTACATTAACCCCCACAAGATTCTGGATCTAGTCATAGAGTTTTCCTAGATTAACGTTGCCTATGGAGGTTTCATGGGTGCATGATGTCTTCCAAATCTTCCAATTGAAGAAGTACGTGGTAGATCCTTCATGCATTATTCAGCTAGAGACAATCAATAACAAAATGAGCAATTCTAAGACATCGTGCATAATAGCCTCCAAAATTTTTAAAGCTACTTTTAGATATATACAACACTTATTAGAAAGCATTGTATTTGGTAGGGTTCACAACATAAGGGTGTTTCAAGAGGTAGAGTGTTTCTTTCTAAGATCCATGATCTAGTGTCATCTAGTAGGCACTGAATTCTTTTTAGCTAGGCATCATCAGAAGGTGAAGAGGGCCTCAACAAAAGATTTAGTCATTGGTGGTTTAATAACAACCATCACACTTAAGTAAAGAGCTATGTCAACTTAAGATCTTAGGGAGATCCTTATCTATCGTCTTAGCTCCCGTTCGGACTTAGAAACTTGAATAAAGTCTTAGTTTATCACCGAAAGAAATATTGAGTTATGATTATTATAAAAGCATTATGCTTATTTCCCTAACTCTATCCTTATTCGAGAGCTAAGATAACAGATTCCGCATCCTCCTATGAATATTCAAGTGTTTCACAATCAAATTGGTGATAATGTGTTCAATATGCATGATGTACCTTAAGCACCCATGGAAGAGCTTATTGATGACAGACTAACGGTCTTGAGGAACTGACATACTCTAATTGGAAACAATATTTAGAGGGACTACATACTATGTAGATGGTCAAGATGACCTAGATGGATAATCCACAGAGTTGGCATGAGATTTCTTGTGATCTTGACCTTGTATCGACATAGGCATATTTTTCATTTAATTTCACTTTTCCACTGTGTTTATGCTTTCATTTTTTTAATTTTCGTCTCTCTTTTTTTCTTTTTCTGTCTAGTTTCAAGTGTGCAGAATGCATGCTAATTATCTTTTATTTATTTATTTTGAGTGGTTCGCTTGACATGTTTTAGGTCGAGTGTTTTTTCTCCTTTCATTTTGAGCCCAAGTGACCCTTTAACAAATTGATGATTAGATCCTTGATTATCTAAAAGAGGATCACGCCTCTAAGATAGTCAAGTGAATCTTTTTTTTTTTTTGTTAGGTTTTAATTTTGGTATCGGGATCACATATCAACCTCATAGATATGCAAATAGCAAGAATGTGTATTACTTTCCAGCCATATTTTAGCATTTTGAGTTCCATCACAATACATTATGAGTGTTTGATCCATGTATGTGTTTCTCCTTTTGCAGGTGCTTCCACATCCATATTTTATGTTTATTGGCTTCATAACCTTGACAATAACATATATTATTTTTCTTTGATAAAACTATTTGTCATGGCTCATGTAATGGACTATAAATATTACTACAAGTTACTCTTATACTAATCGAATCATATGGTCAAAACATGCTTTGATTGAAAAAATGATAAAGGCACTTTAGTATTTGCCACTATATAACTAAATATCTTAAGTCCTATTTTGTGCACAAAAGAAGTAAACCAAATGAAGCTTGTACATCGATGATAAATTTCTTTCATGAATCACATTATATAACCCATAACCCATTTGAATTGTCTTTTTATGTTATTGTTCTTAATTGTGTTTGGTTAAAGAAATATTCATCTTTGATTATCGTCTAACAAGAATAGATAATCATAGCTGATTTCCACTTAAGGATGAATAACATCAATAATAATGGAATCTTTTATGAGAATAATAGCATGATTTCAACAATGATAAGAAAGGATAATTGTCTAATTGGTCTCAACACATCTTTTATTTAAATCTTGTGACAATAGGACCGATAATTAGCCACATAGCTACATAGCTTGAGAAAATTTTATATATATATATATATATATATATATATATATATATATATATATATATATATATTTAACACATAACTAGCAATTGAAAGAATCAAGTGACTGATCAATAAGGAGGTACAGTTAATTGGTGGTAAAATTTGATTTCTTGGTAGTGCATTACTCAATAATTTGTCCTTTTGCTATTTCATTAGATTTTGCACTAAAACCCTCAGTTTAGAACTTGAGTTTTTTTCTTTACTAGTATTTGTTAGTTTAAGCCTGATTTGAAAGATTATGATAAGCCACTGGTCAGGTTCACTTATGCAAGGTGTGGGAGGGTCAAGGCTAGGAGCTCTAGAGATGGTTTAGTTGGAGTTGCTGGTGCTGGCTGGGTTGATTAGCCAGTGACTCAGTTTATTAACTACTGCGTTCATTAATTACTATAGTTGTCACACTATTTTTACTATTATTTACGAACGTTAGGGGACAAGCATTATCGAGTCTATTAGGCCATTATACCCTACTGGCAGTTTAGGTGGGTGGGGAGGGGCAATTTTGTTAGGTAATGATCAGGGATTAAATAGAGAGGGATGTCACTAGAGAGAGGGGGGAGGAATTGGTAGAAGTGGGAGGAACCAGGTCCTCAAACACAAGGCTTGTGTCTACCACTCTCATTCTTCAATACACTACATTCCTTCTCATCATCTGGATTATGACTATTGCTACGTATTGTTGATTTTGTTTTGCTCTTATCAACGTGGCATCAAAGCAGTGACGGCCAGGAAGAAAAATGACACTGAAGAATTTCAAAGTGTATGCAAGAGGAGTGGCAGCGAGACGCAGGGGCACTACGATCAGACAATTAGAGGTTGGATAGGATCATCGGATAGCTAGTTGGGAAGATGGATATGCTGATCATTCGTGGGGACTCTGGTGTCTTAGCCGCGGGAAATGGAAAGTAGAAAATGGGAGGGTAGCCGGGATGACACCCTTGATAGCTAGACTTAGGCCTCGAGAATTAGAAATAGAGTTCAAGGGTGGACCTCATATTATGTGTCAAATGGAACTTCCTCTCTTCAATGGTAGTGACCCCGATGGTTGGATTTTCAGGGCCAAACGCTACTTCAACCTAAACCGACTGATGGAGGAGGCACGAAAATTCACTTCCTAGGTTGGATTGAAGGAGGCATTGCTGCTTCGATTTAGAGCAAAATAGAAAGGGACCCTTTATGAGCGTTTCCTTACAATCAGACAGGAAGCCTCCATAGAAGGGTACTTGGAGAAGTTCGAAGTAATGGCGGCCCTACTGCAAGGAAGACTGACGGGGGAAATTTTGGAGAGCACATTCCTCAACGGACTTAAGCCAATAATTCGGGTGGAGGTTCGATTGATGAAACCGGGAAACCTCTTGGAGATGATGGAGGCTGCCCAACTAATTGAGGAGAAGACCGGGGTCCTTCAAGTGGGTTGATCTGGGTATGGGGGTAATATGGGCAGGGTTACTAGTGCCTAAAGTAATATATGGGGCAAAAAGGTTTTAAGCCCATATTACTTAACTTCTTCCACACTCCCGAATCCTATGGGTACAAAGGCAATAGAGAGATGCAACAATGGTAGAATTGCAAATTTCGTCAGCAACACCAGCACCGATGGTAACTCCACCAACTGGCGTCCCATTGGGTTCCAGCGACTCACTGACACTGAGTACCAACAGAGGAAGGACAGGGGTTTATGTTGTTGCTATAATGGGAAGTTCATGCCAAGGCACGAGTATAAAAAATGTTTGTTACAGGTGTTACTTATGGATGATTCTTACCCTCTGGAGGAAATCGAAGCTCAAGTGGATAAAGACGAAGACATCAAACCTGGGGAAAGAGAGGAGGAGAAGATGAAACACCAAATCGAGTTGTCCATCAACTCGATAGTCGGCTTCACATCATTAAGATCTATGAAGCTTGCGGGGGAGATGAAGGGAACCCAAGTAACGATGCTTGTTGATAATGGTTTGACTCATATTTCATTGCACTAGATGTGGTCCGAAGATTGCAGCTGCAACTAACTACCACTAGTGCATATGAAGTCATTATGGGGGCGGGTGGATTGACCCAAACTCAAGGATTGTGTAAGTCACTGACCCTCTCTTTACAAGGGATTGATGTATGTGAAGCTTTCTTACCTCTTAAGTTGGGAAGTGCGGATGTCATTTTAGGAATGCAATGGCTAGAGAAACTCAAGATGATGCACATGAATTGGAAGGCACTGGTTATGAAGTTCGTTGTGGGACAGAAAACTATGGAGCTAAGAGGGATCCGAGGTTATGCAACACTCATATTTCACTTCGGGCTACAATGAAGACCGTCGAAAGAGAGGGGAAGGGGATCCTATTGGAGTGTTGTGTTATGGAAACTATAGAGGAAAACAGGCAAGGAACAACCCCGGAGGCTATAGATGTCCAGCGGGTGTTGGATAAGTTTTGGCCTGTTGAGGTGTGTTCTGTGCTCCAACGGGTCTTCCACATCAACTAGCCTTGGACCACTGCATTGAGCTGAAGCAAGGGCGGCAACCTATAAGTGTTAGGCCCTACCGATACCCCCAAGCTCAGAAGTATGAAACAGAAAAATCGGTGCAATAAATGTTGGTAGCAGGTATCATTTAACCAAGCCACAACCCCTTCTTTAGTCCAGTGCTCCTAGTAAGGAAGAAAGACGGTGGTTAGCGCTTTGTGTGGATTATCATACCCTAAATAGAGCAACAGTCCCGGACAACTTCGCGATACCAATAATTGAAGAGTTGTTGGATGAGTTCCATAGTGCAAGGGTATTCTCTAAGCTTGACTTGAAGTCCGGGTATCATCAGATTAAGGTACGGCCAGATGATGTGCTCAAAACAGCATTTAGGACTCACAAGGGTCATTACGAATTCCCTTTAATGCCATTTGGGCTGATGAATGCCCCAGCCACATTTTAGGCATTGACGAATGACATTTTCAAACCTTACTTCAGGAGATTCATTCTTGTATTATTCGACGATATATTGGTGTATGGTCCTACTATGGAGTATGGAGGCTCATGTGAAGCAGCTGACACTGGTGTTTGAGCAACTACGAGCCCAATCACTGTATGTTAACAGAAAAATGTGCTTGTCTAGTCAAGAGAAGCTAGAATATGTCGATCATATTGTTTCAGTAGCAGCGGTTTAAGCTGACCCGTCCAAGATAAAGGTAATGGTTGATTGGCCAACACCTTAAGAATTTATGAGAGCTGCGGGGTTTTCTTGGACTCACTAGATATTACTATAAGTTTGTGCATCGATATGGGCACATAGTGATAGCGGTAGCCTTAATTGCCCAACTTAAAAAAGATAGCTTTAGATGGAATGAGCAAGCCAAACAAGCATTCGAGGAGCTCAAATAAGCAATGGTAAAGGTACTAGTCGTTGCCTTACCGGATTTCCAACAGCCGTTTATGTTAGAAACAGATGCATCGGGGCTGGGACTTGGAGCAGTCTTGATGCAACATCAGCAACCGATTACTTACTTTAGTTAAGTGTTGGGACCTCGTGCCCGAATGAAGTCAGTGTATGAAAAGGAGTTGATGGCGGTAGTTATGGCAATCAGACGTTGGAGACCATACCTCTTAGGATAGAAATTTATAGTGCATACTAATCAAAAGAGCTTAAAGTTTCTGCTTGACCAATGAGTCATCTCCAAAGAGTATCAACGCTAGGTTTCCAAATTATGGAGTTACAGCTTTGACATCGAATACCAGCCATGTTGCAAGAATAAGGCAACTTATGCCTTATCTAGGCGTGATGGGGAAGTTAGCTTAGCCGCCTTGACTGCAGCGTGGGTTCGCAACTGGCAGGCACTACAAGATGAGGTGGATGCTGAACCGAAGTCGGGACCTGTCAAAAGGGCTCTCCACACATCTCTTGGGACTGTAACAAACTGTAGTCTTAATCAGGGGCCCCTATTGTATAAAGGCAGGCTAGTATTTCCTTAGAATTTTGTGTTTATTCCCCATATACTCGCCGAATATCATGGAGGACAGATTGGTGGACATTCTAGAGTGTTGAAGACTTACATGAGGTTGGCCAGAGATGTGCATTGGTCAGGTATGCGTCGGAGAGTCTAGGATTATGTGGTTGCTTGTGCTATCTGTCAGCAAAACAAGGTCCAAGCCTTATCCCCAGCTAGTCTATTATAGCTGCTACCCATGCCTGAGCAAGTTTGGGAAGATGTTCATGGACTTTGTCGAAGGGTTTCCTAAGTATGAGGGGCACAACTATATAATGGTGGTAGTGGATCATCTCACGAAGTACGCTCATTTCATACCACTTAGGCATACATTCACAGCCCTTGATGTTGCTGGAAATTTTGTTAAGGAGGTGGTGCGCTTACATGGCATCCCCTGCTCCATTGTATCCCATCGTGACAAGGTCTTCTTGGGCTATTTTTGGAAAGAAATCTTTCGACTGCAAGGAACAACACTAAAGCACAGCACTACATATCACCCTCGGTCAGATGGATGGTCTGAGGTGGTTAACTGCTGCTTGGAAGCATACCCGGGGTGCTTTATTGGAGGAAAGACCAAGCAGTGGCTATGTTGGTTACCATGGGCTGAGTATTGGTATAATACCTCCCATCACACAGCCACATGTACCACCCCCTTCTTTGCTCTCTATGGTTGTGAACCACCTCCATTAATATGATACATCCTGGATAGCTCCCCTATGGCTGTTGTTGATCGAGAATTAAAGGACAGAGATGCTGTTCTGGATGACTTGAAGCTACACCTGAATCACTCTCAGCAATTGATGAAGGTTGTGGCTGATAAGAGGCCAGGGATGTGACCTTTGAGGTTGGTGATTGGGTGTCTATGAAACTCCAGCCCTATAGGCAGCAAACACTAGCTAAACGGGTGAATGAAAAGCCCTCTCCATGTTACTTTGGGCCATATCAGGTACTGAGCCGTGTGGGGAAAGTGTCCTACAAGTAGGATCTTCTGGATGTAGTGCAAATTCACCCTGTGTTTCATGTGTCTATGCTAAGCCTGGCAGTGGGAGATGTTCATCAGTTGCAGCCCTTCCCAGCGGGACTTATGCCAGATTTGGAATGGGTAATGGAGCCCAAACAGGTGCATGACATGCATTATAGTCCAACTGGAGTTCTGGACGTTTTACTCGGCTGGAGAGGACTTCCGGACTTTGAATCATCTTGGGAAGAGTTTGATCTCATTAACACTCAGTTTCCTTCTTTCCACCTTGAGGACAAGGTGAAAGTGTTAGCGAAGGGTATTGATAAGCCTCTGGTCAGGTTCACTAATGCAAGGTGCGGGAGGGTCAAGGCTGGGAGCTCTAGAGATGGTTTAGTTGGAGCTGCTGGTGTGGGCTTGACTGAGACTTATCCAGTGGCTGAGTTTATTAATTACTGCAGTTGTCATGCTAGTTTTACTACTATTTATGAATGTCAGGGAGGGGAGGGACATTATTGAGTCTGTTAGGTCGTTATGCCTTGCTGGCAGTTCAGGTGGGTGGGGAGGGGCAATTCTGTTAGGGAATAATTGAGGATTAAATACAGAGGGATGTCACAAGAGAGAGGGGGAGGAACTGGTAGAAGCGGGAGGAACCAGGTCCTCAAATGCCTGGCTTGTATCTACCACTCTCTCTCATTCTTCAATACACTACATTCCTTCTCATCATTTGGATTGTTACTATTGCTTCGTATTGTTGATTCTGTTCTGCTCTTACCAGATTAAAGTTTTTAAGTTTATTGATATCTATGGGAACGATATCTAACACTCAAAGTGTCTTATATTACTTATAATCCATATACTTGGCCGACATCAGACTCTTAATAAACTATTAGAGGAACTCAAGATTACACTATTCACCTCCTAAATCTAGAACCAGCCACACACTTGCATGTATCATTATTAAACAAACTATTACATGGCTGTGTAATGTGCATAGATCAAAATATTAATTAATTGGGCTAAACAAGGATCCAAAAAAAAAATAGATACCAGTGTTCAACTACAAAAATACATGAGTTTATAACAAGTAAAGCAAGTCTCTCTAAAGTAAGAGGTGTCAAGAACCAGTCACTCAGACTGTGTGCAAAGGCAGGAAATAGACTAGCAAATCCAACACAAAAGCCACATAGTTCCAAGCAAAATGAACAAGAGGACAAAAGAAATGAAAACATACAAAATAACATGCCAATGCACACAAGGTTCTCACCTGTATAAACTTGGCAAATCCAAGACTCAACGGAGATCCATTGTATAAAGCTACGGAAGCATGATTAAGAAGTGATGCATAAACCAGCCAAGGACCCATCATCCAACCAAGATTAGTTGGCCAAGCAACTACATCACCTTTATGGATATCCATATGGCACCATGCATCGGCTGCAGCCTTTAAAGGAGTGGCTTGGGTCCACGGGATTGCCTTTGGTTCCCCTAAATCAAAAAGGCAACATATTAATCCCATGAAAGCACCAAGGAAAATCTTCCCAATAAATCGATTTTTCTTTATTCTTCCAGTTCCCAACCTGCGGAAGTTTTACCATAAATTAGTATCCTTTGCTACCAAGCTGCATTATATAAGATCACATTAGTTAAAATTTATTAAGCTTATAGTGTGTTCATTGGATGTTCTGTTCAGAAAAAGAATGAAACCATGATGAATTAAACACCTCCATGATCATCTGAGCACCACCCCTCCAATGCCTCCTCTCTTCCCCCCCCCCCTTCTCTTCTGCTCTTTCTTTCTGTTTCTCCCAGGTACACAGTGAGCAAAAATTAATTGCTACCCAAAGAAATGGACCAAGAACTATTATATCATTGTAAATCTTGATCGGCAGGTTGCATAGAAACCATGACTAAACAAAAAGTTACTAATTTGTGAAACAAATAATTTCTTACAAGAGACAAAGTAGTTAAACATGATCCATCAATTTAAAGAAAAGATTTAACACCATACACCCATAAGTCAAGGATTCATTAAACGAAACTCAAAAAGGGAAACCATCATACAAAAAAAACTCATTTTTACAAGACAAAAGTGTTATATATCATTAAATAAACGTTTAGGGATTGTTGCTATTAAGTGAAGGTTTTTCAGTTTCCGTAAAGAAATGAACCTTTTGATCGTTTCATTCACGGAACTCTAGCAATGATGCTGCAGGAGTTCCATCAGCATTTGTGAAAAAATGATTTAAATGATACAAAAAGTATTACATACATCAACTAGTATCATACTAACTAATTTTTAATTTAATATTTTAAATCTTTAAATTTTACAGCTTTTTCCTATATTATAGAATGATTACTTTTTAGTATCTCTCAAAAAAATCATATATACTACATATGTCCATTAAGCTTTTAAAAAATAAGGAAAATGAAAAGTCACGAAACATATTCTACTAAAAAATCTCAATATAAATACTAAAAATTGAGTATAATTATCATCACCATCACAAAATTATTAAAAACTACTAAAAAAATCTCAAAATAATGTAATCGCTCCAAAATCAAAACATCAAAAAAAAACTTTTAAAAAAAAAAAAGTAAAAAAATTGACACAAAAAATACATGTTTCAAATAATTCCAATGTTTGATAAATCCAATAAATTATAAAAACTTGAAAATTCAAAATTTTAATAAGTTTAAAATAAATACAAAAAATATCACAAAATTTCATGAAAAAACCAAGAATTTTAAAATTCAAGAATACTTAGTAATATTCATGAATTCACTAAAATATTTAAATATTCCAAAAAAATTCCAAAAAAAATTGCAATTTTTTATCATTTACTTTTTGCATAATATTTTTTTTTTCATTTTAGTCTTTCTTAATTTTTTTTAAAATTCCTATTAGTGCAATCGCTCAATATTCTTGAATAACTTAGGGATGATGTGATCAATATCTTGATTAGATAACAAAGGGAATAAGCCTTAGAGATGCCTTAGACAACCTTGCACTTCTTATCCTACGTATTATTGTCAAAGTGATCCATGATGATTCCCTTAGTCATATGGCATGCATGAAACCAAGTAAGATGCAAGGTGTTAGCTTATCCTCAATATGGTACATGCGGTCCACTTATGTTCCTTGCATCAATCGTATGCATATGTGAGTATGTTACTATATGGTGTATCCTTTGCATGCTTTGCATAAGCATACAAATGTGCTAGCATGTTATGTTGTCATTTACATCCTTGAGTGCTATGAACCACATGATAGGGTAACAAAGTTTACTTAGTACGAATCGTACTAACGTGTTTGTTTTATGGTCACTTGTTTATTTAACAACAGAGGGCACTGTGCAAGTTTTAAAGGAGTGAGTGGCCTTTTCCATTGTTGTTGTTTGCGGTGGGGCATGATCGTAGGTTTCCAGTGTTATCATTTTCCAGCCTAGTTGTTTGCGGTGGGGCATGATCGTAGGTTTCCAGCCCATGGGATTTTGTAACTTGATAGACTTGTAACTAATGTTATCATTTTCATTGTGTTTCTTTTTGGCACTTTGGGTTGTATAACTTTAAACATTTCTATCTCGATGTTGTTAATCTATATATTTTCGATGTTGTTTAAGTTTGTTTGTGTTGGATACTTAGTCTTGTATCTAGCATGGACGGGCAATAACATCCCATTTTCACAGGAAGGTTTTAAATTTTGCTTCTACAAGCTTTAAAGTAAAATAAAAATTTTCAATAGTAAAAAATAGATGTGTTACACAAATATAGAGTGAATTTGATGAAGTAGCTATGATCAACTCATCATGAACATCACCGACAATATACAAAATTTAGTCTTAGATGATATTGTAGATGTGGGTGTTTAAGGTAGAAAGTCCTCACAACAGGTCAAAGTTTTTGCAATGATAACTAGAAGATGATTGGAATGTGAACTCAATGGAAAGTAAAAAGAATGTCAATTGTTACCACTTGGCTCGAGAAAAACACTTAATAACTTAGTGTATGCCAAGTTAATCATCCTCCAATGCATCAATTTTGGTATTATGAGTTTGGGACTCGTATTTGATGTGTTTGTGTAGCATGAATGATTATGTGTAAATATCTTGGCATGATTCGGACGTTGTTTGTGAGGTATATTGGTTGAATGTGTTTTGGTACACAACCATGTTGATGTGTGGAAGAGTTATGGAATGAAACAAAGCTTGGAGGAGTCAGCACAAGGGACTTGTGGTGCCCCTTAGTGACGTAACGGGTGGATTGTGGTATTTGGAAAAATTACGGCATTGTAGGGCACAACACAAGGGTGTCGTGTCCATCAATATGGCCATGTCAATGACCACATAGGGGACCCGTGCTTATCCCCATGCTCATGTCAATGGGGTTTCTCACCGCCTAGAGCTTGTTCTAATACACTATCTTCTATAATGTTATATATACCTATTTTCATCCATGCTGGGTTATCTAAAGTTATTGTTCTCATTGTTTAGAGAGAGATAGATTTAGAAATTTCAAGAACTTGTGTTCTTGATAGATATTGTGCTAAAGATTGTTGATTGCTCCTTATATTATTGTGTTCTCCACACATAATAAAGATCATTTGTTTTTTCCTTTTTTCAGTTGTTTCTATGATTGTTTTTTCTATTAAATCTTGCAATTCCTATATGTGATCAATTAAGGACTTAAGTATTCACATTGATCGATCCCCAACAAACTGGTATCAAATCTTGGTTGTGTTCGGACTTCTTGAATTCATGTTCAGATGGCAAAAGGATGGCGTCAACAAGTGTAATATCCTGTTCTAAAATCCTTCGAAATGTGTTTAAAATTATATTGATAAAAAATAAATTAGCTTTAGTTTTGGAAGGGCATGAAAGTCTAATAAAAATGTGAATTTCAGGTGTACCAATTGACTAGTTTACTTAACTGATCGACTAGTATGCTCAAAGATTGACAATTTTATTCTCAACAAACCAGTCGACTAGTTTGCTCAAACCGATCCATTAATTATCCAGCAATTTCCAATCCTTTTCTGATTTTGAGTTGAATCTATTTTTAATGTTTATAAAAACTTCTTATTAGAAGCAATTTGTGCTAATGAGCATATTTTGGTGCTTTGGGATTATTTTCACATTATTTAAATCATTCTATAATTTTATTTAATTAAATTTCCCCACAAAGCACTTTGTGAGACATACCTCACCTTCTCTCTTCTCCCTCACCTTCCTCTCTCTCCTTGGGCAACTAGGTTGCGTATTTGACTTCGTGCACCCATTCCCTAACTCACCAACCTTTTTCCATGTCTCTTTCTAACTGCACTAAACCTCTATCACCCCATCATATCGACCCACACTCAACCATACTAGTCTTATCTATCTCTCTTTCCTTTGGATTTTGACCAGCCCTCACCTTTATACCCTCCATTCTTGATCCATTTTCATTTCTTACATGTTGTTTCTGCTCTCTCTTCTCCCTTTTCTTTGTGGAAAATTTCCCAAGTGTTGAGCATTCTTCATTCTTTCCCCTTTTCTTCCCAGTTGAGGGAAAAAAAAACAGAGACTTACCTTTATCTTATTCCCTAAGTCGAAGTATTGTCCCTTCTTTTTTCTTCTAATATTGGCTTTAGTTCTCCTTTATTTCTCTTAAGTAAGGATGGATTAAGGTTTGAGAAAGGTTGAAGATTCTAGCTTTATTTTACTAGAAACTGTGTTTCTCAGAAAAGGTTGAGTTGCACTTAATTCTTCTTCTTCTTCTTCTTCGATTTTCTTTGACTTTTGATTCTTTTATGAATCTTGGTTCTGCTAGATAACAATCAAGTAGAAATTTTGTGCTAGATAAATTGCTTCAAGGTAAGGCAATATTATCATTAATATGAATGAGGTTTTTGTTGCTTATTGTGGTCCATATTCTTGGTGTGTTTTGTGTTGAACATGAGCTAATTATATTCTAGAATTCAAACATGTGGTAGAGTTTCTTTCTGAAATTTAAGAATTGTTTGGTTTTCTGATTTTATGCATGATTTGGCTGTGTAAGCATGATTTCATTTAAATGCCTATGTCTCCATGTACCCATGTGATTATATGTGTGCAACATGTCTCTTTATGTGTTTTATGACATAGAAGCATATTAGGATTAATATGGTAAAGTTGAGTAAATTTTGGTGTGTGTATCACAAGTCTGGGTGTTGTTTTACCCAGACCAATTGATTGGTTCTTTGAACCCATCGACCGATTGTGTGAATAGTTGCACGATTTGGAAATTTTAATCAACTAGTCGGGAGATCGGTCAATTGGTTCAATGAACCAGTTGACTCGTTTCTATTAACAGACAATCGATTTGCCAAACCCATCGACTGGTGGCCCCATGACCAAAGTGGTTTGGTCTTTATTTAGACCCATCGACTGGTTGGACCAAACTCATCTACTGGTTTTTTATAAACAATCGATTGATGAGACCAACAAGCCGACTAGTCCGCTATTTTTAGTCTAGGTCTGGTACAACTAGACCAATCAACTGGTCTCAGGGACTAATCAACTGGTCTGGTTGTATGCCGCCTGGTTCGTTTGTTAATTGTTGTTCTTTTGGGCCTTTTAGGTTAATGCATCCATGTAATTATAATACTTAAATTATAATTTCAACCATGTTTGCTCTGTATTTAATAAGAATCATAATGGTGATATTTGGGACTTAAATTGGTTAAGTTTGGTGTCATCTCTAAACACCCAATTGCTGGCTTTTATGCATTTTGATGTGTTTAGTGTTATCACTTGGAAACACCTAAGTGGTTCTTTATGGAGTTAACCTATGATTTGTGAAATCAATTGATAATTAATAATATTAGAATAAAATTTCGTTCAAGCCTTTTTCTCTGACTCTCGGGTAGGTGACTGGAGTTAGTGGGCGGGTCGACCTACAGTTTATATTCTCACTTAGTACCTATTTTCTTCTCTACTGGGTTGCAATCGGTAGAGGATATGCACACCTCTTTGAGGTATCGAATTATACTGTGGAAGGTTGGCATAGCATCAGTGTCTAGTTCAAGTGGGTGAGGTATCCCAATACAAGCACCCTAGCACTTCATATTGTCTATTGCTTAGGCGGGTGTGGTATCCTACCTTTTTAGCGCTCGCAGCAGAAGCATTCAAAGTGTAATGGATGAGGTATCCCAGTACAAACCCCCTTGATGTACTTCGACCACGTGTGATGGGTGTGTTAGCCCTTGTGGCAGGTACACTCGATGTGTGGTGGGTTTGGTATACCCGGAGAAAAGCCCTTCGATATATCTTAACCTCGTGTGGTGGGTGTGGTATCCCATTATGTTTATTTGCTGCCATGACTTTTATTCATGGTGAAGAACTGGGTGTGGTCGAACAACCTATCTTAATAACTAGAAATCTATGTGATCACTAAAGGAAGACTTATAATATAATTTCATTGGGTGGATTGTCATGTATTTACCATATCACTATTCTTCCATAATTTCCATGCAATCATACCTTGTTGTATTACCAACATGAGCCTGAAAATTAATTTATATTAGTATGCTTATCACCATGCTACTATGTGACTTCAATGTGATGAATGAGTCTTACCATGTTTTAGGTAGTTTGTTTTATCAGTACTTCACTTTACTGATATTACGCGTGTGTGGTCACTGTGATGATCCAACTTCTGGTCTGGAGAGCAGAGAACAATTTGTAGGGGTAAGATTTTCAATTAAGAATATGCTAAAGGTGATGACATGGGCCAATAACTGGCCATTGCTTGAGGTTGAAGATTTATATTTATGCTTAAGAGTTAGGCTAACAAGCTAAAGGTGTTTTTCCCACTACGATGGGAAGATTTTGTCCTTCCGATTATTTAAACTCTTGGCTCAGATTTCCTATATTTGGATTTTATAAACTCTCATACTCTTCCTATTTATAGTCTTGTTCTCGTCTTTCTTATCATAGTATTGTTGCATTAATATTATGAGCATGCACCTTTTTGTTTATTGTTTCATATTACCTTGCATTAGACATGGATTAGCTGATGATCACATCTCTTTCATAGTTGATGTGCTGGTAACATTTTCCGGTTTTGCTGTTCAAACGCTTCCGCATTATCTTCAAAATGAAATTTTATGGTTTGTAAATTGGGGGTGTGACAGCAAGATTTGATATAGAAAGACTTATCATTCCATGAACTTTGACTTACGGAACTTGAAGATGAAGGTAATCTTGGTTCAGAATGGATTGGATAAGGTTTTATCTGAGAAATCGAAGAAGCTTGAGTCAATGATTGAGGAGAAATTTCACGAGATCAATCTGAAGGCTTGGTGTACTAAACAATTATGTTTATCTAAAGAGGTCCAACAAAAGGTTGCGAAAGAAAAAATTGTGCCTGCTCTATGGCTCAAGTTGTAATATCTCTACACAACGAAGTATGTTACATATCATCTATTGTTGAAGAACAAATTGCATGAATTAAAGCTAGGTGAAGGACAAACTCTTACATCTCATCTTAATGAATTTGACTCTATTATTAGGAACATAAAAAGTATAGATATCAAATTAGATAATGAGGATTTGACTATTAAAATATTGTGTTCTCTGCCTCTTCATTATAGGCATTTTTGGAATTAACATCTTGAGGATATTAAGAATGTTTTGCTACATCGGAAATTGATTAAGAATCAACTGACTCAAGTAGTGAGGGCCTTGTTATAAGGAGTTTAGTGACAAGAAAAAGTCCTAATCAAAGACAGGTAGGTTTAAAAATGTTATCTGTCATGGTTGTCATAAATAATACCTTAATAGGTGATAAATTGGTAGAATGACTGATAAGACTAATAAAATGATTCTCCCTCTTTATATATGCCTATTTCCATGGATTCTTTCTGTATAATATTGGATTTTCTATTAGATTTCTGGATAGTGCATCCTTTGGCATTTTGTTTTGCAAGTGTGATCCATGGATACAAATAAGACTAATATGAGACAATATGAAGGCTTTGATTGAAAGTGAAGACTTTTTTCTTTGATTTAATCTTAATTTGGAAAAGTACAAAGAACAAAAGTTACAAATCTTTTTCTCAGCTTTCCAATGTATCCAAGATCACCTCATTTCAACTCCGAACAAAGAAATTATGAGCCAACACGACCTGCTATGTCGATCAACATGGTCGTACAGGATTTCAACGTGACTACTCAATTTCTAACCCCAACACAGCCTGGTCATGTTGGGTGTTAGATTTTGTTTTCTCAGTACGATTTTAAAGGATCGGACGGTTACATTCAGCGGCGGATTTTGTTAGACCTAATTGAGGACAACTAAAAGGAGATTTTAGAGGCTATCTTTCCTTCTCTTTGCTCTCTATTTGATTCCTCTCTTTTGTATTCATCTCTCTTTAGGCTACAAAACCCCATTAGATTTAATTTTGAAGCTTTGTAATCATTTGGATATGGCAATTGACTCTTCATATCTTCAACACCCTAGTTCTATCTTTTAATCTATTACCCTTTTTATTTCATCAATGTATAATTTCTCTATTGTTTCTATTTATTAAGTTATGAATGAGTAGATTCCTTTTCTAGGACAGGATCTAGTCTAAATTATTGATTAATGATAAATTAGTTTAATTTACATTTCAATTGCTTGAATTCTTGATTTCACTTGTTAAGTTCTTCACTTAAGGTTGAATTGCTTGATCATCGATTTGACTAAATATAGATCTTAATCTAAGAACTAAGAGGTGAAGACTAATAACCAAATATCTAACAATTAAATGGGAGAATCGAACCACGAAAGTAAGCTACAGTCTCTTGGAGATTTAAATGATTTAACATAAAATGTAATGGATTTAATTTGATTTAATACTATGAAAATAGATTATTAATTTACATTAGGTACGGCTTTTAGACTTTAAAAGAGGTTATTGGTTAATTTAAGCTATCTCACCCTCTCAGATTTAGGTAAGTGTTTGGCAGTTAAATTGATTATTCATTAATTATCGATTTATGATGACAATCCAATCTTAAGCTTTTAATTAGATTTTTACTACCATTAGCATTACTATTTGATTTTATTTTGATAGTCACTTTCTACTGCCCAAATTTGATTTGTCTAGATAATCATAAATGGTGAAGATTCAGTAATTAACAACAAAGTTCCTGTGGGATACGACGAATCCTCGTGCTTGTAGAGTTGGCCCATTAATAGGAAATTTATAGAAAAGGATGTTGATACATTTGATGAGGAGGATGATGCTGGCATAGTTGAGGATAAAGGTGATGGTTATGTACCAACGGCCAACGATAGACAAACCAGATTGATCAGAGTGACTAATAGGAAAATTATGGATTCTAGGTGCACTTATGATGTTTGTTCTAATAAAAACTAGCTCGATGCATATAATACAATTTGAGGAAGAATTGTCTTCGGTAATAGCGTTTCATGTAGAGTTACTAGGATTGGGATTGTGAGAATGAGGATGCATGATTGTGTGTTTACGACAATGTCTAATGTTCATCATGTTCCTAAATTAACTAAAAGCTTGATTTCACTAAGTTTCTTGGATAGCAAACGATATAGATGAGAATGGCATACTGAATGTTGCTAAAGGGATTGTAGTAGCGATTGTAAACAAGCAGGTTGAAACTTGAAACATTATATGAGTTTGTTAGCACTACTATTGAGGGTGTAGTTGGGGTGACATTGAGATTGCCCAACTCACATGTCGCTGATCTTGGACAAATACGACTAGGACATAAGAATGTCAGGGGCACAACAAAAGAAAAGGGGTTCAGTGACCCGAATACATTCGAATTTGTTATTGATACCTTTTATGAATCAAATATCTTCTTGAGAATGAGAAATCCACTGATGCATCGTCTAAGGAAGTAGAGCATATAGATATATAAGGAGCTTTAGACATGGAGGTTGTAGTTAATTTGGCTAGTACACTCTTCTGATATGAAGGAGTCTAGGGGCCTATTGATGATGGCTTTAAAGAATAACATGTTATACCTTGTATACCGCATGTATTAATACTAGTGTGTTGGAGCAATTATCAAGCTCAAAGGCTATATGAATGCTGATTTTGTTTTGTGATATATTGCTGATGTTGAGACGGTGTGCAAAACCATGGTTACATTGAATGGTGGAACATTTCTGCTTTGGGAAGGTTGTTATGGAATCTCAAGTTGAAAAAAGATACTCTATAGGGGAAATGGGTGCATATCTACTTTCTCAAGAACCAAGATCTTTGGTAAGTTCCTATTAAAACTAATGCTTCTTGGTGCCTTCGAAGATTAATGAGGTTAAGGCCTGTGGTGATGTCTCTTTCTGAAACTCACTTGGTAGATTTTATTTGTGTGGATGGTGATTATAGTATAGGAAAGTATTATAAAATACTTAAACCTAAAGGAGAAGCATTGGGATGGACCACCATAGTCTTGAATTTGATAACAATACCAAGACACAAATTCCACTAATGGCTTGTTGTTCGATGCAGGATTTTCACTAAGGATCGAATGGTAAAATGGGAATCGAAGTTACTACAGATTGTCTATTATGCAACTCTCGCGAAGAATTGGTTGACCATCCTTTCTTCCAATGTCCTTATGCAAATGAGGTATGGAGCTCCTTGATGAAAGGCTTGAGATGCACCCACAATATTGATACTCTTGAAGCTGTAAACTAGTTGCAATGTGGAGGATGAGGTCCAAAGGGAAAAAGAGTGATTCTCATATTTCTTTTTGCTGCCACAACCTATCATTTGTGGATTGAAAGGAAACTTTGCATCTTTCATGCAACAAATAGACCAGCACGTCACCTTGTGCTCCTTATAGTTAAATAATTATCTACTAAGATAGATATTATGGACCATTGTAAATCTTATAATGCCTTAGTTGCCTTTGTGAATACCTTAGGGTAGTGAGATCTTTGTGAAGGTTATACACACATACTCATTTTGGTAAAAACAAAAAAAACAAAAAAAAAACTAATTACCAAGAAAAACATGGTTACATACTCTAGAGCTATGGCATGTTTGATGTATACTACAGTTGGCATAGGACTAGATATTGCTCCAGTTGTGTGTATAAGTTATGGGTATTATAAACAAATATGTGGTGAGTCTATGGAGTCACACTAGCTAAGTGTGACACGGATTCTAAGTTACCTGTTACGTATAGCGTCAGCTTGTATAGCGTAATGGTTGTCGACTATTTTGTTGATTGGTTTTACATACTTTGATTTTGATGGTGATCCTGATGGTTAGAGGTACACTAGTGTGCTAGTATGGTGCCTTGGAGGTTCTAAGGTTGTGTCTTTAGATATGCTAGTGAGCATGATGATGTTGTTTGACTTGGAAAGTTAGCTTGTCAAGCTAAGTTGGAGGAGCAAGGTATAGTTATTCAGGTTGTGTCCTTGGATATGGCTAGTGAGCATGATGATGTTGTTTGACTTAGAGAGTTAGCTTATCAAGCTAGGTTGGAGCGAGCTATAGTTATTTAGGTTGATCGAGTAAGTGTACTAACATAGCCATGAATTGTGTTTAAGTTTGAGCGGCGCTCAAACGTGGCTCGTGTCCATATACCATGAGGTTCTTCAAGGCGAAGGGTTTTTTCTCAAATGATCTTTTGTGCTTCTATAGATAGTTGTCTCAAATAATGCATCAATGTGCAGGATTATGAGCTTGTGACTCATATTTGATGTATTTGTATAGCATTGATGATTGTGTGTAGATGTCTTAGACTGACGTAGACGTTGTTCATGAATTATATTGGGTGGTAGTGCTATGGTACACCACCATGTGGATATGTTACGGAGTGAAACAAAGCTTAGACGAGTTGGCACGAGAGACACATGGTGTCTGCTATCATAACAAGTGGTGCTTGGAAAAAGAATGACATGTAAGGGACTCATGTCAGTTAACTCAAGGCATGTCAATGATGACACGGAAGACCTGTGTTGACCCCCACACCTATGTCGATGGGGTCTCACCACCTCGAGTTCGTTTTGATATGATGTCTTCCATAATGTTATATATACATGTTTTCAACCATGTTAGGTTATCCGAAGTCGTCAGAGTCATTGTTCTCCTTGTTTAAAGAGAGATTGATGTGGATTGTTGATAGATAAATTTGTGTTCTCAAGAGATCTTGTGGTGTGGATTGTTGATTGCTCCTCATATTCTCTTATTCTCTACACATAATATAGACCATTTGTTTTCCCAATGTGTTTCTAGTTGTTTTTTCTATTAATGTTTTGCAACTCCTGTATCTTGTCGATCCTAACAAATATTAAAGTTAGATTAGATTTCTCCATCAAGAATCCAACATGGGGAGAGTTTAGTGTGTCCTTTGTCACTTTCAACCAAAAGCTCGTCTAAGATTCATCAAACACCCATCGAGACTCCTCATTCATTGAATATAATCATTCCATCTTTTAAGGTTAGTAAACATTTGATATTGTTTTGCATTCTATGTTATTTATTCTTAAACAAACACACCTAAGGGCAAGTGAAGACATGATTAAGATGCTCATGGGGAGCAAATGAAACAACTTTCACATGATATGGCAACTCAAGTTCAAGGGGTTCGAACGCAAGTTACACAAAAATATGAGGCCCACAAAGATCCAATTGAGGGCACGGTTCAAAAAATGGTCTAAGCCAGAGGAGGCCGTCTTAATAATAGATTGGAGTATGAAGAGTCCAAGAATGAGAGGGCATTAAGGAGGCTGAATCAACTTCAAGCAAGACACAATGATGATGACAAGAGTCTTAAGTTTGATTTGCCCGAGTTTGAAGTAGCATTGATCCCAAATTCTTTCTTCAATGGTTGCAAACTATTGAATACATTTTTGAATTTAAAGACTTTGATGATGAAAACAAATACAAACTTTCCATACGTTGGTTAAAGAAGCATCTCAAGATTAGGTCTTGGAAAAGTTAAAAAAAATCTCAAAAAAAGTTTGTGCCAAGAGAGTATGAGCAACAAAACTTCATCAGGTAACACTCAAGCAAGGCTTTATGGGAGTGGAAGAATATGTTAGGTAGTTTGAGAGATTTACTCTCATTTGTGATATGCAAGTGAGGAAGGAACAAAATGTGGCTCAATTTTTACAAGGATTGAATATTGCTCTTAGGGTGAAGGTGGAGGTATGCACATATGACACCATGGAGGATGTCGTGAAGTTGACTTTCAAGTATGAGAAACAAGCTAAATGCACCAAAGGTACATCCAAACCATCTACTTCTTCAAGTTTTAAGAATGTTCCCAATGTATTTGAGAAGAAAAAGGAGGGGGGCTGAAAGGAAAAAGGCAAAGGAATAGTGGGAGAGAAGGCAAATAAACAATGTTTTAAGTGTAGGGGCTATGGACAACTTGTTAGGGACTGTCCTAATCAAAGAGCACTCACTTTGAGGGATATTGCAAGTGTAGCACCTTGCAATGATGTAGATGAAGAAGAGGAAAGTGATGGCGACAAGAGTGCATATGATGAAGATTCAAAAGATTGTTAAGTGTTGCAAAGGATGCTTCATATGCAACAAGATGTCCAAGATACTAGACAAGACAAGATCTTTAAGACTAGATGCAAAAGTGGAGGGTAAGACTTGTGTTCTCATTGTTTATAGTGAAAGTTGCACCAATGTGGCAAGTGAGACTATGGTTAAAAAGCCAAGGTCAACAACACAATCTCGCCTAAGGCCATATTCATTTCAATGCGTCACCAATGATAAAGGGGATAAGATAACAAAGTCCTTATCTCATTTAAAATTGGCCACTATATAGATCAAGTATTGTGTGATATCTTGTCAATGGATGTGTGTCATATGCTATTGGGGAGGCCATGGCAATATCGTAGAAATGTTACACATGATGGTGCTATGAATGAGTATATGGTTTGTATGAGAACAAAGAAATTCGAGTTGATACCCTTATTCTATGATGACCATAAGAAGTGAAAAAGGGGTGCTAGAGTTGAATTTTTTTTTCCCCACATGAGCAAGACTTAATAGAATCTATTGAGGAACAAGGTGTGTACTATGCTTTCGTTGTGAAAGAGACGCAACAAGGGGAGAATACCGCAAACAACAAACCACTTGATGTTCTTTTAAAGGAATTTGGAGATGTTTTTCCAAATAAGTTGCCAAAGAGGTTACCATCATTGAGGGAGATTAAACATCAAATTGATTTGATGTCGGGTATGCTACTTCCAAACACGGCAACTTATAGATGTAATCCAAAAGAATCAAGGAGCTCCAAAGGCAAATTCAAAAGCTTATCGATAAGAGAGATGTGCGGGAAAGCTTAAACCATGTACGGTGTCCACTTTATTAGTTCTAAAGAAGGATGAAATATGGAGGATGTCTATTGGTTCCAGGGATGTGAATAACATTACCACGAAGAATAGATTCCCTATACCAAGACTTGATGATATGTTAAATGAACTTTATGGTCCTCATGTGCTCTCAAAAGTTGATTTAAGAAGAGGATATCACCAAATAAGAATAAGGGAAGGGGCAAATGAAAAACAACTCTCAAGATAAATTAAGAGTTATATGAATGGTTAGTGATGCTATTTGACTTGTGCAATGCTCCAAGTTCTTCCATGAGCCTCATGAACAACATACTTCATCATTTCTTGGCCATTTTATTGTTGTTTACTTGGATGACATACTGGTGCATAGTAAAGATGAAGATGAGCATCTTATACACCATAGGAGATTGTAATAAAAGTTAAGCGAGCAAAAGCTTCATGGTAAATTGGAGAAACATTCTTTTATGATGTCAAGTGTTGTTTTCCTTAGTTATATTGTAAGTGGCGAAGCAATACAAATTGGTGATGATATACGAGTTGATACATCAAAATTTGTGGCACTTAAAGATTGGCCAAGACCTACTAATGTGCATAAGGTGAGGAGTAGCCATAATTTAGCATCCTTCTAAAGAAGATTCATAAGGATTATTCAACTATAGCCCAAAACTATCACACAAATCATGAAGAAGGGGAAGATTCAATGAAATAAGGCCACAACCAGGTCATTTGACGAATTGAAGTCCAAGCTTTACCATGCACCAGTATTATCTTTTCCTAGTTTTGATAAACTTTTTGAAGTTACTTGTGATGTCAGTCCACATATGATAAATTGTTTTATGATAATGTGAGGTATTTAGAGAAATGAAGTCATTATTTGAGCCCCAAACCCTCTATGCTACATTCGGACCATGAAAGTTTTAAGTGCTTACCCAAGACATGCTAAATGGTAAGAAATATGTAGTGGCTAATGCTTTGTCTAGGAGATCTATGATAATTACTATGCTTGATGCAAAGATATTAGGGATTGAAATATTAAAAGATCTATATGGCCGAGATGAAGACTTTATGGAAGTTTGAAATGCTTTATGAAGACTATGAAAATAAAAGTTATCAACACATTGAATTTTTCAATTCAGATGAGCAAAAATCAGATGAAGAGAATATACCCTAATTTTTGCAAAACACAGTATTCCTAAATTATATTTTAAGTTGACGGTACAAACTCCAGTCCCTATATCCAACTTCTACTCTGAATTAATTTCCTGTATAAATGCAGTATGTTGGATACAAATATTACAAAATTATTTGTTGTGTTAGTGGTACAGTAGTGATATTTTAAGTCAGAACAGAATTTTTGAAACGAAAAACTGGCTTTCAACCAGTCTGCTAAAAACTAAAAGCATATAGCTGAAAACCGTATTGAACAACCCTAAAGGAGGAAAATGGATAATGGTTGATGTAACAAGAAACTTAAACCAAACAGCCAACCAATATTGAATGCCACGAAGCATTTGTACACAACTAATTACATGAGATTTTTCACAATGCTAACTCAAAGGCATATATAGACAAGCACATTCAGAAGATAACGAGGGAGCCAGGTAGAAGGCCAGATTACCTGTAGTCCCTGAGGAGAAGAGAATGTTTGTGAATGCTTCAACAGGTTTGTCAACACCCACATATTCATGTGATCTGCAATTCAGTACATTAGCATAGATGTCAATGCTTGACACAAAAAAAAATATTTTCAAAATGGAAACATTCCATGAAGAGTAACCTAATGATGGAAGCACAGAACGCAGGCAATGAGGAAGCAGAAAATGGTTCACTTTAAAAACAGACACCATGGCGACCAAGTCCCATTCCTCATTGAAGAGTACAATAGTCATATGCTGATGGCTTGTTGGAGGGAGGGGGAAAAAAAACTTGAAACGTGTTGAAGGGAAGAGTACGAGCAGGAAAACAGGTAGTATACAGACAGCATACTATCAAAAGCAAAGTTCTCCATTTTTACTAATATCAAGCCAGAGTTCTGGTAGAAGAAAACCAGAATTGCATTCATCAAATGGTCACTACAAGTCTAAAAAAGGAGTAACCGATTAACATGGTGTCAGATGTGAATTCAAGAAGAGATTAGGGATACATATAATCCAAAAAGAGACAAAGCTTTCCAACACAGAGAGAACATTACTAATTTATATTGTGAATTTGCCAGAGGCTATTTATTCTGCCTACCTCCAACTACTCCACTGTAAACATATGCTAAGGATTCCAGTAAATCTTAGGCTTTTCTATTTTCATATGTACAAACAAAATAGAAAAATGAAAAAACCGAGATCCAAACCAATGCTGACCCTCTACCCCACTTAATCATTTCTCACATGTTTCACTCTCACATATTTTCCTCAAACACTTGTTCAACATTCCAGTCCCTAACTAGCATAGAAAAAGTGAAACTATGAATCTTGATGAGGAGAAAGCTTGAACAAAACAAAATGAAAAAAGTAGACCCAAGTTTATAACATCTCTTCATCTCCAAGTTTCCATCCCAATGCATTTCACAAGAATACATTGATTCTATGGAAGAACCAATTTATAATGGCATTAGGTAAATCAAGGACAATGAACTAAGAAAACACTTGAAAGATCATGGGGTGGAAGTATATGCAGAAAACACAAGGGTAGGAGTGAAGCAATTCATAAACCAAAGACAGCTTCCTGAGGACATACTTCCGATTCTTCACTCTATTAAGGAAAGCATGCCAAGATATATCACCATTCCGTAACTTCATCCTTTCAGCAGATTTTCTTGAAGGTACAACAATAGCCAAAGGTGATTGAGCATCTACAACTCTCCTGCAGAAGCGAATGGTTACGATAAACAAAGTCATGAGAACAAAACATATCGAAAAGAACTTTCTGACAGGATAGTTGAGACACATTTACCTGTAGAGGGGGATACTTTTTCCTCCACGAATGATAACATCCTGGAGTAAGCATTTGAGAAAATATCACTATGTTGAATCTGAATGTGACATACCAAACAAATATGGCAACCAGCTCATGTTACACAAAAGGAAGGGGAAAAAAAAATAAAAAAGGGGAAAAGAAATCAGGCAAGAGCAGAGAATCCTCTAATTTGAGAAAAAATTTGGCTTGGTAAATAATTTCATAACTTGCCAAATGCAAAAAGAGGAGTACAAAGAATGCTGTACACCAAAATTAAAAATAATGACTCACTGAAAGCTATAAAAGTATGCTATTTATGTAATGAGTACGTTACGGATGACTTACTACTTGTTTGCCCTATTACTCGACCTATGTGTAACACCAGGATAGCAACTTGATGGAAGATTCTTGTGTTTCTTTCTTGTTAAATATGATAGATAGTGACATTTGCAGATGACTTACCTTTTTTTTTTTCAGTTCAGGAAAAAGTGATTCCATAGATGTTATGTGCAAAGTGTACTAGGATTTCCCTGATGTTTCAGGTTTAACTTTGAACGCAAAAAATGGTACAATATACTATAGTGTCTCAGCACCAGGTTGTGTCCAGAAGGAGATTGAAGAAAAATATCACTTTCATGTAGGTTATTTACTCGTTTGATACCTTGGGGTTCCACTTTCACATAAGAGGCTCTTAGCAAATAATCACTTGCAGTTGCTTGAGAAATTTCCAGCTAAGAGGGCATGGAATTCACAGATGCTCAGTCGTGCAAGATAGTTGCAGCTCATTCTTTCAGTTCTATATGGGATCCAGGCTTATTGGAGCTTGATGGTGTTACTGCCACATGGTATCACTCATGATATTATATCTACACATATCAGACTTATGGGCAATTGATGAGAAATCTTGGAAGGCACCTATGGCATGGGATACAGCCTGTTTGCCCAAAGAGAAAGGAGGACTAGTTTTGGTCTAAATACAACCATGGAACGTTACCGCATAAGGTAGATTACTTTAGTGGCTTACTACCAAAAAGGATATCATATGGGTTCGATGGATGTATGAGTATTATCTAAAGGTAAGAAGTATACGGGAGGTACTGGTCCTCTCTTCAGCTTCTTGGTTGTTGCAGAGTCAATTGCATATTCACACCTCTTCCAATCTATTCTTAATGATTCGATTGCAGAAGCTAGGTATGTGAAATACGGTAAATATTGTACCTCCCGAGTCTATGATTGTTCATGTGCTCGAGCTCCAAAAGTAGAATGGTAAAGTGTTGTGTGGAATAAGTTATTTGATGCAGGAGCATTCCAAGGCTTTAAAGATTGGCTTATGAATCACGCTGGAGGGAATCAAGAGTCAATTTCTAAGTAAACAAATTTACCCCTTAATATAGATTTCATTGGACATTTTATTAAATCAGAAGTCTAACACATTTTTCAGGTCTCAAATCTGATTTTTCTACCGTACACATGTCAAGCTGAATTTTTACGTGCGAACAGATAAAGTGTATTGTGATTAGCATGATAAGGTAGTCATTATTTTCATATTTATTAATAAGGTTGCAATTTACTTATTTCATAATTTTGTTAATATATTAGTCAAACAATTAGTTTGCTTAATCATTAAGAAGTTAAATAAGATTTATCTTTCATTTTTGTTAGGATTTATTTGTTATTATCTTAGGTTTTAATAGATTACTATTCATGACACCATTCACATAAATAGTGATTTATTTATTAAAATTTTTTATCTTATTTAAATTTAGTTTGAGGAGGTTATATGAGGAGATGGGTGTTAGCATATAGATATACTATGTAAACTCACATTATTTTCTCATGGTAGAATTTGAGTTTTAATGAAACATGTTATCTATATGAGTTCTTCTCTAGTTTGTCAATTCTATGTGAATGATAATTTAGAAATCCTCTATACTTTTCCTATGTGGGCTTGAATAGGGATATGTAATGAAGTTTCCTGTGTGTTTCTTCATTAGTGATCTTTTCAGAGTTATTTGTGTAAGGCTTTTAAAGCTAGTTTGAAGAATTACTTCATGTGATCCTTCATCCATATCCTTGGTTTAGAAATCATCATTTGTTTATCATCATAAAATCACATAAAATAGGATATCATATAAAATAGTGTATTTCTGAAACCACCTATTCCGCCACACATCATTATCAATTCCTAAACACCAATTGGCACTATGGCTTACAATGCATGAACACGGCAACAAAAGATAGACTATGCCTGTTTGGATATGATCTGCTATGTAACCATGAGGATAAACACCATCATCACATTTTCCTCTCCTATGAGTGTACGAGACATATTTGGAAATCATTGATGGCAGGTTTCGGTGTAAGGCAAAATGCCTATTACATGGCAGAACAATATACATTAGTTACATAAAGGGGTAGAGGTCCCAAGATATGAAAAGATACTTTGAATACTACCCATGTTGCATGCATGTATAATATCAGGCAAGAGAGAAATATACGGATTTTTCAGAATTAGGAACATAATGAAAGGATGATCATTAGGGAGATTGTGAGGGGTTTGGCTAAAAAGGTTGAGACTTTGGAAACTTGTGCATTCTATGCTAAACTAATATCTTATGTTAGTTTACTTGTTTAGTTTACATTGCATACGTGACCATTGAGTTTGTACTTTGCTTTCTCATTTTGGACGCAAAAAATATTTGAATGAAATAATATGGTAGACAGTAACAGAAAAAACTTATATAAATTTTTTCAAGAGGGTTTGAGAATCATGTTAAAAACGTAGATAATTCTTATAAGCTTCACTGAAAAGAAGAAAACAAAAAGAAAAGGCATGTGCACCTTGCCTATCACACTAAGAAAAACCATTGATATAAGGATCCAGGGACCTCGCTTTCACTCTTCGACAAGAACCAGCACTATAGGCACCACACTAATTAAGAGGGTGAGTGATAAATTTACGGGGTTTGGACATCACAAGAAAGGATGTTGAAAAGTTTAGGTAATTCAAAAAAGAGCCACAGAAAATCTCTCACAGAAAGATGTTTTATTTTAAAGTTGGAATATAGAATAACATTGCCTAGGTTCCTTTTCTAAGCAAGATCTAGAAAATTCCAAGTGGTGTAAGCCCATGACCTAGCTGTCATATTATTCTCCAACATTACCATAATCCTGGCGATCATGATAGTCTAATATTGATGCAGGAGTGTGTGGAACAAATTTATTATTAGAGACTATTATTTTGGAGTCCAAAATTAATGTTTCCAGTATTATACTTAAACTATTTAATATGATCCAATAGGAGGAAGATGGACCCAATCCAGCATGAGTAGCACACAATGGACCTAGGCGTGACACCTGGAATTTATTTAGTTAGTAAATCATTTATATTAAGAAAAGATTGCCGGAATCTTATATTTTGTCAAAGATTGATTTTGATTTGAGGAGTTGCTGATTTTCTATGTTTGGTAATGGTAGGAAATATATTTAGTTTGATTTGTAGTTTCAAATTATTTAGCTTAGAACCCCTTTCATTTTAAGAGATAAGCTATCAACTTGTGATATGTTATCTTTTAGAGATATTTTAGTTTCTTTTTTCCCAAGTCAGGCGTAAAGGCTCAAAGCCTATGAATACCATGGGGGAACCCATGATGTAGTATTCTAAAGATTAGGTTTTCAATTAAAGGTCTCTTTGTGATATCTGTGATTTTTAGTAATTAAGATAAGAACATTTTAGGCTCCACAACTTAGAATTCAGTGATATATTTCAAAGGATAATTAAAAAGAAATCAGGAAAAACGAGAAAAGCAAAGAGAGAGTAGATTGCTAAAAAGCATAAGTGAAAGTGCCAGGAATTCAAGGATAGAAAAAATAGCAAGAAAAATAACTCCTCTATATCAACACAACCCATACAGCCTGCCAATCCCCCTGGTTACTCCTTGCAACAATAATCCTCTTTTTCTGCACCTTTCCTAACTTAGGTGGTCCCTTGACCAACCCCCTACCCCTCCTAACATGCATTTTTAAGACAATGCAGAAGCAGATTAAAAATAAAATCAAAGAATGTTACCGCTACATAACCATGAAAGAGGAGAGATCATCACCTAAACCCATGCCTAACGCAAGGCAAAACGAAACGATGAATAAAAGAATGCATGCTCTAATAGTACAATAGTTATGATAACAATGATCAAGAAAATATAAACAGGAGAGAGATTACGAAATTCAAATACAAGAACCAAAGCCAAGAATTTAAATAACTAGAAAGAATAAAATACATCCCAACACAGTAAGCAAAAATAATCTAAACCTAGTTAGTCTAACTCTTAACTAAATGGAAATGTAAAATCTCGATTCCTAAGTAATGGACACCTACTAGCTCACGACATCATCCTCAACATAATCTAGCTGAGAATCATTACACTTTAAATCATCCTCTACTCACCAGACTAGAAGCTGAATATCACATAAATGTAGTATTAATATGATAAACTACTAGTAAAACAAACTACTTAAAATATGATAAGGATTCATGCTACATATTCAGGTCACATAATAGCATGGTGATAAGCATGCATAAATAATTTAACATTCAAGTTTATAACAAGGCACGCTCGCATAGAAATTATGGAAGAACAAAAATACAAATCATGCATTAGATTCACATAACAGAAACCATATTATAGATCTTCCTATAGTGGCCATATACTTTCTAAATATTACGACAGTCCGTTCGACTACACCTAATTCTCCACCATGAATCATAGTCATAGCAGCATACACACATAATGAGATACTACACCCACCACATTAAGTCAGAATGCATCAAAGGGGCTTTTCGGAATACCACATTTACCACACATCGAGTGCACCTACCACGAGGGCTAACATAGATTGGGATACTACACCAACCACATATGATTAGAATATATCGAGGGGGTTTGTACTCCGATAACTCACCCACCACACCTTGAATGCATCAACCGCGAATACCACACCCGCCAAAGCAATGGACAATATGAAACGCTAAGGGGCTTATACTAGGATACCTTACCCACCTAAGCCAGACATTGATATCATATCGGCCAGCCACAGTATTATCTTACCCTCAAAGATATATGCATATCCCCTACCGACCACAACTATGTAGAAAAGAAAATAGATACTAAGTGAAAAGATAAAAATACAGGACGAACAACCTATAACTCATAGTTAGGTATCACAAGAGTCAAAGAAAAAAGCTCGAATGAATTATTAATTCCATTATTAAGTAATATCACAAATCACAATTAATTCCATTAACAACTAATTACATATTCAAAATGATAACATCAAATACAACACAAGGCATATAAGTCACTAATTGGGTGTTTAAAGGTAACACCAAACTTGATCACACAAGACACCACAATATTATCATTTTAATTCCCATTAATTTATGATTAAATATGGTTGAAATCATGATTAAAATATTGTAATTACATAAAAAAATTAAAATAGAAGTCCCCAAAACAAATCATCAACAAACAAATAAACATAGCAAATTCAGGCGGAACCAATCGACCGGTCGCTAAGACCCGTCAACTGGTCTAGTTGCACCGGACCTAAGAAAAAGTAACACCAAGTGAAACCAAATAACCGATTGGTCCAACCGATCAACTAACCATTCGATGGGTTTGGTCAAACCGATCGATGTGTCTAAGTAGAAGCTAAAACCACTCCAGTCACAGAACAACCAGTTAATGGGTTAGGCAGACCGATCAACTGTTCATGGAGATCAGTCAATTGGTTCATCAAACCAATCGACTATTCAAGCAACTAGTCGATCGTGACTACCAACCCAAGTGACTGTTCACACAACCAATTGATCAGTAATAGCAAATAGGTCGACTAGCCTAGGCGTTGTTATACACAAAATTAAAATCACTAATTTTCTCCAAATTAATCCCAGCATGCTTTTATGTTGTAGAACACGTAAAAGGACATACCCAGATATGAATTCATAAATCATGGTAGGAATCAATACTCAACAAGAGCATGCTTGAATTTCACTAAACTCATGCATAATATCAAAATACTTAAACATGCGCCAAAACTTCAGATTTCAAAATATAACATGCTCAAAGCCAAGAACTCAATATGATGCTTACACATCACAGAACATACCAAGCATTTGAAACCACAATAAACAACAAGATCTTATTCATATCAGTTAAGGATGCCTTACTTTCAAGCAAATATTCTAGTACAAAAATATTCCTGACTTGATGGTCACTACCAAGATCTTGATTTCCTATGAGAATCAAAAGTCAAAATAATTAGAACTCCTTTTCGAAACTAAGAAAATAAGAGTATCTTAACCTTTCTTTCAAAACTGAAATGAGAAAACCAAGATCTTTAACCTTTCTCAAAACCATAATTCTTCCTTACTTAAGAAAAACAAGGCAGAACTAAGATAAGATCAGAAGAAGAGATAAGAGATAAGAAATCAAAAAAAAAAAGGATGAGAAAAAAAGAGGCAAGCCTCTCTTCTTCTTTTTTTCTAGAAGAAGTGAGGAAATTTCAACACTTAGAAATCTTGATCTAAGGGAGCAGAGAAAGAAGGCAAGTGTTGAGAATTAAGGTGAAACTTAACCATGAGGGAGGTTCTTCAACCTTCCTTATACTCGAAAATCAGAAGAAGAGAGAAGAAAGTTGACTTATGTTGAGTGTGGGGGACCAAGGTATACAAGGGTGAATGATGGGACCAAGGTGTACAAGGGTGAATGATGAGACCAAAGGAAATAGAGTGAAATCAAAAGGATTGCAAACAGCAAGTAAGTTAAAGGGAAGGGTGCAGCTCAACCTACACGCAATCATGGCTACCAGAGGAGAGAGGAAACTATGGGGAACTGAGAGAAGGTGAGAATATCTCAAAAGTGCTTATGGTGAATTTTTAGCTAAATAAAAATAATAAAATAATCTAAATAATGTAAAAATAATCTTAGAGCACTAAAATATCCTTATTAACACAAATGATTCTAATTAGAAATTTTCATAAACATTAGAAAAATATTCAAAGTCAAAATTAAAAAAAGATCTAAAATCGCATGACAACCAGTCGATTAGTTTGAGCAAACTAGTCGAATGATTTATCAAAGAAGAAAAATGCCACTCTCTGAACGTACTAGTCAATTGGTTAGAGCAATTGGTCTACTGGTACACCTGAAATTTAAATTTTTATTAGAATTTTAAGTCTTTTATAAATCAAAACTAATTTATTTTATACTAACATAATTTTAAATATATTTTGAAGGATTTTAGGCCAGTATTATATTGATTCTTTCTAATGATTAGAAGAATCAAACCCTGTTTACTAGATAATTAAATAAAGAATCCCAAATTGTGTGATTCAAATCACATTCATAAACTCTCTTTTTTTATATATGCATAACCCTTAGGTAAAACATCATCCTCATATTTTATCCATTTAGCTCAAGTTGATTCGTCCATTGGTTGTCTCTAAACATCAAAACCAATCAAGACTGTTTAAATTCGTGAACCAATTAACCATAACAACATTAAAAGTTCTTCAAGCAATCCAGAAACACATCAAATAGTATTAAAGCTTGGTTTGAAGATCCATCAAGAACTTCAACAATTCAAGAAGACGTAGATTCAAGATCCAGCTAAGAATTTGATTCAAGATTCAATCGAGACTTTATTTTTTGTCAAAATCCATTCAAGATGTATAAAATTCATAATCTTTATTCAAGATTCATTCAAAATTCTTGATTTTCTTCAAGAATTAGCTAAAAAGGATTTTCCCTTCAAGATTTGATTAACTTTGACCGGTGATGAAATAAAGCATTAATGGATAGATTTGATCAGTTATCTATTAATCTTATGTAAAGATTTCAAGGAAGACTTTAAGAACATAAAGACCAAGTAGAAGGCATGGTTAAAAGAGTAGCTCAACAATGGGGAGGCTAGGTGGTTACAAGATTGGAGCATGTAGAACAAGAAGGCAAGCAAACCATCAAACCACCACCTGAAAGGTAACATAAAAGAGGATAGGATGCCAATTTAACCTTCCTATCTTTGAAGGAAATCTTGAAGAATTTTTAGAATGGTTGCACGCTATGGAGTCTTTGTTTGAATTTAAAGACTTTGACAATGCAAAGAAGTGTAAATTTGGCGGTACACAAGTTGAAAATTTTTTGCAAGAACTTGATATAACAATTTAAAGAAGGAAAGAGACAAGGAAGAAAAGATAAAAATTGAATCTTAGGAAGAGCTAAAGAAGCATATGAAGCACGTTTTTATTCTAACAGTATGGTCAACAAAACTCCATCAAGATAACTACTTCAAGGCAAGGCTTCTTGAGTGTAGAGTGTCTTTGTGAGTTTAAATGCCTATCCTTAATATGTGGCATTCAAAAAGATGAGGAACAAAGACTTACTCATTTTATTAGTGGTTTGGATGTGAATTTGTAACAGAATAGTGGTGCATGTATGATTCTATACAGATGTGTTGAAGTTAGCACTCAAAATTGAAAAGCAACCCCAAAGGAAAAGTGTGAAGATGGCTACTAAAAGTTCCACACCTTTGAAGAGGCCAAACAACCAATCAGTGGGCTAAAAGGGCAAGAAAGCTAAGAGTCATAATCAGGACAAAGTGAGGGTAAGCCAATGGAGAAAGCTAATAAGTAATGCTACAAATAACAAGTTAATGGACATTTTTGTCTATGAGTGTTCTAATAGAAAAATCCATACAACCCAAGAAATTGAAGAGATGGAACTGATGCATATGCCAATACAAATTGGGTCAAGTTTGGAAGGTAGTTATCAATGGGGGATAACTGAATAAGAAAACAGAGAAGAGGGTGAAGAAAATGGGTTGAATATGATCTTTGGTACCTCCTTGGATCATATACTAACAAGAACCACCTAAGGTTTCAATGCTTAGGACAAATCTTGTGAGATTTTAGGATTCAAACTTCAAACTCATACACTAGAGTTGAAGGTGACTGATTTCTACTGAGAGAAATAAAATAGCCAAATTCTGAGTTTTTTTCATTCAAGTGTGAGCCCAACACTTATAGGAGAGTGTTGGGTCTCATTTAGTTGTAATACAACTCAACAAAAAAAGGACTGGTTTGATTAACTAATAAAACTAGTTAGTTGTCAAAGAGAATAACTTTAACTAGTTTAATCCTAACCAAAACTAAAGTTAACTTTGTACTAGCTGAAACAGAGAAATCAGAACCGTTTGGGACCTTCCCAATGTCTTACATCTGACTTGGGAGGCTCCTTACAAGTTGATAAACTAAGCTAAGCTAAAAACATCATTAAAAGTAAAAAGTAAAAGTAGCTTTTATGCTAAAGACTAAAAACATTATTAAAAGCATAAAGCAGAAAGTAACTTTTCTGCTGCAAGCCTAAAGGGCCATCATAGCCTAAGCATAGGTTTCTTTTTTTTAAGAAAAGGTCTGCCCCCTCTGATGCTTGTAGTTGTTGCTACTGCTAGTGCCCACACCTACCCAGAAAAGTGCAGTTGTGGCTGCTATTGTGGGACCTGAACTGTAGCCTATCCTTGGCTGGGTAGTGAGCCATTTAAGCAAAAAAAAATGAGCCACTAAAGTGCAAAGAGGTGGTGGCTGGATTGAAGTTTTGCATGGCTTTCATGGCTTGGGGTTTAGTTAAACTAATTAGTCCAAGTGAGGAGGTTTTTATGTCCCCCTAACTTAGAGAAGTTAATAACTAAATTAATATCTTGGATAATGGATGCTCCTGCATCAGGAACTATGTAAAGAAGATGGAGAAGAGGAATCGGCCATGCAAGAGGAGATGGAACCATGTAAAGAAGATGGAGAAATCGAAGAGATGGAACCATAGTTTTAAAAACCAGACCGGTCATTAATAAGTTCATATTTTTACATATTTTATACCCTTATAATCTTAGTTTTTAGCATTTTATTTGAGTAATATAGCTGAATAATTATGATTTTATGCTTAAGCAATAATAATTGCATTAATGTTATTATTTGAGCTAAAATGATATAAATTAAATAAATTTAGAATATATGATTATTTATTAATTATTTCTAATTTTATTTTGTAGGTAAAGTAAAAAAAAAATAGGAAAAAAAAAAGAAGAAGAAAAAAGATTGGACCTTTGGACCAATGACCCAAGGACTAAAGGCCAAAGCCAAAAATAGAAGGAAAAAAAAAAGTTTCGACACATAAGGAACAGGGGAGAGGAGAAAAAGGGGCTGATGGCAGTGTGTGAAGGAGAGGAGGAAGACTCTGACGCAAGGCACAAAAAGATAGAAAGCGGCAGTCGGCCGCAAGCCTCAGAGGAGGACGTCAGGTGAGAAAAAGTCAAAGAAGAAAAGAAGCTGCACAAAAAATAAACAGAGCCATCAACGCAGGAGAAAAAAATAGAAGGCGGATGTGAGAGTGAGAAAGTCGGAAGGGTAAAGAAGCAGCAGAACGCTGAAGAAAGGGGGGATAAAAAGAAGAAGAAGTAGTAGAGTAGCGAGCAAATCTAATGAGCTACAAAGTCAAAGAGAAAACCCACACGAGAACAAAGAAGCAACAGCCAACGCCGAAAGAAGAAAAAAAAAGAATTGTTACACTGAAATCAAGGCGGTCGAGAAAGGAGAAAAAGAAAGAAAGAAAAATTTACCCGAAAAAATTTATTTCAGATGAAATTTAATAATTACTATTTCATCTGAATAAATTTTTGATCTTTCATCCAAAATTAATTCCGGATATTTCTTTCTCTATTTTTAATTTATATTTTTGATATATAACTCTATGTAATTAGTTTAATCATTATGACTAGCTAATTATTTATAGCTGGGGAATAGAGTGAAACCCTAGATTATGATTTGCAATATGATTTTATTTTTCTTTGTTTCATGATATTGTTCTTGGACTCTATTTTAATTGCTATCATTTATATATATGATTATGTCAAGTATAATTAATATGGTGCATGCCTTATTCTACTTTCCTTGTAATAACAGTATGTAGGATTATTTGGCTGCTAGGTGGCCATATAAATATACTAGAATTTATATGTATAAATTGCAGCTAGGTTAGATAACAATTCATCTAATAGTTTTTTTATTCTAACCAACGTAGTAAAACATTTAGATACATGTGGGTCAAAGAAGGAAAATATCACTAGACATGCTTATTGTACTAGTTTAGGTACTTAGATTGACATCCTTCTAATTATACTCAATGCATTAAATCGAATTAAATATACGAGCCACTTGTTGCTACTATGCTACTAGTATTTAATAGGGTTAATATTAGCGCTTTATCATATTAATTAATTTAGGGAAGTAATATAAGGTGTATAGACCTACTTTTGGTGTATAACTTGGTCAATCTCTTTCTCATGATTAAATATTAACTTAGAAATTATTATTATATTTTTACCTAGTCTAATAGTGGATTTCGATTTCCCTAGCATATTTATCATATTTGCAGTTATCCATTATTTTTATTATTTTATTTTATTTAATTTATTCTTTTTATTATTTTCTATTTTTCCATTTTTAAAACCCATATTAGTGTTTTTCTTATTTATTTCTTTTTTCTAATTTAGAATTTTTATTTTTATTATTTTTAAGCTACTTAAATAGAAGTGAGCCCTCTCAATCCTCAGTACAGAACGATGTCCTTATTTACCAGTACTATAATTGTCAACAAAAGGGTTTAAATAGCATGCTGGCTACGACAACACCAGTCATCGAACTAGTATCATAACTGGTTTACTAGTTTTGTGGTCGGACCAATGGTTTTAAAAAGACTAGGCTTCTTTGTTTGGCCATCAAGATGACATGAGCACTCTCAATTTGAGCCAAACTTCTTATATCGACCACAACCCTTTAGGAATAACTTTTCTTGGAGCTAGTTGTCTTATCATGCTCAAATTAGAAAACTAGAGCATAATGAAATAAATGCAAACTTAGAATAACAACTTTCAAGCCAGGGAGTTTATGAATTTGAAGACTGCGAGATGTGAAGGAGGAAATGCGCTTTCAGGAGGCAAGAACGCCCAATCAGCATCATGAATCATGCTTATAGCCTTACCATAATCAAAATTATTTTTGACTAAATAATCAAGTTTACAAAGCAATGGTGGAAGATCCTTCGACCATAGTGAAAACCTAAAACAAAATAAATAGCAAAATATGTCTCCATTTTTTTTCTTTTATTATTTTGTTTTTGCAGATTTTGTTTTTTATTTTTCTCTAGATTTGTCTCTCTTTTCTTAGCCATTTTAGTTTTTGCAAAACAGAACTTTTTTCCTCTGAAAGGAGAAAACAAGGAACTAATAATAACCAATACATAACTATATATTGTAACTAAATCCTTCCTTTCAATAGCTAAGCATGGATTTAGAGGTACACCCTAAGCCCTGTGATGAGATGGCATGTAGACCGCATGAACATATAACGCAACAAACTTGGAAATTTGCTCCATAAATAAGTTAACTAGAGTTCCTCCTCCATGAAATTAAAATCAAGGTCACATTGCTTTAGAAACATAAACTTATTCATGAAAGGCCAATGCCATTGTTTAATACCTTTTAACAATCAAAATCAAAGTGGAATACGAGTATCACTCTTCAAGGAGAAGAATATGTGGGGAAGTTACATGGCTTTGACACAAAGTGGATGGGTGCCAAAACATGAAACCAACAGAGAGAACTTCCAAAGTTGAGCTTACTCTACTTCAAGCAGCGGCTAATTTAGCCTTTACACTAGCTCACTACATAGCAAGGGGTAACAACACAAATTTGTCAAATGATCATGTTTACAATTGATAATAACTCTCTCTAAGACATAGGTTGTGTTTCTTGATTGATTGCTTCTTGGCATGCAGAGGCATTCTGATTAAGATTTTCAAATCTTCCATCATGATCATCACAGCCTGCATCTTCGTTCCTATCCATCCTAACAGATACTCCTTGCTTCAAAATAAAATGTTATGTCTTGAATTGTCTCTATTCTATTATTCTTCCCATCATCTCCACTGATTTGATGCCAACATCTTCAAAATAATCGCCCACCATTGGACCAGGGCATTAATCACTATTGTAGAGTTAAGCTTTTGAGGTGTTGGTCTTTTTTCTCCTGGCCATGAAGGGGGCATGTAAGCTCGTGCAAGGGAGCCCTATAAAGTGTTTTTTAGTGATGTAGATCTTGTTTGACCTAAACTTAAATCACTATAATTAAGAGACATGCACATCAGGAACTTTAAACTAGCCATTTGTACTTTTAGAGTCCAGATAATCTACACAAGGGTCGACCTATCAAAGTTTGCCTTTGCTACTCCAGAAGCAACAAAAGAATAGGATAGCCCTAGGCTAACACCATCTCTAATTAGCATAGCTCAAATGACCACTCATTTGCCCATCATCAATAAATATGCCATAATTAGCAATCTATTAAGATGAGGTATGGCTGCAACATAGAGCTGCAATGATATTTGATAGCAAGCAAAAACTCAAAAATAAAAAATAATATCCTCCCATCATATAAATGAGCAACAATAATATGTCAATCAGTTATGGGATGCAAAAGAAATGAGCACCCATCTAAAATAATGGGTGTGGCAAACTATAAAAGAAGATATGACAGTGCCTAAGATTGGGCAGTTTTCTTACATTTGGTATCCTACCTAATAAGTGAGGACTGAATACTAAGGGGTGCGAGTACAATGTTTGTTCTAGAATAGATCAAGATATAAGTATTTTTTCTCCCATCGTGCCTAACATTCCTATCAAATTGCCATGGCCTTCCTAATAACAAGTGACAAGCATCTATGGGGACAAAATCACAAACAACGCTATCTTGATAAGTTTTCCCTATGGAAAATGGTAGAACCATTTACTTAGGGACTTCAACCATTGAGCCATTATTAAGCCATTGAAGCTTATAAAGCTTAGCATGTGTCATGGTTGGCAAGTTAAGCTTCTCCACCAACGTGATGGAAGCCACATTTCCACAACTACCCCTGTCGACAATGAGACAGCATATCTTACCAAGTAAGGTGCACTTGGTATGAAATATTTTCTCCCTTTGGGACTCCTCTTCCACGGCCTCCCTTGATTGCAACACCCTCCTTACCATCAAAGACTCCCCTACATCCAGTGGTACCTCCTCAATCTCGGCCCCTCCCTCCATGGCTGATTCATCTTTGACATCATCTCCCTCCATTGCTCCCTCCTCTAGGTCTAGCAAGGTTATCACTCTCTTATTTGAAATTTTGAACACTCATTTTGATAATGCCCAATTCCTTGGCACTTAAAAGTATCCTTGCCTTTTTCACAGTTTACTATAAAACACTTTCAAGCAAAGTAAAAAAAAAAGGGGTTAAAAGTACAGACATGAAAATGTCATTATACAATATTTTATTTCATCTTCAATTCAATCTTCATTCAACTGATTATCTCCCAAATGGAGCCTCGAAAACACTTCTCAGTTTTCCAGTATGTAACTGTGATTACCTGAGTAAATATGGCTTGGGATTTTGAAATTTCTAGCCTCATTGCTATTTCACTTGGTGCAAAACTATCAGCAATTGAAACCACCACACGACCAGTGAGAACTATAGCAAGGTAGATAACCACTGAATCAACATTCATTGGCATATCTATTGCTATTGCAGCTCCTTCAGTCAAGCCCAGTGTGTCAAGGGCATATGCAGCTAACCTACAAAGAATACAGAAAGTACGACATTTCAACCATGCAATATTCGGAACAAGAGTAGACTTGACAACGTAACTTAAGCACAAGCATAGATGAGACTTGAGAGTCAACAACTCCCACGTAAAGGGTAGTTAAGTAGGCATATACCATTAAAAAGATAGCATGTTCAGATTTGCATCACAAAACAGGCACAGTGAAATTGGAACAAGTGTGACATGCAAATGCACAATTCGTGGAGGTAATCATGATGCAGAGTTCTGGAGACCTCAAATTAAAATCATCCCAGGTCTTCCAGTGCTTTTCACTTGCCACCATAAGAAGAAATTTACGTTCAACAAGAAGAAAGCAAACATAGCAATAAAATAGATAATACTACATGAAGATCACTGGACTATAGGTTTCATCAAAGCCCAAAACAAGAGTGAGCACCAAGGAGGCAATGTGTATTTCTTTGATTATCTACCTTTGGGATCTTAATGCCAACCAAACCAGAAGTGGCAGTTGCCAAAAAATTTTGGGTTAGGTCCTTAGAGAAAGTGAAGGATACTGTATTAGGGATATAAAAACGGTGAAGTAACTTGAGTGGCAATTTCATGTTGAGAATAATCATCAATAACTTCAAATCTAGCATGTCTACACCCAGATATATTCTTATGTCATAGCATATTAACAGTTAAAACTGTGACATACCACACCTCTTTACGCAGCTCTTGAAGTGTCATCTTCTTCACTGGAATATCATCTTCCCCTTCATCTTGCCAGATAAGAGCAATATCATCCAGATTTCTTTTCCCTTTCAAACCCAAAATATTCTTTGCTGGATTTAGTAAAGCTCCAGGAAGCCATTGACCTCCAGGATAAGATGGATTTTCACAGAAAATACATTGTGGGGGTGTGGAAAATGAAATGTCCATTTCTTCCAGTACACTTTTCCAGTAAACCTGAAAAATGAAGTGTGTAGATGAGACTTGCAAAGAAAAGCTGCAAGAAGAGCTGCAATTCTGGTTGCCAGAATCTAGATGAGGTGAACTGCAATCCAGGGAGCCACATGAGTTAAGATGCAACTAAATCATCTCACCGAAGGGAAGAAAAAGAACATGCCTCAGGATTTAAGACTGAAAACTCCTGAAATAAAGTGAAGCTTGATAGGGGATCCTTATAGTGCCCACGCAAGAACTCTTTCCCGCATCTCTCTAGAAGTTGGCCAACATTGGTTGAACTCACACTTTCCCTATGCAGAATTTTAAAAAATAAACAAATAAATAAAAGTATTTAAAGCTATCATAAGAGTTTATAAGCATTTGTCTCCTCATTATGACCTAAATGCATGCAAGTAACGTAGTCCTTTCATTATGTCTACTTGTTCAATTACCATCCCCTTCTCCCTAGAAAAGGGAGTGGGACTATGTTGGGCTTATGGAAGATATAAAGCATAGATATAGAATGTTAGATTTATAAGGCATTTTAAGAACATTAAAAAAAAGAAAACACAGTCAAGGAACCTGAAAATTTCAAATGATTACCCCTGCCCCCAAAAAGCAACAACAAGAGTTCATGGTCCAACAAATCATAGGCAAACATCATTCAGAAAAAAACTCAGTTTAATCTAAGGACAACACAAAGCTTAACTAAATCGCAATAATATAATTGTTCAAATATTTTTTGGGAATTGTCATTTAATGGATCTAATTACAGAGCACCCAACAATCATGCACACTCAAAAATACAAGGAAATGTATCACCTAGCATGGAAGATCAGTCAATTTTATTTTTTGCCAAACAATGAAAACGTTGGCTTTGTCAAGCCCTACATTTGAATTAGTTGCTAATTACCAAGTTATTTTGTTTTAACTACCTAGTTTGTTAGGTTAGGCTAGTTTGACAAGTTCAAAGTTTCTTATCAACTTATTCAAACTCAAAGGTGATGCCGGAGCATCCCCCCTCATGTTGATTTATGCTAACAAAAAATGTGTTGGATTAATTTTCCTACTAAGCTCAATTTTAGCCATTAATTTTCCTAAGTTTGAAAAACTCTTCTTACATAGACAGAATTAATGGACTGATTTATGAAGCCATGAATGCCATGTAAGCATAATTTAAAGCCACCACCTTTTGTACTCTTGAGTGGCTTAATTATTAGCGCTTCCTAAGTCAAAGTTTAGCAGCAGCAAGCATCCAAACAAGGTCTGCCCACTCAGCATGTGAGGCCAACTTATGGGCTGAATGGGCACAGAAAATCAAGGGACAGCAGGTCTGATTTGTGGAAGTGCATTGCAGCAACTTTTGGACAACTTTTTAGGCATGTTTGGACAGAAAAATTCCAGCCAAATAGGACAACAGCAGAAAGTACAAGTACGCAGAAACTATGGAAGAAAAGCTAGCTTTAATCAGCCCATCATTACACTTTAAATCTCCCACATAAAGACTATAAGTATGGCATTACTTTTGTTAGACAATCAACTGCAGCAACAAGTACAACCCAGGTGTCTTTCTTGTTGGAAGAAAACCAAGCTTTATTCACCTTAAAACAGTTACTTAGGCCTAAGATTACTTTTGCAAAATTAAATGATGCCATAGCTTTTTTTTTTTATCCTTCTAACCTGTAAGGAACCTCAACATCAGATTTATAGGGCATGGGGGACTGATTTACATGAATTTGACCACCCACAAAAAAGTCGATGGCTGATTTATTTTTGGTTATAATTAAACAAGTTAAGTTAGTATCCTTAGCCAACTACTAGCTTGATCTTAACTAAATCAGTCCTTTTCAACTTTTAAGTAGTTTATATTGTAATTAAATGGAACCTAACACACTTCTATAAGAGTTGGGACCATTCATGAATGAAAGACCAAATTTGATTACCATAGATTCCTCCCTTTTGGTAAGATGAACTTTTAAAATTAAGTGAACAGTTTGATTGAATTTAATCCTCAAAATTTACCTTCTTTATTCCAAGAGTTGAATACCTTAGATGGTATTGTAAGTATATGCACATAAGAGGTGCCTATTAATCATATTTTTTCTCTTTTCCTCTCCTATTCTCTCTTTTTCATTTGGAAGAAATGATCCTAAACCACCTTAATCTAGCATGACTAAATTTGTTTCCCATATACATCAAATTAGTATCAAAGCTTAGGTTGATTAAATTGGGTCTTATCTTCTTCTTTTCTTCACATTTCCATTCACCCCCACCTACACACAAAAAAACAGCCCTTAACCATCATCCACCCCCATTTAACCCTATTTTCATCTACCAACCTTTAGACATATGAAAATTCAAAAAAAAAAATTATGGAAAGAACAACATCATTTTATAGAAGCATAGACTCTAAGCGAAGATCTAAAGTGGATTTATCATTGCCTTACAGACATCGTAGCTTAAAGATTGCAGCAAAGAAAGAAAGACCATAGGAATGATAAGAATCCATTTTACTTTAACAGTGTCTTAAGCCTCAGAAATTATTCTTGTTGGGAGAAAACATGTGCAAAGGAGTTTGAAACAAAGGGACACTCCGATGAGGAGGCCTTTAAAATTGCTATCAATAGACATAAAGGTTGTGCTTCAATTTGGTGGGAAAACCTTTTCCATCAAAGGAAGATGAAGGCGGGGCCAAAGGTGAAGTCAAGGAGGAAGTTGAAGAAACTCATGAGAAAGGAGTTCTTCCCCTAATTCACGAATGTGATTTTATACTTCCAACTGTAGTTTTTCACAGTTATATTATTAGTAGCAAAGGTATTAAAGGTGATCCTGTTAAGACACAAGCTGTACAACAATGGCTTATTCCTAAGGACATTCACCAAGTAAAAAGTTTTTATGGGTTAGCTAGTTTCTATAAGACATCCAATAAGGATTTATTTACTATAGCTGCACCTATTACTCAACTCATGATAAAAGGAGAATTTAATGAGGGAAATGAAGCCACTAAAGGCTTTAAACACCTTAAGAATAAATTTTGAAATGCTCATGTCATCTATACTTAATTTTGATCTACTCTTTGAGGCAACTTGTAATGATAGTGAGGTAGGGATAGGAGATTCTCTCTCACAAAGAAAAAAAGCCTATTGCATACCTCAGTGAAAAGTTAAATGGTGCAAAATTGAAGTATTCTACATATGACAAGAAATTATTTGCCATGACATGTAGCTTAGTGACATGGACTCATTATTTAAGGCCTAAACCTTTGTATTACATTCTGATCATGATCATGAGATCTTGAAATACTTATATGGTCAAAAGAAAAATTAGTCATAGACATACAAAGTGGGTAAACTTCTTACAATCCTTGGCATTCTTCGCCAAAAACTATGATGGAAAGGAAAATGTAGTAGCCGATGCTCTTTATAGAAAATCTACATTGCTTGCTATGTTAGATGTTAAATTGCTAAGCTTTGAGATGTTAAAAAAATTGTATCCTAACGATGGAGATGGTAATTATGAATTACAAGATGGATTTTTATTTAGAGTTAATAAACTGTCTGTATATAGATCAAGTATTAAAGACTTAATTATTAAAGAGGTACATGAAGGGTGTACGGCTAGTCATTTTGGTACCCATAGGACATTAGAAATATTACAATAAAATTTTTATTGGCCGTTCATGATTAAGGGTGTATAAACTATAATAAGCCCATGTGTTACTTGTCAAAAGAGTAAAAGTTTCTTTCACAAAGGTTAATATACACCATTACCAATGCCTAGTCAACCATGGGAAGGAGTAAGTATAGACTTTATCTTAAGGTTTCCTAGAACACAACGAGATAAGGACTCTATTACGGTCGTTGTAAATAGATTTTCCAAAATGACTCATTTTATTCCATGTAATAAAACTAATGATGATACACATGTTCTTGGCTTGTGTTATAAAAAAATTGTGAAACTTGATGGTGTATCTAAAAGTATTGTTTCATATAGCAAGTTTCTTAATAATTTTTGGAAGATGTTATGGCACATGTTAGGCACAAAGTTGTTATTCAGTACTTCACATCATCTACAAACCAATGAACAAACCAAAGTTATAAATCGGACTCTTAGCACCTTGTTGAGAGGTTTTGTAAGTAAAAGTACTACAAATTGTGATATTAAGTTAGCTAAAGTTTGCTTACAATCGAATTCCTTCAAGTACTACTTGATTAAGTCCATTCGAAGTTGTGTATTGAATGAACACTTACATGCCAATTGATATGGTACCTAGGAAGAATTCAAGAGCTATGAGGCCAAGGAACAAGTAGATTTTTTCCAAAAGCTTCATCAATAAATCAAGGGGAACATTGAACGAGCCAATGAAAGGTACCAAAAGCAAACAAACAAACATCGAACTCTAAAGGCATTTTCTCCTACTAATTTAGGTTGGCTATATTTGCGAAAAGAAAAACTTCCTAACCTAAGGAAAAATAAACTAATACTAAGAGCAGATAGACCATTTAAAATACTTAGAAAATTGGACGATAATGCTTATGAAATTTAACTTCCAGAATCTTATAGTGTTGTTTCAATGACATTTAATATTGATGATTTGTCTTCTTATTATAGTGATGTTAATTTGAGAACAAATTCTTTTCAAGTTGAGGAGAATGATGTAGCCGCATCAATGGAGTCTCAAAAGGACAAAGATTTGGTGTATTTGGTTATGGAGCCGATCACATTATTACAATAATATTTCTAATCCTAATGAGTTTAATATGAATAATTCTTGCAGGTATGTAACATATTTACAAGGAGAAGATCAATTCACTTCAAAACGTCACGACCTCACGTGTGACAACTTATTACAATACAAGGGAAGCTAGTATGCATGGAAGTCAAGCTGGCAAGTCAAGAGACCTACTTATCATTTTATGTTCATGTGTAATACGATTGACTTGTAATTAATTTCGTTTGACTCATATACTGTATAGGTTAGTTCTGGATTGCTATAACTAATTAGACTTAACGAGCTAATTAGCCCAACATCTGCATTAGTTATATGCTCGAAAATAGAGTTGTAACAATATGAGACAAACAGCTATATTAGTTATCCTAACAACTAAGTTGGTTACTGATTAGTTAGAATTAGTTGTGACAAAGGTTGTAGCCACCAATATAAGCCATAGCGTCAAGCCTTGTTACCAATGACTTGAGCATTATTGAAATCTAATACAAGTGAACTAATTGGTTATCTCTCTTTGTGAGTGATTATTACTAGCTAAGATTATCTTATGTGGTCTTAGATAAGATCCTTTGAGTATGTTCTATGTAACAAATTCAAAGTTTAGATTTCTTATTGAGTTCTTGTTTGAATCTTGCTTGAAGATTCATAACTTATCCTTCTAATATGCGAACCACCGAACCAAGATTCCCTCTTTCCACTTTCAAATCTTTAATCTCATAGAAGATTCACATTAAGGCACTTTGTAGGACCAAAGTGTTTTTTAGGAATTGAAGTAGCGAAATCTAAAAAAAGCATGCTTCTGAATGAAAATGATCCTTTTTCTATTATTAGAAGTGAGCAGCCATACAAAAGAATATCTAGACTACAAAAGAACTCAGCCACTAGAATGCAAGTGCACAGATACAATCAAACCAAGCTCCTACACATAAGAATGGTTACTAGAGACTATTGGGAAGCTAATCAATCTGTTGCTATCCATATATAGCATCAATTGTAAGTGTCGTATCTCAGTTTATGAGTCGTCCAAATAAGGATCATATAGATATTGCCAATCAGATTCTTTGATACCTTATGTCCTTGCCAGAAAAGAGACCTATAATCTCAATGAATAAAAATCATTTAATAATAAAGGATAAAACTAATAGGAGGTTAATGGTTTTAATACTTTGCATTTGTCGATGGGAACATAGTTAATTGAGTAAGAAATAGAAGGTGGTAGCATTATAAAGTGCCAAGACTAAATTTCTAGGAAGGGCTCCAAAGGTTATTAAATGAAAACAGCTTCACTCCGAGTTGTGGGATGGACTTGTTTTGTGATAACAAAGACCCCATCGACATCATCCACTATCTAGTTCGGCATAATGGAACCAAGCATGTGGAACTAGATAGAAATTTTATACAACAAAATCTTGAAATTGAAGTCAATCCATTCCTATACATGAAGTTGCAGGATCAACTTATTGATAATCTTACATTGGCCATACTCAGCAAACAGTAACAATCACTTGACAAGTTGGCCATTAGAGACACATAGGTACCAACTTGAGGGGATTGTTATCATAAGTTGTTCCCATATTCATCCACACATTAGACATAATTACAGGGATTTAGTTCATACATGAAATACTAGAGAACAGGCCCTTACTAGTAAACAATATCAATTGACAAAAAGTACGTCAATTTGGAGGCCCAAATATGCTCATTTCCGTTCTATAAGAAGTCCAAGCAATGCCGTGTACACAATTTAGAACAAGATGAGCAACACGCTACATGAATGGTAACTTCACACACACCCCAGAGCAGATAGTCATCGCTTCTATCATCAATACACGAGTAAATATGCTCATTTCCTTTCTACTAGAAGTCAAAGCAATGCCGTCTACACAATCTAGAACAGAATGAACAACACACTACATGAATGGTAATTTCACGCACACCCCAGAGCATCTAGGCCATCGCAACTACCAATACACGAGTAAATTTCCTACATTTGGATAAGCAAAGCATCAATAAAGTAACACACTTATTGGTTATATACTGGAACCCGGAAGAGGTTCACGCTGCATATACAGGTTAACACCCACAATCTGAAACTTTTGCAATCGAGAAATATTTGGGTCTCAAACAACAGAAGAAACCCAGGCAAATCGAAACTCCTCTCGGCATCAGAATTTTGAAGCAAATAGATTATCAATCAACTAAATGCGCAGCGTGAGAGATTACCACGATCTAAGATCAAGTGAGCAAAATAAAAACATAATCACCGAAATCAAAGCGTTTTTAAGGTAAGAGCTTACAGATTAGGCAACCAAGCAGGAGGAGAATCAGGACCAAAGCCTTTGTAACATCCATAATACATCATCTGATGAAAAGAGAATGGAAGTTCGGGGTTTAAAATTTGTTTACTGATTTTCTGCCATGTCCGTGGTGTATCAGGACCGTAATTACGTATTATTTGAGCAAGTTTCTGATGGATTTGCCATGCAATTTGAAATGGTATTCCTTGAGCTTCAATATCTGATACGGTAATGAGATCGAGTTCTTTGTATGACATTGTTTTTCGAAATGATCGTCTACGTAATCAGTTAGTGAGCGGATGAGTAGTAATTCAACTTTGGACCATTGATGGCAGAAAGAGCAGCGGAGTGTCTGACTGTAACATAATCGTGTAAGGTTTATAAGGTTGCTTCGGAGCCGCCAATAAAAATGTGTGGCGTCCTTTTTTTTCTTTTCCCAACAGACATGGGGCGTCAGAACGAGCGATAACACTCGTCAAATTGTGGAAGAATTTAATCCGACTTATTCTTGATGTGGGTCCCAACAACGGCCCACTTGTTTCCTTTTTAGCTGTGGCCTGTGGGTGCTCGTATGGAGAAAGCAATCCGTTACTATTTAGAAAACGTAGACTCCGAACCTGACTGGCTGACTGCCTTACTCTCCATGCGATAGCGATTGTGGTCCGCTTGACCTTCGTGCTTATCCGATCTAATATTTAAAATAATTTAATCTAAAAAATAAATAATTTAATTTTTAAAATTAAATATTTGATCCGATTAATAAAAAATTAAATAAATTAGATATTTGATTAGATATATATGAATAATATTCAATCTAAAAAAATATGTTTATATACTTTTTATAATTTTTTATTTTATATCTAATTATATATAAATAAATTTAGATGTGTGTGTATAATTTGTACTTATTTGATTTAGTATTTGAGTCAAAATTTAATTTAGTTGAAATTATATTTTTAATATAATTCCTTCTTAGATATGATAAAATCCAATTAAATCTTGTAATGTAACAACGTTAAGTTTAGTGTTAGCATCTGATATTTATTAAGTAAGTCAGATATTTATTGAATAAATCGGATATTTGTTCAGCAGATCAGATAATATCAAATATATTTATGAGTTAGTGATTTTTTCGTATGTAAAATTTTATTCGAATAATATTATTTATATTTGATATCCGATCCAAAAATTCTAATATCCAATCTTTTGAATATCCGAAGTTTCAAATTAAATATCAAATATTATTTTTAGATATCTAAAATCTCGGATATTTGAACCATAAACAGCCTTAAATCTGAATGAATAGAATGACATAACATTAGTTTGAAAAATTCAAACTTACTAATTAAGGGAGGATGAAAAAGAATGAATAATAAAATTTTGAATGTTCTATAAAGAAAGCACTTAAATCGTCCTAATAAAAAACATATAAAGCAGATTTCAGTAGATATTCAACCTCATAAAAATAATTGAAGTTTCACTCACAAAGAGAGAATTAACCAAATAGTTATGATTATTAACTTCGAAATCAACACACACAGGTTACAATGATCTATTTTGTTACCTTACATACACAATCAATATAAGTTTGTTACAAGTAACCTAGTTGCTAATAACTAACATAGTTGATGGCTAACTAATTTCTAACAACCTTTATTAGTTGTAACTAACTTAACCAAGCACATATGTCATAAATAATTCAACATTTGACAAATATACACTAGCAATAACCAAAATTACAACACGAATAACAAACTCTAGCAAACCCTAGTTGATGCATATGGAAACAAATTAGGTCATGCTAAGAGTTGATGATGGAATTTTGGGTTGAATTCTAACTAAAGAAAATTTTTAGAAATGAGACAAAGAAGATGAGGATATTATGATCCTCGATAACTCCTTAGATTATATACTTGAAGATACCACCTATGGTATTCAACACTTAAGATAAAATCAGCAAGATTTTGGAAGATAGAAATTCAAAACTCATGCACTAGAGTTTGAAGGAAGAAGCACAAGGCTCCATGGCTAACACAAATGATATCTAAGTTCTCTTTTCATTCTATGAGTTGTCCCACTTTTATAGTAGTATGTAGGACACTTAGTTACAAGCTAAACAACCATTATAGTGAACTAATAATCATAACTCATCTAGTTACTTAGGATTTAACTTGACCTTAGAAATAATGAAATTCAATTTTAGCCATACGAGGAACTAACTTGAGTTCCCTAGACTAGATACAAGGCATTTACCATCAAATAAAAGCAATTTATGCCTTACTAAAAGCGTACATAACATCTATAAACATAAATGACAGGTAAAAAAGCTTCTTTTTGGTTGTAATTAACCAAATAATGCAAAGTATGTCTTCTAGCCTTCTAGCCATCTCCCAAAGCCTAATTTGGTCGGCTAAAAATATTGAAAATGACTTGATCATGCTCCTGATAATAACTTGCATTTGACTCATCATGTGACTCCTAAAATGGTTGTTACATCTCCCTCATTTGTATGTCCTTATTTGAATTGAAATAACCCAAATAAAAGTGCTGAAATGTGTCAAAATCATCCTAAATTCATGACCTCCTTGGTTGGTTGTTTTATTGAATGGACATGAAAATATAATGCTCAAAATGAAGGTGGGTTGCTAGTAAAACATGATTCTTCATAGCTCCACTATTTATTATGTAGGGTTGTTTGTGGCAGCTAATGATCTTGTGAAAAGGATTTGACAATGCTTGAAAAGGACTTGAAAGAATTAGCGTTATCTCCCTTGATCCCATACAAGCAACCCTTTGAGCCATATTGAAGTCATTAAAGATGTTGAAGTTGATCATAAAAGAAGATGGAGTTGAAGTTTATGCTTGTTGGCTGCCTTAGAATTTGTCTGGATCATTAAACATTTAATGATGACACATTCTTCATAATATGGTTATTTTGAAAGAATGAGCTTGACAAAAGATCCTAGATGCATGTTTAGGGAATCAACAAAATTGTTATATTTTTTATAGCAAATATAAAGAATGATGCTTAATGCTTCCGCATCACTAGTTACATAAAATAATAACTAGATTTATTACAATCAGCTTCATCCACAAAATTATAGGAGATTGTGTAGCTTTTTATTTGCGTGAATTTGTAGGTTATTGTTGTTGCCTTTGTATTATACCACTTGGTATTTTGAGTTTCTTTACAAGTTGACATATTATTTTTCTCCTTGCAAGAACATAACATACCTAGGAAATCTTCCACGAAAATGTTATTAGTAGAAGGAACATTTTCAAGAATAGCTAAAATGATTGGTCTCATTATCAAGAATGATAAATCCTCATTTATTTGAGTATTATTAGGTGCTCCTACATCAACTCTTGTTTGCTCGGTTTGTCCCTCCTTCACCTCACCATTCACTTTCATTTCTCCATTCATGCAGTCCACCCTTCACTTCATTTACATCTCCCACCTTCTCTCTTCACTTTGGTTACGCTTTCAACACAACCCATCATCCCTTCACTTTCCTTTCTCCTTCAATGTAGGTCATCCTCCCTTCTTTTCCTTTCTCCTTCAACATAGGCTAGGAGATGTCGCTTCTCTCCTCTCATATGCCTACTTAAATCTTGGTTTAAGAGCATCGAAAATATGAAGAATAAGGAGAAGATGATGCTTGCAACTATGAACAATTCCACAACTCAAATCTATCAAATATCAATTTTAGTATCAACAAAGAGGTAGGTGTTTGCTTCATATTGTGCAATAGTTTAGGAGAGCATAAATTGCATGGTGCATGGAAATGTGAGATCCTCTCGTAGAAGGGCAAGACCAATGTAAGAAACTCATGCACCTCTTATAGCTACAATGTGCTTGTCTCATGTAGGACTACATCGCCAACATGACATTATGCCCCTCAAATTCCCCTACTACAAACTTAACCAATGTGAAGAGCTCATGTAGTCTAAAGGGCCAATGTAAAGAATTTCCCAATGTTATGTCTTAAATTCCACAAAATAAAGCATGTTCTTCTTCTCTATCTTCCCAAGCTCCCTTTAGCAAGAAAACCCCATCTTTCTCTTCATTTTTTTTCCATTATCACTGAAGTTTTTGTTGAAAAATGTCACTTTTCCCCTAACAATTCCCACCAAAATTATTATAACACTCCTAAATTTACTAAATGAAAATTTTCATTTAAATAATTAACTGTAGATGATAAAATAGAAGAACATGGGATGTTATTACCACACTTGGTACTAGTTTGGTTTTCTCTACCATTCTCATACCAATTACTAAGAGTAAAAATGTTATTCAACTTCAATTAATAACACAATTATAAAAATCAAAGTCAATATAATCAAAATAAATTAACATCATTTCAAATAAAATGACATGTTAGTGATTACAAAATTCAGTGAAAATAACTACATAAGAATATAAGAGTATAGAATCATTCAAATTGAAAGATACCGTGAAAAATTGAAATACCCCAAAAATCCTAATTTAGGAATTATGGCAAAATAGTGATTTATTAGGAAAAAATTAAGAAAATAAATTAATTCATTGAATAAAGAGGAAATTAATTGAGGAAAATAAGGAGAAAATAATAAATAAATTATTTAGAAAATTTTGGACATTTTACTAATTCAAATGAAAGTGGAGGAAAATTTACCCAAAATAGCTAAAATTTATCTAAAAAGGGAATTAAATTATTATTATTATAATAATTTTTAAATATTCAAGAAAATAAATATATATAGATATAAATGTATAATAACCCAAAAACATTCTAAATAAATTGTGCAAAAATCCAAAACCCTAAAGAAACCCTCTTTTTATCCTTTTTCCTTTTTCTTTCCCTTCCTTTTTCCTTTTTTCTTCTTCTCCGCCGAAATTGGGCCTCGCCCGGCCCAATCCCCTCCTTCTTCTCCTTCCCACGGCCCAGCGTCGTCCACTGGCTGTCACACTCCCGCAACGCCACGTTTCACCCCTCGAAGCCATCGAAACGCCGCATCGCGTTTAATGACCCTTACGACCGTTGCCCACCCAGCTACGCGACGCCACGTTTTGCTCCCCTAATTACTAAAACGCCGCGTTTGGTTTAAAAACTTTAAAACCGTTGCCAAACCGGCCGGCCTACCTCCTTTCTTTCTTTTTCCCTGGACTGCCGGTCCACCCCACGCCGTCGTCTTCTTCCTCGCGCATGCCTGCAACTCGCAGCCTGCCACCGCCGACAACCCCTGCTGTCCGAATGTCCTTCCCCTGCCATTTCCGTCCCTTTCTTTCCCAATTCGACCCAGCACACCCATCCTACCCCTCACGCGTCCTGTTGTCTTTCCCTTTTCTACACACCGCCAAACGAGCCTGCTAAATCGCAGGCCTGCGACCGGCTGCCACCACCGGACGGCGGCCTGCCGCACCTGCCCCCGCGTGTCGTCCTTCTCCCCTTCGTCATTTTCCCCTCCTCAATTTCCTATAAATACCCCCCCGAACAGCCAAGGCAAGTCCTCCCCTCTGGACCTTGCCGAAACCCTACCTCGCCGCCGCCATAAAAGGCGCCCTTTCCGCCGCCGCCAGCAACCACCGCCACACACCAAAACCTTCCCTGCACCACCCTCCACGCAACCAACCCATCGCCGCCCCCTTTCTTGCCCCGCACGTGCCACCACAACCGTGTGAAATCCCTTGCCCAAAAACCATCACAGCCGCCTCGCGCCACCTTCTGCCGCCACCTCCGCCGTGATTAACCTCCCTTCCACCTCCCAAAGTAACCAGCAGGTCCTCCCCTACCTGCCCATACCATCCTTACTCCCCGCTTCCTTCTCCGCCAACTTCCACCATTTTCCACCACCCTCCTCCATCTTCGGCCGCCGCGTCAACCATCGCGCGCCACCACCCCTCTCACGCCACCACCCTTATTCCACTCCCCTCTCCCTGTTGTTTCCTCCCCCACATCAAACTTCCCCTTTTCTCCTCTCATCTAACCACCACCTCCATCTTTTCCTCTCTTCTCCTCCTCCATCGCCACCGCCATCGCCGCCACGCGCCGCCACCGGACCACCACAGACCCTAGGTGGTCTTCCGCTCATCCCAAACCTTAACCTTTCTTTTATATAGCTACTACTAAGTTTAACTAATATTAATATTAGTATACTTATTATTATCATTATTATTATTCCTTTTATTACTATTAGTAGTATTACGTTATTATTATTATTATTATTATTATCACTAATATTATGATCTCTGTTATTAAAGTTATCATTTTTAGCAATACTAGCATCCATTTGAACCCTAACCCCTATTATACCTAACTTTAGTTTATTTTTATGATTATTATTATTATTATTATTATTATTATTATAATTTCTATTATCCTTACCATAGTTATTATTAATATAGCTTAACCTTACTTGGTTGTTATTATTGTTATTATTATTACTACTAGGTTTATTATTATTATTATTATTATTATTATTATTATTATACTTAACACCCTTATCATTTTGCTAATAATAATACTACTTTTGTTCTTATCCATGTTACTTAACTCAAGCTAGTGAATATCATGGGGTTGTTAACTAAGAAGAATACTTGAACCTTATTACTATACCACTTAACATTACCCCTAATGCTTTTAACCCTAACCTCATTACTATAGTACTATTATTAACTATTACTATTATTACTACTATCACTACTTTATTATTGTAACCAAAAGCATTTGAACCCTTATTGATGTGAATTTTATGAATTTATATTTAAGTAATTTTGAAATTTGCTGTGAATTAATTACTTATAATTGTTTGTCTTATTTGTTGAATTAATAGGAGAATAATGCAGCATATGGTTTCTGTGGACTTGGACATAGTTGCTGAGAAGTGCAGAATATGTTTGGAGTGTACAGATTATGTAAATTTTTGTTAAATATTTTGTAATCCCATATGATACATTCGTCGGTCGGAATGGGCTAATGGAAATTAGGACGTTTGTATAATCCGCCACCCGGTCCTTAATTTGGACTAGATGGATTGTGGATTAATCAATCCTTAATGACCATGATTAGCTAAAGTTGTTTTAGCTGATGGGAAATTAAGCCTTAAGCTTAATTGTATTTGGGACATTTTTTATGTTGGTTGTAATTGGGCTAGTCGACACTTCATTCTTTTGGCCCAAAATTTTGTATCGCCGTCCATGCAGGCCTGTATCGTCCGTATGTATTTGTCGAGTATACGGCCTTCTGTGTACATATATATAGGCCTAATACATTGTAATACGTACACAATTTTTGACAGAAATAACATCAGTCGATTTTTTTCTCTCGATCTCTCTCGCGACTTCTTCTCTCTCTTGGCGATTCTCTCATTCGCTTCTCTTCTCTGATTCTATATCGTTCTCATCTTGATCGATCTTGATCATTCACCTTCTAATTTCAGTTGCCATTGAATCAATTGTGCTTCTGAAACTTTGGTTCTTCCTTTAGAAAGTTTTCCTTAGGCTGTGCCGGCGAAAATCAAACGTTGCACTCGATTAAATCTCTCGATCCTTTGCGAAACCCTAACCGGTTTCCATCACTTATATTATTCAAGAATATACAACTATTATCATTATCACCCTTAGGAATAGTTTACTTGTAGTATTGTAACTTTGTAATATCATTATTTCAACTATAACACCATTAATAGACTTGGCCTTAAAACACTAGGGTTTCTATCACTAGACATTAGTGTCATTATTTTATTAATACTAACAATATTTTCCTATAGCTAGCATAAACCCTATTACTACAAGATTAGAACTAATGGGTTTAATAAAATAAGGGTAACACTAAGTATCAAAAATAAACACATTTTGATTAGTAATGGCTAATATACTAACTTTAAGATAAAAACCCTAGTTTTTGTATAATACCTCTTTAGTAATATAAACCCTAATCCTAAACTAGAATAAGGGATGACGGTACTTTGAGGGAAACTAATACTTAGTATTTTCCCCTTTTATAGGTGACCCCGACCAAAACCCTAAGGAATTGTAGGAGCGTGCTCAAAGCCCGGCGTCGCTTTAGGTAAAGACGTAACTAAGGCCTTTTGTGTGTCTATATGTATTATGTGTTTCGCATGCTACGTACCCTACGTTTATCCTTATCAATTATGTTGTGTGTGCATGACATGGAGATAAAGTATGTGTGGTATGTTTACATGGCATGTGTATTATGTATATGTGATGATATGTGTCGTGATCCTGTAAGACATGCATGTGAGGGAGTTGATGTGTTTTGTGTGGGAGAAAGGATTAAAAAGGAGGATGGGGAAGGAGATTGACCAATGGAGGTGAGTTGATCTAATTATTTTAATGAATCATGAGTGGAAGAATAAAATGAGAATTCTAGGGTTCGTGTGGGAGAATCTGATTTATGATTTTTATGGTTTTGCGTGGGAGAGTTCAATTTATGGTTGTGTGGTGGTATTAGGGTTTGTATGGTGGCATTAATGTTTGTATGGTGGTATTAATGGTTGTATGGTGGTATTCATGGCTACATGATGGTATTAGGGTTTGCATGGTGGTATTAGGGTTCGCATGGTGGTATTAGGGTTTGCATGGTGGTATTATGGTTGGTATGGTGGTATTAGGGTTTGCATGGTGGTATTAGGGTTTGCATGGTGGTATTATGGTTGGTATGGTGGTATTAGGGTTTGCATGGTGGTGTTATGGTTTGTGTGGTGGTATTAATGTTTGTATGGTGGTATTAGGGTTTGCATGGTGGAGTTAGGGTTTTGTATGGGAGTTAATGATTGTATGGGATTTAGGGTTTGTGTGAAAAGTTCGAGAGGTTGCATGGGCTGTGTAACATTTGCGTGGGAGCAAAATTTACGTATGAAAGGTTGATTTGGGATGTAAGGAAGGTAGTGCAAGTATTATTTGGGTGTTTAACTGTTTTGGACGGAGAATAGTACGTGGAGTATTATAAGGGTATGGAGGAGACAAAATTAGGGTTTGGAGTGATTAACTCTGGGTCGTTGTGATTAAGTAGGGTTGGAGTAGCTAATTGTGATTTGTTGAGGATAATTAAGGTTTGGGATGGCTAAGTATGGTTGTTATGGAAAAATAGGGTTAAGAGTGGTTAACCACGGTTTGGTGCGGACAATTAGGGTTGGTTATGGCCGCTTAGAGTTGTTTGGTGTTATCATGTGTATTATTGATTAAAGTGTAGTTATGAATGTGGAATTTTATTGTTTGTGATGTGTAAAGTATAAAGAGAATGATTTATGCATGTCAAGGGTGAAAATCATTTGGATAAGATCTGTTAAGACACTAACCACTTACAGAGAAAGATGTTGAGCCGGACCTAGACCGGTCCACCAGCAAATAATAGTGGAAGGGTATGTTACCCTCATGATCGGTCCACCGGCTATAATAGTGGCAGGGCATGGCCCTCGTGACCGTTCCACCGGCTATAATAGCGGGGGATTCCGTGCTCAACAAACTAATCAAAATAATGATAAGACATGGAAAATATACAAACATTTACAGTGGAACACCTTTTGAGTCGGGGCCAGACCAGTCCACTGGCAAATAATAGTGGCAAGGTATGTTACCCTCGTGACCGGTCCACCGGTTATAATAGTGGCAGGGCATGGCCCTCGTGACCGTTCCACCGGCTATAATAGTGGGGTTCCCGCACTCACATGAACTATTAAAGAATATGTGTGGAATAAACATAATATTAATGAGAATAAAGAATAAGTCACCGGAAGTATTCAGGCCTCATCATGCGTGTTATTGCACGTTGCCTATGTGATTGTGCTATGTGTGTTATGTTGTATGATTGTATGCTTGGCCTTAGCGCACCAGCGCCCTTCCTCAATATTGGACCCGTACTGATACTACCTTGATTGAATGAGTCCTATGATGATCCACCGATGGTGGGGAGCAGACCTCCTGTGCAGGTTTATGATCGAGTACTATTTTGGGGTGGAAGGATTGAATTGAGTGAGTAGGCAATCCGGATATTGATCCTTCGGGACTTGTTTTATTTAGCTGTATTTTGTGCTATGCTTCATGTTTTGAAATCGTACTCTTAAGTTGTACTCCTAAACCGTATTCTAAATACTAATTGACTTGTGTTTCGTTAATGATTTATGTCAAATGTCGACTCATGTTTTAATATTTCGCACTTGATGTTGTTTGGTTTTAGCCTTAGCACTTAGTACTGGAGCGGTAGAAGTGTACCGGTCTGGTACTAAGTGTGACGGTAACACCCCCAAGTTTACGGTTTTATCTTTCGCTTCCGCTAAACCTTTTTATTTAAACGAAATTTTTCAGTAGTAAATTTGGGGGTGTTACAAAAATACTAGATAACTCTACCATTAACCTAAGTACTAACCTTCAATTGATGTCATAAGCTAACTTACAAAGGTCACTGCCCATCGAATAAGTAAAGACCCATGAAAAGGAACCCTTCATTACAATAGTACTGAATATACCATTATATAAAACTAATATGAAAAGCCCACATAGAACACATAAAAGGCATCGCAACATTACATAGTATAAAATATTGAAATATACATGCAATGACCAATTAAAATACGATAATAATATATTATAAACAAATATCAACTTGCCATATAATGTTCTTACCAGCTCATATAGAATATAATCAAAACTTAACAACCAAGCTTCTAATAGATGTTATCTAATATAAAGATTGGAACCAATCTTAATACCATAACCATATCATGCACAATGTATCTCATATCTTAAAATCAACATCAATAATATCCATAACATACTAGATATGGCTCAAAGGCATGATGCCAATAAAATCCATAATACCACAAACAAGGCTCAAAGATACAATACCAAACATAGGTAAGAACAAAGGTTACTACTAGATAATAGGTAGGTACGAAGGCTACTATTGAACTACAGGTAGGTAGAAAGATTATTACCAAATCACAGGTAGGTACGAAGACTACTACCGACCAATCCAATAATTATTTCAATCCATTATTGATAATTTTGATCCAATAATATTTATTTTCATTTTTATTTACCCGAGGAGAGATCATATTGAACCTAGAGACTCTAAGGTTCTCTAATCATAATGGTGCACCAAGGTAATATAGTATCCTACCGACTATCAACCCAATAATACTAAGGTACCTTGGTCACACTAGCAGACAAAGGTAACACATTACCTTACTGATAAGGACACTTAATCCATAAGTATACATACTATAATCCCCCGGATTTTTAAAAAGCCTATATTTTAATAAATAAATTTTATTTTGGATAAATTAGCCTTTAAATCTTTTAATTTAATTATTTTTTGTATTTTTGAGTATACAAATTTGAATAGAAATATTTAATAAATTAAAATAATTATTTTATTATTTTATCATGCCCTTTTTATTAAATAATTTTCCAAACCATTATTTTACTAAATTATTCTTGTAAACCCTTATATTTTAATTATCTTAAATTAAATTATTAAATCAATTTATTACCCAAAATTATTATATTTTATTATTTTATCAATTAAATTATTTATTCCATTTTTCCCTTTTCTTTTTCCCTTTTCTCCTTCTCCTTCTCCTTCTCCTTTTTCTTCTTTTTCTCTTTCTTTCTTTTTCTTTTCTTTGGGCAGGCCGAATTATCTTAAATTAAATTATTAAATCAATTTATTACCCAAAATTATTATATTTTATTATTTTATCAATTAAATTATTTATTCCATTTTTCCCTTTTCTTTTTCCCTTTTCTCCTTCTCCTTCTCCTTTTTCTTCTTTTTCTCTTTCTTTCTTTTTCTTTTCTTTGGGCCGCCGCCGGCCTGCCCCTTCTCCCTAGCGCGCTGGGCCACAACCCAGTCTCCCCTACCTTTCCCACGTCGCTTGACAACCCTTCTTTCTCTCATTTCTTCCTTGATCGGGCCAGCCCGTTTCTTTCCCTTTGGCCGGTCTGCTCGCTCGCACACACCAGCCCCTCCCCCGACTCTTTCTTCTTCTTCTTCTTCTTTCTTTCTTCTTCCACCATCACTAGCGAGAATCCCGATCCTCGCCATCCCCGCTTGCAACTCCCTCTTCCCCCGTTGACCTTCCCTATCTCCCTCCCTCTCCTTCTCGTTGTTTTCCTGCCATCCCTGTCCCACCATCCCTGTCTCTCTCTCCCTCTCCCGACCATACCTCCTTTCTCCCTCTCCCTGCCACCGCCATTCCTCTACCACCCTACAGCCACCCCTCGAGCCCCTATCCCTTCCCTTCTCTTCCTCTTCTATTTCTTCCTCCTTCCCTACCCGTTCAGCATTTTTCCCGAGCCTCCCCATGCTCCCCAACCCTCTCTTTTCTTTCCTTTCTTCTCCTCCCCTCTCTCCCCTGTTTTTGATTTTGTCCCTAGCTCCGCAGCTGCCGCCGCCTTAAACGCCACCTGCACCACCTCCTGACACCCTATACCTCACCCTCGAATCATCGCAACCCCCATCAAGCCACCCCGCAACCCCATTCTTCCTCCTCTCCTCTTTTTCTCTTCTCTCCCTCCCTTCTCGGTAGCCACCCTACACCGCCATATTCCGCTACCTTCCCGCCGCTTCTTTTGCCACCTGAGCCACCGCATTACTCCTTACAACCCCCTCTACCACCCCCAATTCTATCTTTCCCGAAAACACCACCCAAAGGCCTTCATTTTCCCTCCCCATTTTCCTTCCTCACTAGTCTTCCATTTCAACCCCTCCTCGACCGCCTCCTTTGCAGCTTCGCTGCCCCTGCCTCCGCCGCCCTTAGCCACCATTAACCCTTCCCTGACCGCCACTTACACCCCCTCTACACTTTTGTACCATCCCCTTGCCCTAAATCCTCCCCTAACCCCCTCCTTTCTTAGCCCTAAACTACCAACCTGGAAATGCCTATTTCTCCCTCTTTTAGCACCTTCGAGCCCCCTCTTCCAACTTTCTTTGCATACAGCTCATGCTGCATGAGCAGGATGAGCTGTTGCCCTCTTTGATTTAGTTGAATAATAATTTTTAAGGTATAATTATATTTTAATTTAATTATTTGATTAATTAAGTGTTATAAAGTTTTGTACCTTGATTTTATTATTTCTAATGTAATAATTTTTAATATTATTTTTAGGTATTGGTTTGATAATCAAAGTTTGGACCTTTAATCGAGATACCGGTAAGGTTCGTTTTTGGCGAGAATCGAGGTAATCGTTAAATCCCACTTAAACTCATGGATTAACGTATGTTAGCACATTAGGCATTTTAGTATGTATTATGCTTGATATATGTTGTTAATATATTATATATGTTTTCTTGAGTTGGTTGATAAAAAGGTAGTATGATAGATTATGTGCTATGTTTGGAGATATTATTTAAGGTAGAAGTTGGTTAATAATGAAAATATTAAGTATTATCCGTGTTGTATTATGCTATTGTGATCTTAATGCATGATTAATATTTTGTGAGCCTTAGGGGATTTTATTAATGTATATTGTACAAGAATATGGCCTAATATATATATGGGTGTTAATAAGTATTGTATTAATTATAAGAGTGGTAGATGAGGAGTTAGTATGAATATTTTATGTAGTAATAATAATAATTTAATATAAGTGGTGTACTAAGGGCAAAAAGGTAATTCTTAACTAAAAAGGGTATTATGGTAATTTTGGAGGCAAGGGTAAAATAATAAATTTGTTAATAAGAGGATAAAATTGTAATTTTTGGAAGTAAGGGATAAATTGGTCATTTTGGAAGTAAGGGGGTAAAATGGTAATTTTGTAAGAAGAGGGAAAAATGGTAATTTTATAATAAAAGGGTAAAGTTGTAATTTTGTAATAAAAGGGCAAAATGCAAATTTTATAATAAAAGGGAAAATTGGTAATTTTGTAATAAAAGGGCGATTTAGTAATTTTGTAATAAAAGGGCAATTTGGTAATTTTGTAATAAAAGGGCAATTTGGTAATTTTGTAATAAAAGGGCAAATTGGTAATTTTGTAATTAAAGGGTAAAATGGTAATTTTGTAATTAAAGGAAAAAATGGTAATTTTGTGATTTAAGGGCAAAATGGTAATTTCGTAATTAAAAGAGGTAAAATAGTAATTTCATAATTAAGGATAAATGGTAACCTTATAAGTGAAAGGGTGATGGTAATTTTTGGAAATTAAGGGGTAAAATGGTAAATTTGAAAGTAAAAGGGTAAGATGGTAATTTTGTAAATAAAAGGGGGTAAAAGTGAAAATTGGAAAGGAGTAACTTGGTAATTATAATAATTGAGAAGGGTAAACTAATAATTTAAATAACTAAAGGGTAATTCGATAATTTAATAATAGAGAAGGGTGAAATGGTAAATATGATAAATGTGAAGGACAATTTGGTAATTTAACCAACTAAAGGGGTAAATTGGTAATTAGAATATTGACCAGGGGTAATTTGGTAATTTAACCAACCAAAGAGCAATTTATTAACTATAATAAAGGAAATGGGAAAATTAGTAATCTAACCAACCAAATGGGAATTATATTAAGTGTAATAATTACAAAGGGTGATTAGTGGCATAACAAGTGTGGGGAAATAGCTCGGTAACCTAAACTGAGTAAGGGTGTAGCTAAGATCGAATGTGTGCTATATGTCCTACATACCTTAGATGCCCTATATGAGTTTTATGTTTAGTTTTGCATGCTATTATTTTTATTGTTTCATATGTGGCGTGGCTTGGAACCGAGATGCGTTCATGTGTCCTCTTTTGGTATGTGATAATATGGATATGTCGTAAGTTATGACATGATGTGATGTGGCCCTCTAGACCATGCATGTTAAGGGTAAAATACTTTCAAATAAGATACGTTTAAGACACTAATCACTTAAAGAGGAAGATGTTGAGCCGGACCCAGACCGGTCCACCGGCGAATAATAGTGGCAGAGTATGTTACCCTCGCTACCGGTCCACTGGCTATAATAGTGGTAGGGCATGTACCATCGTGATCGTTCCACCGGCTATAATAGTGGGGGATTCCGTGCTCAACAAACCAAACGTAAAATCGATAAGACATGGGGAAGATACTAATTACTTACAGTGGAACACCTTATGAGTCGGGGCCAGACCGGTCCACCTGCAAATAATAGTGGCAGGGTATGTTACCCTCGCAACCGTTCCACCGGTTAAAATAGTGGCAGGGTATGTACCCTCGCGACTGTTCCACTAGCTATAATAGTGGGGTTCTCGCACTCACACGGATATGTATAATCTGAGATGATTGATTAATGATGGACTAATGGCCTTAAGGCCCGAAAAGTATCGATTGATAATTATGGCCCGTTGATATTGGTTGACTTGTGAAGTATGAGAATGTACAAAGTGAATGTTAAGTATACACTACGAATATCTGATTGACTTGTTGGATGTGTGAATTCATACAGATTTGAATATCATGTTTACACATATTGTTATGTGCGAATATAATAGTATTTCTTATGTGACATTGCAGACCTATTTTTAAGTGTGTATTTAAAGGGTTACTGAAATGCCTCGAATATTTCTAATTTTAAAAATTATATTTAAATAAGGTTTTATTGGAAAAATTTAATTCAATAAATTATTTTTATTAAAATAAAAGGGAATTAATTAGGGCTATTTAAGAAGAAAACAATAAATAATTTTTATTAGAAAAGTTTTGGTATTTTAGCTAATTAAGGATTTTATTTTAGAAATTAATTAAATAAATTATTTTATTTGAAATAAGGAGGATAAAATATTTCCAAATTAATAGGAATTTTATAAATAATTTAATTGAAGAAAATTAGGGTGTTTTCCTAATTAAAATGGAATTTATGGAAAATCTTTTAAAAATCCTAATTTAGCCTAAAAAGAGATTTAAATATTATTTTATTTAAATATTATTATTTTTAAATATCCTAGATATTCAGATTAATTTAATTGGCCCTAACCTAATTATTTTTCTCTTTTCCTTTTTTCCTTTTTCCTTTTTCTTTCTTCTTCTTTTCTTTTTCTTTTTTTTTTCTCGCCGAACTGGGCCAGCCCAGCGGCCCAGTTCCTCTTTTTCTTTCTTTCTTTTCCTTTGGCCCAACCCAGCCACGCGACGACCTCCTTCCTTCCCTCCCCTTCTGTGCTGCGTTTTACTGTGTTCTTCCATCGAAGCGCGTCACTTCATTTAATTCACTCTCACCTCGCGCCGACCGCCCGGTTCCCCTTCTTTCTTTTCTTTTCCCCTGCACCGACCGGTCCAGCCCCCCATCTCCTTCCTTCTTCTTCCTCGACGCCGCTAGCCTGCAACTCCGCTGCCTCACCCCCTGGTTTTTCGCTGCCGGTTACGGTCGTTTTGACCGGCGGTTTTCCTTCCAATCTCTCCCCCTGATTGAGCGACCACACAAACCCAATCATCTCCCCTTTTCTCGTGTGTTTTCCTCCTTTTTTCCCTGCGCATTCCCCTCCCTCGAAAATTGTTGCCACCGGCCAACCTCGCCGCCGGCGACCAAAAACCCTACTGCATTATCCCCTCACCGACCCACAAAACCCTAGACTCCCTTCTAACCATATAAATACCCTCATAATCAGCCCTATGTCGAGCTTTTAATACCTACCTAGAAAAATGATCATTTTCGCCGCCTCCCCTTTAGACGTCTTGTCCGCCGCCTCCAGCTAGCTTCGTTGCCCTTCCTGGCCACCCGTGTCATCCTTGCACCACCCTCTAACTAACCAAACGTCTCATATCTCTCGATTCTTTCTGTGCGAAGTAACCTTGTCGACCAACCTATTTTCCAGCTCCGCCACCCTTTGCGCCACCTTTATCCACCTCTTCCGTCGCTTCCGCCACTTCTTTCACCTTCTAAAATATCATGCAGATCACCTTCTACCTTCCCCTACCTCTTTTTTCCTCTTTCTCCCTCTCCTCCTCTCTCTTTCTTCTTCTCCTCCATTCGGCCACCACCTACCGCCGCCATGTGCCGCCACCTTTGGCTGCGCCACCACATCTATTCTGTTCCCCTCCTTTTGGGCAACCCTAAACACCCCAACTCCCACCTTAATTCTCCTTAGCTTTTTCCCAGCATGCAAATTTCCCTCTTTTCTTCTCTTTTTCTAGCCTCCACCGCTGCCTTCGTGCACCACCGCTGGTGTCGCTTATCCCCGCCAGTCTAAGGTTGAACCCTATACCCTCTCAGCCATTTTCCCTATTTTTACAACCCTTAAATTATTTTATTTCAATTATTTTCATATAAATACTATTATTATTAGTATTATTATTATTATTTATATTTTTAATATCTATTATTATTATTATTAGTATTAATGTTTTTATTATTATTTATGTTGAAGTCTGAAGCCCTATTGTATTTCTAATTCGATTTTATTTCTATTCTTCTTATTAATTCTATTATTACTATTATTAATATTAATATGTTATTATTATTATTATAATTATAATTACTTTTTATTATCACTATTTTGAATTACTATTATAATTATTTCTTTATTAATATTACAACTACTTTACTATTAATTTTTCTATTATTATTATTATTATTATTGTTGTTGTTGTTGTTGTTGTTGTTGTTGTTGTTGTTGTTGTTGTTGTTGTTATTGTTATTTTTACTATTCCATTATTATTATTATTATTACTAAATTTTGTTATTTATCTTACTAATATTATTATTAGTATTATTTTTGAGAAGGGGCTGAAGCCTTTATTTAACTTTGTTTTTGAATAATGTCCCTTTTATTATTAGTATTGTTACTATTATTATTATTCTTATTTATATTCTCATTGATATTATTTTTAGTATCATTATTATTATTAGGGTAAAGTATTTAACCCTATATTATCAACTTTTATAATATTTATATTATTTCTATATCTTTAGCAAAGTTAGAATTTTATTAATGTTATTTTTATTAGTATCTTATTATTTGGTCAAAGCCCTAAGGAGGTGTAGGAGCGTGCTCTAAGACCGGTGTCATTTCAGGTAAGGGGTGCTAAGGCCTTTTGTGTGTTTATATGCATTATGTGCTTCGCATGTTATGTATCATGTGTCTATCATCATTATTTATGTCGTATATGGTATGGCATGGAATTGAAGTATGTTTTGTGTGTTTACATGGCATGTGTATTATGTATATATGATGATATATGTTGTGATCCTGTAAAATATGCATCTGAGGGAGTTGATGTGCTTTGTGTGGGAGAAAGGATGAAAAAGGAAGCTGGCTAAAGAGGTTGACCAAGGGAAGTGAGTTGACCTAATTACTTTAATGATTCAAGAGTGGAAGAGTAAAATGGAGAATTTTAGGGTTTCGTGTGGGAGAATCAGATTTATGATTTTTATGATTTTATATGGGAGAATCTAATTTATGGTTTTATGTGGGGGAATCTAATTTATGGTTTTATATGAAAGAATCTAATTTATGTTTTTGTGTGGGAGAATATAATTTATTGTTTTGTATGGAAGAATCTAATCGAGGGTTTTGTATGAGAGGATATATTTTAGGGCTTGGTAAGGATGAATTTTTTGTTGTGTATGGATTGAATTTAAGGTTCTGTATGGATGAATCTAGGGTTATAATGATATGGAAGAATCTAGGGTTGCATGGTTGAATTTAGGGTTTCACGTAGGATTTTAGGGTTTACATGAAAAAGTTTGAAGGTTTGCATGGGAAGGTTAATGTCTGCATGGGTATGAAATTTACATATGAAGGGTTGATTTGGGATATAAGGAAGATAATGCAAGTGTTATTTGGGTGTTTGAACATTTTAGATGGAAAATAGTACGTGGAGCACTATAAGGGTATGAAGGAGGCTGAATTAGGGTTTGGAGTGATTAACTATGGGTTGTTGTGATTAACTAGGGTTGGAGTGGCTAATTGTGGTTTGTTGTGGTTAACTAAAGTGTGGAATGGCTAATTTTGGTTGTTGTGGTTAAATAGGGCTTGGAGTGGTTAACTATGGTTTGTTGTGGTTGATTAGGGTTTGGTGTGGCTGCTTAGGGTTTTTGTTGTATCATGTGTAATTGGCGATTAAAGTGTAATTATGATGGTAGAATTTATGATTTGTGTTGTGTGATGATTCATGCATGTCCAGGGCGAAAGCTTTGCATAAGATACTTAAGACACTAATCATTTAAAGTGGAAGGTTATTGAGCCGGGTTCAGCCGATCTACCGATTAGAAATAGTGGTTAGGGTTTTTACCCTATAAGTGACCAATCCACCGGCGAAAAATAGTGGTGTGGACTTTGTCCTGCAAGTGACCAGCCCACCGGCAATAATAGTGGGGTGACTCGAGCTCAATAAACACAAATTAGAGTTTGCTAAGACACTTAAAAGATACTAATTACTTACAGTGGAACATCATGTGAGCAGGAACCAGTCGATCCACTAGTAAGGAATAGTAGTGTGGACTATTGTCCTGCAAATGACCGATCCACCGGCGAATAATAGTAGTGTGGACTTTGTCCCGCAAGTGACCGGCCCACCGGTAATAATAGTGGGGTGTTCTTGTACTTACATGGATTTGATAAAAGGTATAGTGTGTGTCGACTTCCGATAAAAGATTAATTAAGTAGTTAATCCAGACTATAAATGGGCCTTTGTACTTTTACCTGAATTGTTCATATGCCTTTATGTTGTTATGTTGGATTATGCCCTTCTATTATTCTACATGGATTATGTGCTTATGTGTTGGCCTTAGTGCTCAGTTAACTTACTCAGTATGTAGCGTACTGATCACCCTTTTTATGGGTGTTGCTCATTCCCACGAGTAGTATGCCCTTCTGACTTTGTGCAGGTGGGCGAGACATCAGTCGGGGCTAAGTGTTGAGCATGTTTTGGCTCAAAGTTCGCGAGAGTGACGTGGCCATATTATCTCTTTATGCGATTTATTTCTTTGTGTATTCTTTTGTATCACATTTGTCCTTTTTGATTTATTTCCGTGCATTAAGTATTTCAATTAGACCTTTTATCGGTTGTAAGTTTAATTCTCTTTTGGAAATGAATTACAATTCTTGATGCGTACTCTGATTTTGTTTTACAACCGTTAAATGATTATTTGAAATTTAGTTTGTCTTAATTTTATAATTGATTGTTAATCTTTTCTTAGCCTTAGCACTTGGTACTGAAACAGTCGGAGAGAACCGGTTTGGTATTAAGTGTGGCGGTAACATCCCCAGAATTCACGGGTTTTAATTTAAATTCTTCCGCTTAAAAAAAAGTAGTGAATTTTGGGGTGTTACAATTACTCAATACTGTAGTACTGAAGGGTTCCCTTTGTGGGGCCCCTACCTATTCAATGGACAGTGCCCCTTATAGGTCGCGTTCGGTGCTAATCAAGTAAGCCTCGGGAAAGAGCGTAAGGAACTATCTAGAACTACTAGGGTTTTAATTTATCTCTTTAAATTCAATGTATTTGTTATTTTGTAACCATCGTTATTGGATTTTACTTTCATAAATTGTTTATTGCACTTCTCTGATTTATATATACTTAAGTTTCTCATAAAATTTTATTTTACCTTTTAGCCTTAGCATTTGGTACCGGAACGGTATGAGTGAATCGGTCTGGTACTAAGTGTGGTGATAATATCCCCAGAATTCACGGTTTATTATTTTGCTTATGCTAATTTTCTTTTAATTAAACGAAATTTTTTAGTAGTGAATTTTGGGGGTGTTACACATACTTTCTATAAGATCATAGAACTAAATAGAGTAATATATAAGGCTTGATTGCGACACTAATCTACACCAGCAATAATTCATAATCAACCATGAGCTAAACTACAAATTTAATGTAGAGACCTCTAAAGAGCCACTATTATTGATCTCAAGGTCTTTCGTTTAAGTATTAGTATTTTATTAATATAACCATAAAATCACATATTAATCATATAGATCCAATTTTCATATTTAACCACTTTAACTCATTTCCAAACATTCGAGACAATCATAATCAATTTCAATACCAAGTTTAATCATTAAAAATATACTAAAGACATCCTAGACTTAATTATTCACACTTACACACTTTAGGCAAAAAATAACTAGAATGCCCTTGAGGCTAAAATATCTACATTATCATCTATTTTAAATACTAATTTCATTTATTTTATTAAATAATCATGAAAATATTAAAATAAAATAATTAAATCATTTAATATGCAAATAAACTACTAGATACTCTAAATGACCATTTTGCCTACAAACATGATTTTGCACGTAAAATCTTAACATGCGTTCCTAGAATATCAAACCACATTTCCATATGCTCAACAATAAATAATACGTATTATTCATGCTTATAATAATATTTATCATGACTCAAGTAAAATGACCATAATACCCTTAGGACATATAATAATAATAATAATAATAATAATAATAATAATAATAATAATAATAATAATAATAATAATACTAATAATAATAATCATCATCGTCATCATCATCATGCTAAAATATGCATTTTCGAAACTTCAAATCACTCGTCTCCATAATAAACAATAACTGAGACATATTAAGCATTCTTACTAAGTTAAATATCACAATATGCCTAAATGACCATATTATCCCTAGGACGCATAATTTTAATAATCACGCTAACACCTTTAAAAAAAAATTATACTATACCAAACATGCTCAATTAAATCTTGTACATCAAAACCCTGATGCGCTATCATATGATATCTGAATATTTTATTAGAGTACAAGGATTACCTAATTTTCTATAAAAGCACAATTAGGATTCTCTAATAATACTTTTATACCTAAAAACAATACCATAATTACTATATTAATAATCAATAAAATAATATTTTGCATTAAACTATTTGTTAAATATAAAAGTACCAAACCTTACATTAAAAATGGGTAAAAATTGTAATTGCAAACTCATAGTGCTTATGCAGCATAAGTGGGTTATGGTTGGGAGCTTATAGAGGGCGTTGCTTGGTTGGGTGGAGGTGATAGGGGAGGTGCCTAGTGATAGTTAGAGGCGGTGATGGCTAGTTAATGGGTGGTAGAGCTAGTAGTTGGGGTGGGATTTTTGTGGGTTAGGAAAAGAAAAGGGGGTACAGGGGTTGCAAGGAAGAGATGGTATAATCGAGAGAAGAAGAAAAGTGAGGGTTGTAATGAGGAGGGAGATGGAGCTAAAGGAAGAAGTCGAAAGGTTTATTTTATGGTGAGGGAAAAGAAATATAGGGAGGTAGTGGTGGTGTGAGAAAGAAAAATAGAGAGAATATAAGGTGGAAAAGGGTAGCTTAATATCTAAGGTTGGGGAAGAAGAAAAATAAAAGGAGGAGTAGGGGTCAAGGGTTATGTGATGGTGCTAAGCAAATAAAATAGAGGTAGGGGATGTAGATGGAGAAGGATATGGGATATGAAGAAGAAAGGAAGGTAATGGTGGTGAGGGTTAGTGGTGGTGATGGGAAAGGAAACAAAGATGGGGAGTTAGTCTAGAAAAGGAGCAGGGTTAGGGGATGTGTTTGGATGAAAAGAGGAGAAAAGAGTGTAGTTTGTGTGTGTACATGCATGCATATATTTAGGGGTAAAAGGGAAGGGAAAATGAACAAGGAAATGGGTCAATTTAAGTGCGTAGGGTAGGTAGACGAGAGTAGGTAGTGGCAAAGTTGGTGGTGCAGGGTTGTAGGAGTTATAGGTGAAGGTTGGCATAGGCTAGGGAAGTTGGTCACAGGAGCTAGAAATGAAAGGGAAATGAGGCACGTGAGGGAAAAGGGAAAGAGTTTTTTGGGCTTGAAGAGAAAAGGGAGATAGGCGAGGTGCAAGGCTTAGGCAAGGGGTGGCGTATAAAGGGGAGTGGATAGGGGTGTGTTTGGGTTGCAAGACAGGTAAGGGTGAAGGAGAATAAAAGAAAGACAAATGGGCTAGGCTAGGAAGATTGGGGAAGAGAGAAATAAAATAAAGGTAGGTTGGGTTGGGTAGTGTAGGTTAAGGGGAGAGAAAAAAAAAAGATGGAGGGTTAGGTGCAACAAAGGAGGTTAGGGGAGGGAAGGAAAGAAAAATGAAAGTGGATTGAGGTGTAGGGAAGGAAAAGAAAGATGAAGAAAAAAAGGAAAAATAAATAAATAAATTTAGGGTTAGGTTTATGATTAAGATAATATTAATTTATCTAGATTTAGGGTATTCGATTAAAAAAAATTAACCAAGTAAAATTATCAATCTAGGGTTGATTTAAATAAAAAATAGAAAGATAAAATAATTTAGATAAATTATCAAAGAATTTATTTGGGTTTGTGGGTAGAGGATTAAAAAAATAATTCAATTAATATTTAAGGGTTAAGTTTTATTATAAAAGGCTAAGAGTTCAAATTTTAGGTTACAAAATTTTGGCATGTTACTAAAATATTCCCCTTAGCTTTGGTCATTCTTTCCATTCATCACCTCCTAATGGCAGCACTCCTCACTTAATATCTCCCCCCTTCTACACCCACACCATCTATTTATTTCATTTGCAGCAACACCCATTCCCACCATGACACCCCTCCTCGTTGTGGTAAACACCATCATTCTTCCTCCCTTGGTTGTGGTAACAACTGCCGAACCTACCCCTAGAAATGGATACAAGTGTCTTTGTTCCCCTCATTACAACAAAAACAAGTGTTGTTGCCCCCTTATCCTCCGTGACTTTGTGCCCTTTATACGTTGTTACCTTATATAGTCCTCCTTTGCGCCAGTTATTTTCTAACCGTTTGTCTAAATTTCTTTTAGTTAATTTTGGGTTATTATTGTGTTATACTAAATTCTAATGTTTTTTTGGGTGTTAATTTCTTAATTGATCTTTATGGTGTCGTGGAGAAGATGGTCTTTTGTGCCTTTTGTGTTCTTTAGATTTAGGTAAATCCAATCACTCATGAGATTTTAGAATTCATGTGTGAGCATGTTAGGATTGTTTTTATTTAGAATCATGTTGGGGTTTTATATTATCCAAGTTTTATTAAATTCATGATGTGATGATAATATACTATATAGATAGTACATGAGTTTGATTTGTTTTTAAGTTAGTTATATGCTTGTGTAATATTTTAAATGGTTAATGTATGCATGGCTAGAGTTTTTATTAGGGTTTGTAATCTTTTCAAGTTATGATGTAATTGTCACGATATGATTATCATTGCATGGTAGTTAGGGTTGAGATGAATACCATAAAAGAAAGAATAGCTGATTAGGGTTAAAAATACTATAATTGCTATTTGTGTAATCTAGGGTTGGAAGTGTTGATGCATATTGCTAAACAAATGGAACCATTATAATACTCCAAAATTTTCCCTAAGAATAATATAATAATAAAATAAAATATAGGTATACATAATAATAATAATAATAATAATAATAATAATAATAATAATAATAATAATAATAATAATAATAATATGATATTGAAAATTTATTATTTAGAAGAATTACTTAAATTTATTAACCTAAAATAAATTATATGTAAATATAATATTTTTAATTATTTTATTAATTTCCCCAAAACCCAAAAATATCACCATCTCCTTTTCTTTTTTTTTTCTTTTCCCTTTTTCTTCCTTTTTTTTCTTTTCTCCTTTGTTTTTCTTTTTCTTTTATTTTCTTTCTTCTCCCCCAACTTGGGCTATGTTGCAGCTACCTAAGCACCCCCTTCTCTTCTTTCCCTTCTCCCCGAGTAGCCCATCGCCCCTTCCCCCTCCTCGCTTTCCTTTCCCCTGGGCGATGGCCCAATCTCCCTTCTCTTTTTCTTCTTTTGCCCTTTTGTCCTTCCCTTCCCTTCTTTCTCCTTTTTCCTTTCTCTCCTTGTCCCCTATCTCCTGTTCTACAAACCCGCGAGCAACCCTAGTTACCATTTTTTCACCCACACATGATTGTCACCAACTAACCTCCTCCCTCCCTTTCCCTTTCCCTAGTTGCCTATAACTACCCCTAGCTCTACCTCTCCTCTCCTTCTTCCTCGTTGATCCTCCCTTACACTATTTTGCTACTCCTACCTTCATTTGTCTCAACTACCACAACCAGGCCATGCCAGTGCCCAAGCTCCACTCCCATCATTTCCTTACATCTCTCTACACTTACTAAGCCCCTCACCCCTCTTTCTCCCCTTCCTTTCTTCTCCTTGATCTTTCGAAGTGGGTAGGTTGTGCCACCCTATGTCACATCATTCCACCACCACTATTGGCTAATTTCCCTCTCTCTGCACTACCACCACACCGCCACCTTCTGCATAGGTGCCTACCCTATGCAGCCAACCCTCTCCACCATCTTTTCCCCTCCTTCTCCTCCCTCCCTCCCGGCTATGCCACCATGGTTGCTGCCCTAACCCACCTCCCCTCCCACTAGCCTACCTAGTGCTAACACCACCCACAACCCCCAAAGAACTAAGCCCACTCTTTTCCTAACCAAAACTAACTCCATTTTAGGTCATCGCAGTGCCACCCTCCACTCCTCTTTCCTATTCTAGCCACACCACTTTCCTTTCATCTATTTTGAACTTCTTTTAATTAAATTCATTACTATCATCATCATCATCATCATCATCATCGTCATCATCATTATTTTATTTAAGGAAAGGAAAAAGGGGAAAAGATAGAAAAATGATAAGTTAGCCTAAGTTGGGTATTTCCATTTTTAGGTACTATTTTGGTGTCCATAGAGGAGGAGATGTATAATTTTATTGCTTCAAGAATAGAGTCATTTCAATAAAGATAGAATTATAGTTAGACTTTTGTGCTTATGTGGTTATGTTATGCAATAAGTGAATAATTGCATGAAACATAAATGTTTTAGGGTTGTTTATGCTGCTTAGCTTGTAAGGATCTAAAGTAAGAGTATGCGTGGACTTAAATATTTGATTCATATATTGTTGTGTAACTCTATTATGTGGTATTGCATGTTTTGAGGGTTGTTGAGAAATTCTTGTATTTTAATCCATGAGGCTTAGATAAGATTTTGGAGACCTAATGGAATTTTAGATTAATATTGTGGGAAGCTGCATATGGGGAAGCCCTAGGGACAAAGTTGGCTAAATATTCATTGGTAAAATTTTAAATAATAAATATGATAATTATAAAAGGGGATTAGGGCAAATATTGCATGGAGAGGGTTGATCATGTAAGGGGTGAGTCAAACTTAATATGGCTATATCTTGGGGTAACTAAGGGAGAGGTGGTTGTTGAGGATGGTTATGGGGGGAGATGATGGTGTTGTTAGATAGTTGGAAAAAATGGGTGAGTCTTTGGATGGTAGGAGATGAGAAAGTACTAAGGGGGTGAATTATGATTTTGGGGGTTTTACGTAGATCATTATCACATGTAGGATATGGGGAGTTGGGTTGTACCTCTAAGCTATGATGTTGGACATGCTTTTGAGGTGAATGTGTGTTAAGTCTAATGGTTAGGTGGGATATATAGGAGTGGATACAACTACTAAAGGGATAATAGGGTTTTGAGGGAGTTCCTTTGTGGAGGATGTTATAGTATGTGTGAAATGAAGGAGTTAGGATAAAAAATTTTAGGGGATAGATAATCATGGTGACGTATGCATGGTTGTGGGAGTTTAAGGCTAAATATGTAGTAGAGAAGGAGTTAGGCCCATATGGGTTAAACTAGGGTTTCAAGAGGTAACCCTAAGGGCTAGTTGTATCAATGTGTGAGGAATGGGGAATTAGGCTATGACCTATGCATAAATGGGGTTCCTAATGACATGTTTGGTTTAGTTGATAATTTGGGGATTCAAAGGATCATTGGGAGTGAGGATACCTTAGACTTAGGAAATTAGAGTTTCCTTGGGGCAAGGTTAGCCCAAGGTGGTAGTAGGCTAGGAGTCATACATGGGTTTTATATGGTTGTGTGTGATATCTAAACCAATAAGACATGAATAAGACACTAATTACTTAAAGTAAAAGATTTCTTGAATTAGGTCTAGTTGTATCTTATATTTATATACCATGTAACCCTAGATCCATCCATACAAAACCCTAGATTCCTCCATGTAAAACTCTAGATTCTCCCATGCAAAACCATAGATTCTGCCATGCAAAACCCTAGATTCTCCCATGCAAAACCATAGATTCTACCATACAAAACCCTAGATTCTCCCATGCACATCCATAGATTCTTTCATGCGAAACACTAGATTATTCCTTATGTACTTTGATTCTCCCATATGAAACCATAGATTTGATTCCTCTATGCAACACCATAGATTAAATTATTGCATACAAAACCATATATTAGATTCTCCCATGCAACACTATAGATTAGATTCTCCTAGGAAAAACCATATATTTTCCCACATGAAGCCCTATATTCTTCCACTCTTTTATTTTATTTAAAATCCCTATTTTATTCTTTCACTCATGGATCATTAAAATACTTAGGTCAACTCACACCCCTTAGTCAACTTACTCACCTTGGTCAAATTATTTCCCCATTCTCCTTTTTCATCCTTTTCCCCCACAAAATACCACATTAAACATCCTCACATGCATGTCTTAAAGGGTCACAACACATTACATTGCATTCCATATCATTTCACCACATATATATATCAACATATACAATGAGAAGTCATATAAGTATACCATGACTCCAAGATGCTCCATACATAAAATAGTCAACATAAAATGGTCAACTAATAGCACATGATACACATCACAACATTATACAAAGCATCCAAGGAATATAATACACACAACACAAATAAGGCCTTAGCCACACCCTTACCTAAAATGACACCGGTTTTGGAGTACGCTCCAACACCTCTGTAGGGCTTTGACTGGTCTCACCTATAAGAAGGAAAACTAAATATTAGAGTCCCTCCTATTAAAAATACCATTATTCCTTATTCATGCTAATATTAAGGTTTTGTATAAAATAATAATATAATATTAATAACACTAACTAATTACTAATTTTTCTAAAGGCAAAAGTAATAATAGTCATATTGTAAAAGATGATAATATAAGATTTTAAGGTTTTACCCTAATAATAATAATGATACTAAAAAAAAAAAATAATAATAATAATACTAATACTACTACTAATAATAACAATATGGTTCAAAATAAAGGATGGAATAAGGGCTTCTACCCTTCACCATAATAATAATAATAATAATAATAATAATAATAATAATAATAATAATGGTACGAATAATAATAATGATAAAAACGATAATAATAATAATGATAAAAACCATAATAATATTGTGAAATAATAATAATCATAATGATAATAATAATAATGATATTACTTGAAGATAAAGTGAAATAGGGTTTCGACCATACATTGAATAATAATAAAACCAATAATAATAATAATAATAATAATAATAATAAGACGACATGGTATTAATAGTACTAATACTAAAATTTTGAAATAGACATAATAGAGTGTCGGCCCTATCTAGAATAATAATACTAATATTGAAAATAATAATAATAATAATAATAATAATAATAATAATAATTATAATAATAATAGCAGCAACAGCAACAACAATAATAATAATAAACATAATAGGGCTTCGACCCTCAATAGAAATAATAATAATAAAATATGAATAGTAGTGGTAATAATAATAATAATAATATATTCGAATTAATGGAAAAATAATAAAATTAAATAATTAAAGTTTGTATAAATAGTGAAAAAGGGTTGAGAGGATTTAAGGTTCCACCTTGGGTGGGTGGTGATAGGCGACACCGGCGGTGGTCGGAAAAAGAGAAGAAGGAGAAAAGTTGAGGGCTGGAAAAAGGAGAGTGAGAATGAGGGTGGGAATAGGGGTGTTTGTGACTGCCTAGATGGAGAGGAGTAGAATGAGGGTGGCAGTGCAACCAATGGTGTCGGTACACGATGTCAGTGGTGGTGGCCGAAAGAGGAAGAAGAAAAGAGAGAGAGAGAGAGAGAGAGAGAGAGAGAGAGGAGGAGGAGAGGGAGGAAGAGGAGAAGCAGACTAGGGGAGATAGAGGAGAGTCTACAAAACATTTTGGGAGGTGAAAGGGGTAGTGCTTGCGGCGGTAGTGGTGGTGGACAGTGGTGCGAAGGGCGGTGGAGGAGGAAGAAAGGGCTAATTGGAAAGGAGACTTTACATAGTCGGGGTGCCTTGTATAGGGAAAATCATGGGATAAGGGTGGTGTAGTTAGGTAGAGGGAGGTGTAGGGAGTGTTTAGGTGTGCATAGTGGGCGTCGGCGTTGGCCGACGGTGGTGGGAATGGTGTCTGAAATGGAGGTGGTGCACGAGGAGGGTTTTCTAGGTTTAAAATCAAAAGCTTGACCCCTGCTGACTACAGGGGTATTTATAGGCCAGTGGAGTGGATGAAGTCAAAGGAAAGGTGGGAGAATAGGGTAGGTGGGTGAGGTGCATTGGCAGGTGCCGGCAGCCAGTGCACGATCAATCGTGGCGGATTTGGCCTGCGATTGACCAGGGGCAAGCGAAGAGAAAAATGTGCAAGAAGAGGGGAAGTGGGTTGGTTTAAGGTGACTGGCGAGACGACAAAGGAAAAGACGGGAGAAACGGTCAGTCAAACGACAAGGTTGATAGCGAAAATTTCTGGCTGTTACAGGTCGAAGACGGGGGAGAAGAAGAGGAAGGAAGAAGAAGGTGGGGGTGCATGGACTGGTCAGCCAGGAAAAAAAAGAAAGGAAAAGAAGGGCGAACTAGGTTGGTAGAAGTAAAAGAAATGATGAAATGCGACGTTCAAAGGATAGGCTACGCCATAAGAAAAGAAGGAAGGAAAGGCTTGGGCTGTAGGGTTGGACTAGGTCGAGGGAGGGGAGGAAGAAAAAGAAAAGAAGAAGAAAGAAAAGGAAAAAGGGAAAAAGAAAAATATGAGGATTGGGTTCATTAAATTAATTTAGATATTTAGGATATTTAAAAATAATAATATTTAAATAAAATAATATTTAATTTCCTTTTTAGGTTAGTTTAGGATTTTTGAAAGATTTTTCCTAAATTTCATTTTAATTAGCAAAACACCCTAATATTTCCTAATTAAAATGTTTTTAAATTTCTTCTAGATTTTTCCCAATTTAATTCCCTTTTATTTTAATAAATTTAATTTATTTAATTAATTTTCATAATAAATCATTAATTAGCTATAATTTTTAAAATTTAGATTTTTTGGGCATTTCATACCAGCCCACCAGTGAAAATAGTGGCCAAGAGCACGCTACCCTAGGTTATATTTTGTTTACTTGTCAATTAGTGAGAGGAGTAGTCAGAAGCATGTTGCTTTAGGTTTTATTATATTTACCTATCCACTGATGAGAATAGTGGGGGTTTTGAGCTCAAGTAATGGCATTCTTAGATAATAATAATAATCTCTAGAAAATTACTAATTACTTATAGTGGAACACTATGTGGGATGGAACTAGTTGTACCTTATATTCATATATATCGATCCACTGGTTAGAATAGTGGCTAAGAGCGTGCTGCCTTGTGTTGTATTATGTTTACCATTCCATAGGTAAGAATAGTGGTCAGAAGCGTGCTACCATGAGTTGTACTATATTTATCAATCCATCGGTGAGAATAGTGGGTTCCCCAAAACTACGTGGATATAATTCAAGAGATGACTAATTACTACATTAATGGCTTAAGTCCGAATAGTAACAAATGATCTCCTATAATCTACTTATGTGCCTTTATGTCTTGTTAGTATCTTGAAGAGCTATATTCCTACATGATTGTATAGTTAACTTATACAGTACATAGCATACTGATTATCTCTTTCATGTGTGCTACACATTCCCATGCGAAATATCTCCTCCTGCGTTTGTGAGGTGACTAATGATGCCCTAAATGACTTTACTACTTATGATGACATGATCGAGGTTGAGTGATGCTTTAGTAACCTAGGTTTGGGGCTCAAAGAGAGTATTATCCGCATATTTACCTCTTTACTTTTCTAGTTTAAAGTTTATTCTAGTTGAACAATGTTCTATATTTTGGTATTTTCTTATGATCAACATTTAAACCTTATTGTGTTATGAAATACTTTCCTTGCTGCATTTATCATGGTTACCTTTGTTTCTATTAAGCCATGTAGTCGGTGAGGATGACCTAAGGCCAAACTTATACCAATTACAATGGTGACACCCCCTTTTATGGTGTATGATTTTATGTACAAAACAAAATTTTTCAATGGTAATTTTTTAGGGTGTTACAACCATGCTAAATGTTAGTGTTGAAATTAGGTAGTTTTCGACAAAAAATTAAAATGTGTGGAGACTTGATCTTGAGACCCTCAAAATCATGTGCATACATCAACCAACTAAGGTTTAAACTCTTAGTTTAAATGGTGCAAGATTTTTGGATAATTCACAAGACCACACTTAATCTTGAGAATGGTTTGGTTTGATAACTCGGGAGGTGTTTTTGCATTCAAAATTTACCCTTCCCTACATCCCTTTCCGCTCTATATATGAGTGGTAGACAACCTTTGGGAGATGAAAAACAAATCTAACTCATAATGAGTATATTTGGTTCCACCCTCAACCATAGTTGGTACTAACATAAGCTAACTAAGGTTACAATATTACAATTAGCTAGTGCTGATTAGTTTTGACACTACCTAGACATCGAGCATAGGATGAATGTCATTAAAACCTATGAAAAGGATTAGAAAACATAAAATACATATTAGGAAAGTCTAAAAACATACTTTAACTAAGCTTCACTAATAATGATAATTGGTTTGATAGGAAAAAGGTAGTCTTCTTTGTAGCTGGCTGCATGATGCTGATGCTATGAAGGTTTCTTATCCTTGATGTAAGCCATTTTTATGGGTCTTGACCTTCCCAAAATATCTTCCCCGTGTCCCTAATTCTTGCACATGAAAAGGGTTGATAATGAAGTTTACTTTGGTCAAAAATTTGTGGAGCATAGGGGTAGATAAGGTTATGGCTTTGTTGAGTTAAAATGGAGCCATATTGGAGCTAATTTATGAGCATATTTGTAAAGCCATGTTGTAGCCAAATTGAAGCTAGATTCATATGGGTTGGTGGCTACTATTTGGTGTTTGCATGGATTTTCATGGCTTTTAGACAATCTTGTTATTTATTAACCCAAATGAGAAGGGCTTTGAAGTCTTCAACTTTAAAAAAAATTAACAAGTAGATTATGATGATTTGATTTTGGTTATGGATTTGATATGGCTATTGTGTACCTTAAAATGATGTGACTTGCTTAAGTATGATTAGATACTGGGCATGAGACTTTGATGATATATATATATATATATATATATATATATATATATATATGGATATACACACACAAAGGCACACACACATACATATACATACATGCATACATACATACATACACACACACACACCCCTTGAGTTGGGAATGGTTGCTCTCTAGGATTAGCTACCCTAAAGATGAGGTTTGCTAGTGTGTCAGTGTAATACCCCCAAAATTTACTATTAAATTTTTTTATTTTTAAAATTTTAAGTGGAAGCAAATACAGTAAAATTTGAGGATATCCACACTTAGTATTAGACCGACTTCCCTCCATTGTTCCAGTAACAAGTGCTAAGGCTGATAACATACTTACACAAATCCAAGATTACAAACATAAAATAAAGTATCACAATACTTAAATTAGAAGAAATAAAATCCACTAATAGTCATTACACCATAAAATTATTAAAAAAAAAGTATAAGAGTTTAAGGAAAACACTACACTCTTAACTTGAGAATACATTTGGAATAACACTTGAGAGCTAACTTGCAAAGGCCATTGCCTTTTGAATAAGTAGGGGACCATAAAAGGAATCCTGCAGTACTATAGTACTGAGTAACCCTTTATACATGACTAATATGTAGGGCCCGCATGAAAAACATCATTTTCCACACATCAAACACATGAACATGGGGTCATGCATAAAATTCAAATATAATAAACATTCAAGTGGCTACATTCATGAACATTATATGTCACAAATGCTCATTCACTTAGAAGTAACATAACCTACCAAGGGAGCATCCAATTAATGTTCTTTGTAGTATAATTATATAGCTAACAATACACTCAGCCATATAACATCAACCCAACTCAAAGGCAATCTCATAGGCCCATCAACACAAGACCATACATCAACTCATCCAAGTAGGCACCAAGGCAGCTGCCATATCACATTAATAGGTTATAATAGTTCATTCATTATTAGCTAGACTTAAGCCATTAATTTAGATATTAATAACCTCTTGAATTATATCCATGTAGGTTTGGGGACCCCACTATTATAACTGGTGGACAGATACATATGATATAATTCAGGCTATAATGCTCCTGACCACTCTCATATTTGGTGACCGATACATATAATATAATCCATGATAGAATGCTTCTGACCATTATTATAATCGGTTGACCGGTACACATGATATAATCTAGGGTAGAATGCTCCTAGCCACTATTATAATCAGTGGATTGGTACATATACTACACATGGTCCCAACTAGGGCTGTGTAGAAAAACTGGGATCCAAAAAATCGATCCAGTATCCAAAAAAATGGATGTGAAATTTTGGATATCTGATTCGGTTTTTGAAAATCGGAGCAGATATCCGATCCGATTAACTATAAGTTTGATCAACGCGGATATCCGATCCAATTTTTTAGTGGATAATCCGATCAGCCAAAAATATCCGATTTTAAGAATAAACTAGTTATATTTAGTTATAATTTAATTTATAATCTGATTTTTTCTTTCAATCTTCAAGTTTGGATCATTTTTTTACTATAGTACATAAGTAAAAAAATAATTTACTAAACTAAAGTCTAAAATAAACATCCACACTCTACAAACAGTTAAATAGGTCACGGTCCACACACATGCAAGTACCCAAACTAGAAAAAAAAACCTCCTAAATTTGTTGAGCCTCTTAACTTAAGTCGTTCCACGGTTCTAGAGCGTCATTGTTCAAAAATCTTAATCGCTAATTTTTGTGGATATGATTAATCATGTATTATATCTTTTTATATGCAGGTTGAATAATTAAACAAGTGTTTCTGCGGAAAAAAATAGTTATAGATTATGTATGTAAATTTGATAATCGGATATTTTTTTTCAATAATCGGATATATCCGAAATTCAATCTAATATTTGAGATATCCAATGTTTCGGATATCCGGAGTATTCGGATACAGATTCGGATATAGGATATTAAATATCCAAAAAAAATATCCATTCAGATATGGATATCCGACAATGCACACCCCTAGTCCCAACCTCGTGGTATTCCACTATAAGTGATTAGTGTCTTTCCATTTAATTATCACGTCAACTCCATTTTATTTACTAGAGGGGGAGATCACGAACTTGGAGACACGAAGGTACATAGATAATACTGGCGTATAAGAGCTGCACAATATCCTACTAACTATAAACCCAGGGACTCAAATGTACCTTGATTGCATTGGTGCACGAAGACACATAATACCTTACTGACAATGACACCTAATCCATAGTTATGTATAACCCTTAAGTAGTTCCATAGATCTAAATAGATTAAGATGTAGGGCCTAGTTAGAGCACTAAGGCACACTAGCAAAATTTAGAACAATCGGGAAAGAGAGTAAAGAATTTTCTGGTATCGTTAGGCTTTTTCTCTTTTTCATTTAAATTCTGGGTTTTAAATGTTAACATTGTTAAAGTAACCACCATTGGTGGATTTTATTCATGTAAATGATTTGATGCGCTACTCTGATTTATGTGTGTTGAATTTCTTTCATAATGTATTTTACTTTTCTTAGCCTTAGCACTTGGTACTGGAACGGTATGAGTGAACCGGTCTGGTACTAAGTGTGGCGGTAATACTTCCCAAAATTCACATTTTATTAATCTTCTTCCGCGATTATCTTTTAATAAAATGAAATTTTTCAGTAGTGAATTTTGGGGGTGTTACATTATGCGATTCAAGGCACCATTAAATTTTATTGTATAAAACCATACAAGAGAGTATTGCATTATTTTATTTGCATAGTGTTATTCCCTTGTGTGACATCTAGGGTTGACATGATTCCTAGAAATTAGTATGAGGTTAACCACATCTTATCAAGGTTTTCCATGTACTTGAAGATTTATATATCTCAAAACATGGCACTCTGGAGAGTCACACACACACTCCTTTAAGGTATAGTTCTCTCATTATAAGGATCTTGGAGAATTTATAGGTCTCATTTGGAGATTTCAATTCCATTCCTCTCCATTTCAAGAATGGATTGGATATCTTTGATAAGGTGACCTTATGAAAGATAGGATATGAGTTAAGCAAATATGGTTGGATTCTCATACTTACTACAAAGGCTATAGCTTCATTTAAATACATTAATAGGATACTAGCTATTTAAGCTCCTTATGCTCATGATATTAATGATCAAGAAATCCCACAATTTCACATGATATATCATATACTTCACCTATATCCATTGCTCTTCTCCATAAACTCCTTAGGTTAGAGCTACAATTTAAGGTTAGTAAGACTTGCTTATTAGAGGCTTTCAAATTATTGACTAGAGATTTACACATACAAATTATACACAAGCTAGATCATGATATCATGCTCTCTAGTCTTAAGACACTTGTTCATTTCATGTACCCAACTAACTCCATTGATGGCTCATTGGGTCTATAGAATCATGTGTATACTCCTATAGTTGCTAAAAAAATATAATTAGGCACAAGATACATCTACAATTCCGCAATTTGCTGTATTTTAACGTAACATGATTACTTTTATTATCCCTACCGGTGATTAAGGTGTCAAGGTTAATGACACTAAGGAGACTGCACCTCCACTCAATACTAAGGATCTAGAGCATGTGTTGGGCACTTGAGTTGGTGCTGACACTAATTTAGATAATGTAGATACAAAGAACTCAGAGGATACACTATTATATGATTCTCTTTACTTAAATCCAGATGTTCTTGTGATTTATCTCACCACTATTCCTCACCCATCTAAATCCACACATTTTGAGCCTAACCTTACATCTACATCTAGTTGAGATCTAGGCACCACTGGTGTTCACCAAAGCTCTACATAGTCCATGGTTATATTAGTGTATGGGTCATATTACTTATTTTGATGATTTTTTTTGGTATACTCATGATCTCATTTTTATCCCTACATGATCTTTGCTATTATATCTTCATAAATCACGTTTTTTGAGGTTAATTTACTCATATATCAGGAAGAATTGCTCTAAATGTTTTAGGCTCATATTTGGTGAATTGAATGAAATTTATTTAATTTCTTCATGCTCTAATGGATTGATGAGTAATGATAATATGTTATGATGCATACTTAATGTGCTTATGCATCTACCACACTTTCATTCTTTTTGATGATTTATCTCATGCATGGATAAATTAACTTATCTAATGATGTCTCTCATGTAAGTATGCTATCAATATTACATTTCGAGAAATTGATTAAAATATTATATCATTACAATAATGCTTCACTTAAGCATGTTTTTAAAATATGAACTCAAATGTTTTGAGAATTTTCTACATTTAGTAAGAAGTTTCATCATTATGATACTTATACTTTCCTATGGTCAAATTATCTTGATAAGTACTAACTCCATTAGAAAAGTTTCTCTATTGCACTTGAGTATAGGTTACAAGTTGAATGGAATATCTAAATTACACATTGGATATACTTTTTTTATTCCACCCTAACCGTTTAGCATGAGAGATATTTGAAAGACTCTAAGAGAAGAGTTCTACCTTGCCCACATTAGTTATCTATATCTGGTAAACTCTAACCAAATAAATTGACATGCATTAAAATATCTTATTTGATTTAGGTTGTTCACGCTAATGCCTAAACAACTATATCTTATAAATTTAAGAGGATATTTTATATTTTTCTCATTTAATTCTATCTAATTTCTCACTAGGTTTACTTGTTTGTGCTTGTAATATAATTATTAGATTCTCTAGACTTGATGTTTGTTTATGATTGATTAAAACATATCATATTACTTATCTTTGTCAACACCATGCCTTACTTTGCATCATATTTCTAAGCATGCTTATATTTGATCACTATTTAAAATTGTGTATATTTGTGATGACTTGATATATATGAGACCTCAATGTTGTTATAGGTTACAATCAAATATACATGATTATAAATTATCTCTTCTCATAAGTGATTTGCCTTGAATTATTATATTTTCTCCACTTATTCTCTCTTATGATTATCTTAAATATCTAACATGATGAGACTTTTCATGATATACCCTACTATAAGTACCATATGTTGTATCCTATGAACAACTTTGGGTAATATAACATATTTATGCAAGCGATTTGGATATGGAGAACTTGAACTTATAGGCTCCTCTCACATTACTATATAAATTGCATGATGAGATATATATGATGAGTTATATGCTCTCGACCTCAATTTTGAAATTCCATTATAGCCTTGGTTCTTATGTATGAAATCGTCTTTAAATTATTGAATGCATGCACTTCATCTCACTCCATTGATAAAAAAAATTTAAGCTGAATTCTATTTTCTTACATGTTTATGTACTCTTTATTTTGAAATTATGTGATACATAAACCTCTTTTTATATCTCATTTATCATTTCGTGAATATGTATGATTTTAGAACCATCATGGTAGTATATGCTGCCACTTTCATATCTTTGACTAAGATATGGTTTTAGTTATGCTCAATATTGTCATAAATCTTTTATATCCCATAAGCATACATGAAACTTTTAATAAGTTTTTTGAAATTTGATCTTGATTATCTACCTCTATGCTTTTCCTAAAAAGTTTAAATCTTTTAAGTCATATGTGTTGGGAAAAATGATTTCTTGATGTACACATCTTCTCCCTCCTTCTCGATTATACATTGAGAAGCAATTCATGGATGGCTTTATAATTAACACTTATAACTTAATTGCCATTAAAGTGTGAAAGATAATGCTTATTTGTAATGATTTGATATTACATTCCACTCATATATACTCCATGAAATGGAAAGTGCTTAGAACAAGTTTCCTTTGATATCTTTGCATCCATGCATCTAAAAAGTGTTTCCTTTTTTTTTTGACTAAATGCTCATATTTAATACAAATAGATGACATTTTATGTTTTGTAATTAATACAATTGTCAAGGTCACCAATTAACCATATTTTTTTCTTACATTTTGGTTCTTATGTGCATGCTTTATCTTGTTTATCTTTTCTTATACTTCTCATCCATTCATTATTATAAAATGAAAACAATTGATACAATATGGGCATAATAGGGGGTAGGGATGGCAATCAGATGGGTTTTACACGAAACCTTATGGATTTTATCCATCAGATGTGTAAATGGATATAGATAAACGGATATGGATATGGGTATGGAGGAAGGTGAGAAATATCTGCCGGGTTTGGGTATAGATATGGGTAAGGGATCCTCAAATCTATTTTTTCAGGTTTAGAATCTTTATAAAATAAAGCATAATAAATTCCTTCTTCTTTTATGCATTTCTCCACAGCCTTTTCATGTAAAAATAATTTCTTTTTGTCATCACTCAAAGGCATATGATCACATAAAGAAGGTGTGAGCCTATACAATTGTTTCTCTTTTTTCTCCACATATTCATTAGTTAATCCATCATGAGTTGCTTTTTTATCATATTTCCATGGTCTACCCAAAATTAATCCACAAGCATCTATAGGTAAAACATCACATAGAACTTCATCATGATAGTCTCTAATAGAAAATGTGATTAAAGCTCTTTTGTTTACTTTCTCCTTTATCCTTATTTAGCCATTGTAAAGAATAAGGTTTAGGATGATTATTAGTTTCCAAACCAAGTTTCTTAACCATTGCCTCACTAGCAACATTGGTACATGAACCACTATCAATTATGAGTCTAGAAACCATGCCAACTATTTTACACTTAGTTTTAAAAATTTTCTCTCTTTGAGTAGGTGTAACACTAGGTTGTATTTGTAAAACTATTTGAATTAAAAAGAATGGGTCTCCTTCTTCCTATTCCATAGTTAATATCTCATTAGGAGATTCAGCTTCTAATTCATCATCATCACTACATGGTTCCATGTTTTCTATTTCATATAAGGTTAAGGCTCTTTGGTTGGGACAATCTCTAGCAAAATGTCCATATCCTTTACATTTAAAACATTGTTTATTTGCCATTTCAACTACCTTATTTTTACCTTTATCATCTTTATTATTCTTTTTATCATATGAAAATGTTGATTTAGGTGTAAAAGTATTAGAATAGGGTTTAGTTAAAGCTGAAGAATTAGACTTAACAGAAGCTTTAGTTGATTTGGTTTGTCTTTTAAATTTCATAGAAAATTTAATCAAATAATCAAGAGAGTCATAAGAGTACATATCAACATTGTCTCTCATTAAATTATTCAAGCCACCTAAGTACCTAGCACAATTTTGTTCTTTTCTTTCGTGAACATCACAAATGAGGGCTAGTCTTTCAAATTCTCTAGTGTATTCTTCTACACTAAATAAACCTTTCCTTAGAGTAGTCATTATAACAAACATATCTTGTTCATACTCTCTAGGCAAAAATTTCTTTCTTAAGTGCTTTTTAAGTTTTTCCCAAAATTTTATTTTAGACTTCTCTTGGCGTTCTCTTGTTTGCTTTAAATTATCATACCAAATTCAAGAAAACTTTTGAACTTTAGAGTAGCTAATTTATATTTTCTCTCATCATCATATTCTGTATAATCAAAATTAGCCTTAATCTTATGAAACCATTCAAAAAATGACTCCAAATTCAAATCACCATAGAATTCAGGAAGGTCAAGTTTAATACCTTTATCTTCATGGTATACATTTCTTGCTTGGAATGTAGGTGGTCTTCTTTGGTTGCTTGAGCCAAAAGAACTCATCTCTTCTTCTCCATATTCATGATGAGGCATATTTAAATGTCCACGTCCACTCTTGGAATGGTAGATAGGCTTCATTCTTCCCTCCACACTATCATGTGTGGCTTCTATACGAACTTGCCATGGCTTATGCTTCTCTTGTTCGACCAACTTAGCTTCCACACTTTGTAGTTGATGTTGTAGTGTGTTTTGAGTTTTTAATTGAGCATCTATGAATGTGGTGAGGCTCTTTATGGAATCTACCAGGTCATGCACTTCTTCAATAGCCATGATGAAGGTTGACACACAGACCTTCTTGATGCACACAATATGTTCCACAAAGTGTAGGTACTGGATTTGTTTTTCCTACAACTAAACAAGGCACAAACTAATTGCTAATTCACAATCAAATTATAATCACTAACTTCAGTACTTGATTAGTCACAAAGGATATCATTTAACCCCAATAAGAGTCATTGCACATAGGTACACAAAAGATGGGAGAGGTTTTCTATAAATGGTGTAAAATTCCACCACATAAAATCATAGGATGTTGATTCTTGTCTTCAACAAATGCACATCTTCAAGTGGGATAATCATGTTAGTTGCTTCATAGAATATGTAGAGGAGATCCATAGGGAGAGGATTGAGTGATTCTTTGAGAGAAAATGAGGATAAATGGTTCGAATAGAGGGTCTACAACTCCCATGCTATTCGGTCAATGCTGAGATGGTGTCTAGGTCTCAACTCTTTTGTGGTATTCTATGTATGATGCACGAATGGAACTTGAAATGGGTTTATTCACACTATATCACGAACCAATAGAGAGTAGAATGAAGGAGGAATGAGGTTCCGGGGAGGCACAAAATCATGGCACACAGGGCGACACACAGAACTGCTGCAACTTGAACTCCAACCTATCGATATTTTATGTGAAAATGATGGGGAAAATGCAACAAGATCATTGTAAGATTGCAAGAAATTTAAGCAAGAACTTCAAGAAAAATTGAAGAAGATTTTAATGAAGCAATAATTCAAGGAAAAGGTTGAGTAATCGTGGAGTTATTGATGCAAGAACACACACGTGATTATCCTGGTCTGTAAGGCTGGTTTGTGCGACAGCTTTAAACAATCAAAGCTTTGATACCAAAAATGATGTGTTTTATCAAAGTGGCTGGAAGGTTGGATCAAAGATTGATGGTATAAGATGTCACCCACAAAATTATGCAAAAGAAATGAAGTATTAAGAAGGATTATAGGTGAAGACATCAAGTGACAAAGGATAGGAGTCTCGGCAGATTTGAATTGGTCTTCAAATGTGTCAAGTTTGGGTGTTGATGGAGGAAGGAAATGTCCCAGACTTTCCTTTCTCAATGTTGAATCAAAAAGAGAGATTTAATTCAGCTAGCTATTCTCAAAGTTGTATTAAAATTCTTATTCATTATGCTTATCAAATCATGCGTACAAGTGAGGTATATATAGGTAAGTTCCAGCTTGAGTTTTCAAATCCCTCTAGCCGGTTCTTAGCATTAATTCAGCCCATTAATCATCGTTGAATTAAGCCCATATAACCTTAATCCTAAGCATAGTATCATTGGTTAAATTATACTAAGGATTAATATAACAAAGCTATACAATTAACTATGATACATATATGAAAGTATATCAAACCCTAACTTACATAAAATACACTTAGGGTTAGGGTTTACAACAAGTTAATAGAACTAATGAATATCATCACCATATCTTCATGTTGTAAAGTATCATCCCATGTATGCCATATTCTTTCATTCTTTGAATACTTGTACACATTAAAGTGTATTAACATCTTCTTCTTAGAAATATGTGACATACCTACAAGAACAACTTGGATATTTTTCAATATCAAGCATATAAGAATTATCAAGAATGTTTAACATGATAGGCTCCAATATTAAGAAAGCTAATTATTCCTTACCTTGAGAATTAAGATGAGCATGAAAATCATTAGGTTCATTAGATGCTCCTACATTAGTCACTGTCGCCCAACATCGTCGCCCGAACCACCTACCAAACTACTCCCTACACCACCCTTCACCGAACTACACCACTCATCACCCTCGATTCTTCCTGCACAATCTGCCTTGGATGTGCAAAGTTGGCCTCTCGATCAACCCACTCTCACCCATCACCACCCTTCACAACGCCATCCACTGGTGTTTTTGCCGCAACCACCACTCCCTCTACCCCCTAAAACAACCAGTAGGACCTCCCCTACCTCCCCTAGCTCCCTTTCCCCTTGCCTCCCTCTCCTTCTCTCCTCCTTTCCCCTTCACCACCTTCGGCCACCACACCAAGTACTGCCTGTTTCATCCTTTTAGCTGCACCACCACCACCATTCCAACCCTCTCAACCTAGGGCATCCACCACTACCTCAACCACCCTCTCAATCCCCCTTTTCTAATGTAGGCAACCACCTCTCCACTTTCTCTTCTCCTTCCACCTCCACTGGTGTCGCTTGGTCACCACTGTCCCTAGGTAGTACCCTAACCCCACATCCCTTAATTATTATTAATGTAATTATTATCATTTTTATTATTATTAATCTCATTATTATTATTATTATTATTATTATTAATTCTAACTTTGACATATTATTACCATTATTATTATGGTGAATATTTGAACCATTATATTTATTATTATTACGATTATTATTATTATTGTTGTTGTTGTTTTTGTTGTTGCTATTATTATTATTATTATTATTATTATTATTATTATTATTATTATTATTATTATTATTATTACTATTAGTAATATTAAAGCTATTATCTTTAGTAATATATATATTTCTTTTAATACTTTAACATGAACCAATATATCTACTAGGATCTATTTTGACTAGTAGTGACCTGATTATCTACCTTAAGAATAATAACCCCACTTTTATTATAAAACAACTATTATTATTATTATTATTAACCCTAATATGGTCATTTTAGTAAGAGGGAATGATGTGTAATCAAAGTGTAGGGAAGAGTTGGATCGGTTGCTATTGTTTGGTTGTGTCAATCGCGAGATTATGTAGTAGGAAAACTTGGTTTAATGTTGATTGAACTGTCACAAATGCTACGACCTAGCTGGACTTTCTTTGAAGGTAGAAGCGGATTTCAAGATTTGAATGAAGGAGTGCAATGGAGGAAGGAATGCCCCGGGCTTTCCTTGATCAAAGGAGACTCCAAAGGGAGGATAAAACACATCTTGGCTATTTAATCTTGTGTTCAAAAATTTCGTCTAATTCCATTTATGTTTGACGGTATAAGTAGAGGTATATATAGGCAAGGAAGGCTCGAACTCATGCTCAAATCAGCCGAGTTTTCCCCTTATTTCAAGCCCATTTAATCACTTGAATGAAGCCCATATAAAATCTAAGCTTAATCATAATATCATCATTTAAATGATACTAATGACTAATCACTACAAAACCATACAATTAACTATAATACATACATGAAATTACATCAAACCCTAGCTTACATAAAATACACTTAAGGCATATAGAAAATGAAAATTTAAATGTTACTTGTTTGATACCTCAGAATTAGAGAATGCATTGCAACACGTCTCCCTGCCCTGGTGATGGAGAATACTCTATGACGGAAAACTTGGCAAACGATGGTTCGAATCAATCGATGATGGCAAAGACACAAGGAAAAAATGGAGATGGTGATGTGAAGAGCGATTCTTAATTGTAGGAAATCTCATCCCTTACATCGACTCTGATATTGAAGGGGAGAACTACTTCTATCGATATACCTCTTGATTCCCCAGTTTCACACATAGAAACCAAAAATGCTAGCCCAATTTAGATTGCTAGTATTCCCAACATGGAAAATTCGAATCCAACAAATCTGCCTAACCCTGAAGTTAAACCATTTGAAAGTTGGAAAGACGTACTCATCAAGAACTGTCAAGAAAAGGGGGTTATGAATCTCTCTTTTTCTCCCCCGATGATTGTTAATGGAGAAGCACTAGCACAATTGTAGAAAGATGAAATAGAAACTGAGGAATGAAGATGGGCGTTGACATTAGTAGGCATGGTCACAGGTTACCAACCCTCTCACCCCCAAATGGTCTGTTATGTCAAAGAACACTAGACCAAGATTTTGAACCCTCCTCATGTTTTCCTGCATGATCAGGGATATTTTCTTTTCAAATTTGATAATGAATTGGACTATCAATCAATCTTGAAAATGCCATACTGGTGTATAGTGTTAGACCTTTGCTAATCAAGAAATGGAATCCAAATGAAGGTTTTGACAATGCAGAATGGCATAAAATGCCCCTATGGATTAACCTACCTGGACTCCCTATTACTCAATGGTCTGCAGACTCCCTTAGCAAGATTGGTAGCTGCATTGGAGTCCTTATATGTGCTGACATGGTCATAGCTATAAAAATCAGGGTCTCATTCCCCAAACTGCTTATTAAAGTGGATGTGAGCTTGCATATTATTGAACATGTTCAAATTGCTCAGCCTAAAGGGAATATTATGAATGGAGGCCCAAGTTCTACACTAAGTGTGATAGAGTTGGACATGACATGAACGCTCATTTCCAAAAGCAAATAACAGAAAAGGAGACAGGGAAACCTGTCCAAAAAGTTTGGCAAATTTAAAAACCACAGCCTACACAGCCTCCACTAGAAGAACATATATTACTTGCACCTGATCACAAACCTGATGGGGATCAACTTTCTAATAACACAAGGTAGACCATGGATATAAATGCAGGTCTTATGCATACATGGATGATGATATCCTTAACATGTGTAACCCTAATCATGCTCAACCTCTCTTAAACAAATTTGACAGAAAGAAGGGAAAAGGGATCGTTCTTAAGCCTGGGGAGATAGTAGACATAATGCTACTATCCCTTTCTTACCCATCTCATGAATATTATAGTGTGGAACATTAGGGGTTTAAATAATCCCTTGAAGTAGAAATTAATGAATAAGTGTATTAGATGTAATAATTTTCAAATAGTTTGTTTACTTGAAACTCGTGTTAAGGAGAAAAACATGCCTGCTATTCTGAACTATTTTGATAGGCAATTTTCTATCATTCATAACTACTATGCCCATTATAATGGACGTATATGGATTCTTTGGAGAGTTGACCTTCTAAAGATCTAGATTATTGATGTGTTTAAGCAAGTCATTCAGTGCTATGTTGAGAGAACTGATGGAATATTTTACAACTATCTATAGTATATGCTCAGAACACAAGAGGTGCTAGGAAATATTTATGTTCCCATATTAAAAACTTCCATGTTGTTAATAAAAGAAGCCTTGTGATTGGTGACTTTAACCTCATTCTTTCTAATCAAGAAAAGAGTGGAGGTATTACTCATGCTGCTGATATAGAAGACTTTGCTGACTGCATTTTCTCTTGTGGCTTAGGAGAGCTGCCAACCTCAAGCCCTTCTTTCACCTAGACTAATAATTAGATTGGCCATGCACGGGTCTGCTGTAAACTTGGCAGAGCCTTGGGGGATCATGAATGGTTTGAACATTTTAATCATGTATAGGTTGAGGTTATTGAAGATTGCCTCTCTAACCATTGCAGGCTTCATTTAAAAACCCAATAGCCTATTAATAATGGGATTAAGCCCTTTAAGTTTTCAACTTATGGACTTCTTCTCCTCATTTCCTGCCTTGTGTAGCTCAGGCTTGGAGCAAACCTGTTTTTGGATCTAAGCAGTACATTCTGGTTGTAAAACTCAAACATTTAAAGAAAGTCCTATAACAATTTAACTCTGATCATTTTGGCAACCTTCATTAGGAATTTTCTCAAGCCAAAGAAGAATGTCTTCACTGTAATAAGGCCCTCCAAGATTCTCCAAATAATAATGAACTGCAACTTCAAGAGAAAACTCTGAGGGAAAAATGGTGGCAGCATGTTAGATTTGAAGAGCACTTCTTGTAACAGAAAGCAAGAATCCATCATATCAAATTAGGGGATGGGAATAATGCCTTCTTCCATGCTAGAATCAAGGAGAGACAAATATCCAACAATATTGCTTCTTTAGTTGACACCTCTAGGAAAAAGATAACTTCACACACAGAGATCCTTACTGAGATTAAAAATTTCTACTCAAATCTTCTGGGTTTCCAGCAAGCACCCTCTAAATGGTCCATCCTGATGTCATCAAGCAAGGGCCTATTCTCAATGCAAATAAGAGATCTTTTCTTTCAGCCCAAGTGACTGCAGATGAAATAAAAAATGTTGTGTATAGAATGGGGGACAATAAGGCTCCTGGACTTGATGGTTTCAATGCTCATTTCTATAAATCCACTTGGCAAATTATTGGAGAGGATGTCACTGCTGCTGCAAATCATTTTTGGGACACTAGCTACCTGCTAAGAGCCTTGAATAACACATTCGTGCATCTAATTCCCAAGAAATCCTCCCCCACTACAATTAATGATTACATACCTATTTCTTGCTGCAATTTTGCATACAAAATTATCTCCTCTATTCTCACCAAGAGGTTGCAAAACATTCTTCCCTCTCTTATTTATGGTTCCCAAACAGCTTTTGTGGAGGGTAGGTGGATTGGGGAAAATGTGCTGCTAGCTCAAGAGCTACTTAGGAAATATAATAGGAAGAATATCAGCCCAAGGATGATGCTTAAAGTGGACCTAAAGATAGCTTCTGACATAGTAGAATGGAGTTTTCTTCAACAGCTTCTCCATGCTATGGTTTTCCCACCCATTTTCTCATATGATTATGCAGTGTGTCTCAACCACTAAATTCTCTATTAGTTTCAATGGAAGCCTTTGTGAGCCCTTCAATGGTGGTAGGGGACTAAGACAAGGTGGCCCCTTGTCTCCATACCTTTTTGTGCTAACTATGGAATACCTTTCCCGAATGCTACAATCTATCTAGGCTAAAAAAACCTTCAAAGGTCATCCTAATTACAAATTGACTAAAATCATAAAATATGTTTTGTTGATGATCTCTTAATCTTCTATAAAGGTCACCTCCTATCTGTCAATATTATCAAAGGAGCCTTCAACACCTTCTATCTTACCTCAGGTCAACAGGCTAACCTTGAGAAAATTAGTGTGTTTTTTGGTGGTGTAAATGACAACATTAAATCTCAGGTCTTGCTAGCCTTAAACTTCACTAAAGGAGTGTTTCCAGTCAGGTAATTGGGTATTCCTCTAAACCCAAGATATTTAAAGATTTCTCACTTCCAACCCCTTATTAACAATATTTCTTAAAGGCTTAAATCCTGGACAACTAAGCTTTTAAGCTTTGCTGGAAGAATGCAATTGCTTAAATATGTTATCTTTGGTATTGAAAATTTCTAGATGCAAATGTTTTTCCTACCTAAGGCTATTATCCACCACATTGATAGTCTCTACAGAGATTTTCTCTAGAATAACATGGATCCCCAGAGGTATAAAAATGCCATTGCTCGGGTCAAAAATCTACACTTCAAAAGAAGAAAGAGGCCTAGGTTTAAAATAGCTCTCACATTGGAATTCAGCATGTATGGCCAAATATCTATGGAAGCTCATTGAATCAAAATAAAGTTTATAGGTCAATTAGATGCATTAAAGATATATCAGAGGAAAAGATATATGGCTCATAGAAGAGAATTTTGACCATTCTTGGACTTTTAAGTAGCTCCTAAAAATTAGAGAACAAATTAGAGCTTACTATACCAAATGGTGCTTTTTTGAAAATTACAGTACCAAGCAGGTATACCAACAAATTAGGAACTCTATACAAAAGGTTGAATGGAACCACTATAGTCCTGAAAAACACAAGTTCTTTATATGGATGCTATGTCACAATGCCCTCCCCCTGAAGTCAAAGCTTTTCCAATGGGGAATGACTACTGATAATATCTGTGAAGTTTGAAGAAGCAATGAGGAGGATATTATCATCTTTTCTTATACTGTCATGGAGCAAAAGTCCTCTGGAACTTTATCCTAATATGGATGCATTTGGTGAGAAATACTAATGATTGGATGAGCTACAGGACCTGGTTAATTAGGAAAACTAGAGGTAACATGAAAGAAATTGTTTGGAGAGCCATATTCAATGCCCTCCTCTACCACATTTGGATCAATCGCAACAAGGTAACATTCCAGCTTATGTAAAGAAATCCTACGGCCATTATCAAGCAGATTTTCTCTGAAAAATTTATTAGCTTCAATGATGTAAGGAATATTCATATTACAAAGTACCTAAGGAGCCTTGATAGATGGATTGTATAAGTTTTAGGGGTATGCCCCTTTGATTTTGTAGTTGAAATGTTTGTACCTCCTTTCCTTTGGTAATAAAATCTTAATTAATTACCAAACAAAAAAAAACACTTAGGGTTTACAACAAGTTAATACAACTAATGATAATGATCACTATATCTTCTTGTTGTAAAGTATCATCCCATGTATGCCATAGCCTTGCGTGTTTTGAATGCGTTTACACTTTAAGGTGTATTAACATCTTCTTCTTGCAAATATGTAACATATCTGGAAGAACAACTTGAATTGTTTTCAACACCAAGCATAGACATATTATCAAGAATATTTAATATGATAGGCTCCAATATTAAGAAAGCTAATTCTCCCTTACCTTGAGAATCAATATGAATATGAGAATCATTAGATGCTCATGCATCAGGGAAGTTAACCCTTAGTATTTTCCTCTTATAGTTGAATCAAGTAAAAACCCTAAGGAGGTGTAGTAGCGTGCTCCAAGATCAATGCCATATTAGGTAAGGATGTAGCTAAGACCAACTATGTGTGTGTTATGTGCCTTGTATTCCATGTGCTATATTATGTTCTATACTTTATAATTATTATAACTATTTACTTGTAGCGCAACCTAGAGTTATGGTATGCTTATGTGACTTCCTTATGGCATGTGTATAATGATATGTATGTTGTGCTTGTGGTGTTGTATGATGTGACCCTCTAGGACATGCATGCTAGGATGTTTTAATAATGTGACATGGGGTGAAAGGATGAAAAGGGAGAAAGGGGAAGTAAGTCGACTAAAGGGATATGATATTGACCTAATTATCTCATGATCCATAAGGGGGCAAATAAAAGGAGAATATGGAAAAAATGAAAGAGTGGAGTGAATCTTGCATGGGAAATTCTAGGGTTTGCATGGGATAGATGGAGTCTGCATGGGAATGATCCTTATGTGAGAAAAGTTTTCTTGGGGTCTAAGTAAGGTAAGGGAAGATTTTTTGGGGGTTATTGGAGTCCTTGGATGAAAAATAATATGTTGGTTGGTATAAAAGTGCATAGAAAACTTGGCTAGGGTTTGGGAGGAAAACCGTAAATGGAGAAGGTTGTGAAAGTGAAATTAATGGAGGGTGAGTGGAATATGGGAAAAGAGTTGAAGAATGTCAAATGATGGGTGAGTATGGGGGTTATGGGGAAGAAAGGATGGTTGGTGAGTAATGGAGAGGTGATATATGGGAAAAGAAAGGTGCTAGGGGCTGGGTGGCCAACTAGGGTTTTATGGTGACATGGGTAATTGGGGAGTAAAGTAAAATGACCGGGGTTGAATCTAAGTGGGATGATATGTTGGGTGGTAAAGGAGCTTTAGTTGTGTGAGACAGAGGAAGGATGTGCCACATAGGTCTAATTAGGGTTTAGGGAAAACCATAGGGGTGATAGTGAAGTTGATGTTATATGGAATAAGGTGGTGGACTTTGACCCGCAGAGTTAGTAGTTCGGTATTCATTGTGAGCAAGTGGAAGAAAGAAAGGATGTAGTGGTACTAGGAGGTGAAAAAGTCTCAAGATATGGGACAGGCTCTCTTAGGAGAATGATAGTAGACGGATTGCGACATGCATGCCTAGGGTGAAAGTATATTGAGTAAGACAAGAATAATATACTAACCATTTAAAGAGGAAGATTATTGAGCCGGGCTTAGATCAATCCACCAATAAATAATAGTGGCCATGAGCTTGGGTGCCCTAGAGACTGATCCACTGGTCAATAATAGTGGCTAGGTATGTTTTTCTCTACATGTTTATGGTCCACTAGCTATAATAGTGGGGAATTCTATGCTAAAAAAACCGAACATAAATTTGATAAGACATGGGAAAGACACTAAGTAATTACAGTGAAAAGGTATGAGAGTCAGGGCCAGACCGGTCCACCTATAAATAATAGTGGCCAGGAGCACTTTGCCCTAGAGACCGATCCACCGGTAATAATAGTGGTCAGGAGAATTTTGCCCTATAAGTTTTTGGTCAATCAGCTATAATAGTGGGGTTCCCACACTCGCATGGGTTGATAATAAGCTTGGTGTGAAATGAGTATTGATCAGATATTTAAAGAATCAGTTTATCTGGACTGTAGCTTGGCCTTTACTATTTGTATTATTTGAATGTTGTCTATATGATCATGCTTGTGTTATATGATTTTGTGTGTTTGGCCTTAGATGCATTGTTACTTTGTTCAGTACGTAGCATACTGATGACCTGTTTCATGGGTGTATCTCATTCCCAAGAGCAGAGGTTCCTTCTAAATTATGTAGGTAGGAGATGTCATTTTCGATGCCTATGATATTTATGAGGCACTGGGTGGGGCTGGAGTTGAGCTTGGATTTGGCTTGGGGATCGAGAGAGACATTGGCAGATTTGCTTTTACTATTTGTGTACCATTTTAATTTTTTTTATCATCTTGTACCTTTTATCCCTTTGGGAATTCTAATTATGTACTCATTTAAATTGTAATAACTTTTTTTGGGCACTTTAATTTCTGTATTATGAACTTTCCAATTCTTCTTTGAATTCTTGTTTTAAGTTTGATTAATGGTTGATGATAACTCTTCTTTAACCTTGTGATTAGTACGAGACTAGCTAGGGGCTAAGCTTATGCTGATCAAGGCAGTAATATCCCCGAAATTTATAGTTTTTTTTCTTTACTTTCACTCTATATTTTAATAAAATGAAATTGTTTAGTAGTGAATTTTGGAGGTGTTACATTAGTTACTCCATATGGATCCCCAATGACATGTAATAAAAGAATTAAACTAAATATGGATATATCTATAATAAATATAGTAAGAGTATGATAATTTGAGTATACCTTTGACACATACATGCAATCAATCTTAGCCCAGAAGTACTTAAGCGTCTCTAATTTATTATCAGAATTATTTACAAAACCACCTCATATAATAGGGTTGGTCAAGAACATAATTAAATCATTCCACTCAAATACCAAGAAAGTGTTCACATATCCAATTCTGTTATAATATTCATTCATAAGAAATATAATTAGTGAATCTAAGTATGTATTATATATATAATAGTTATAAAATGACCTATAATAGAGTGACACATCCTAACATCTGAGTATTGTCAGCTCTAGTTGCCATACAAAGATATCTAGACAAAAAAAAGAGGATAGAGTATGGATTAACTTTATGAAATGACTTATCAAAAAATGGTAATAGGTCGACCAACCATAATAAGTACCAAATTACTTTTGCCTCAACCCCTAACTAGAATGATTAACATACATCTTAAATCTATTTAAAAGGCACCACACCCTTTTGAGTCACTTTTTCCACTTTCTCTTTTTCTTTACCAAATAGGGCACCTAATACACCTATCAGATGGCCACATATGTCTATTTTCATCTCTAAATATAATGAGTTACCATCAACTAGTAGTTCTATTTATAATGTGTGTCTAAAAAGGTGATTCCACCTCAACCCATGGAATATGAAATTTTTCGGTGCGTGGCTTCCATCTCTCAATAAAGGAAGATATAAGCAATACATTAGTGTGCTCAAATGTTTAGATTGGAAGGTGTGACAATCTAGTATCCTAAATGAGAGTAACCATCCAATGAATAATGCTTCCAAGAAAAGTATTTAAAACCTCATGTCTAGTGCAGATCTTCGAACAACCATGGTCATAAATAAAAAAAGAAACAAATTTAATGAATATATGATAGTTTAGACAAGAGTTATGAAATAGAGTTTTAAATATGCCAAAATTACCTTCCTGAACCATAAATCTAAAGTTATGTGACCACAAAATCTTCAGAACAAATCAGAGATCATTGGACCTCTAGGACATGTACCAAGCAAGTGCTCTTTATTTTTCAGTTGTATACCCCATTCATCTTTACTAAGAGCATCATCATCGTAATAACCACCAACACCACCACCACCATCATCATAATATTAATTTTCAAGGAAGGATGGTTGATCAGTCATGTGGGTTAAGGATGCTAGCATATTCAATGATGATCTAGAACCATCCAAACGACTGTGTGGTTGAGGATGATGATACACATATGTGAGTTTATGTCAGTGATGTGAGAAAATATACATATTCCAAAGATAATAGAAAACCTTCGTACCTGAAATGCCTACATCGGACATAAATTGATGGTTGGCCTACATAGTCCTCGAATATTGGAATGGTAGGAGTCTAATAACTAGACCTTGGTTATTCTAGAGCTTCTTCACATTCTTTTTATTCTGTATCTTCTTATGGTTCTTGTTGGGTATATTTTTTACCTTGTTGTAGCCTTTTGGCCAATGTCTTTTCAAGTCTTCTTAGACAAGACATTAGATTAGGTAGTTCTATAACATTTCTATTACATCGTGAGGAAGTAGTAACATGCTGATCCTCTATCCTATCTAATTATTTATCTTGTCTATAACTCACCTAAATTTCAATAAGAAAACGACATTAATTATAATTACGTACATCAATGACATGTAAATAATCACAATAGAAACAAGAAGTAAACACTAAGGTAAGATTAATGTAATCCTTATATATTATAGTATCAACCTATATTATGATAGCTAAAGATACACACACACACACAACTTTATAACTAAAAAGGTTATTGATCTATTGTAATTTACAGAAACTTTCACAACAAGGTTCAATTTATTTTATAATTCTCAAAATAAGTTCCACTATTTAATAATATTTGTATAATCTAATAAAAAAATCCTTTATTTATATTAATTAAATAACAACCAGTCATTAATAGAACTAATAGAGTGAGAAAGATTAACATACTAATAACTAATAAAGATTATAGACAATAAGTTACTTCCTATTAGCAGGAAAACCAAGACTTAATAAACCTAATAGGTTATAAATCATTCTTAGCCATAACACAACACCACAAAATATATAGGGGAAGGTTAGGAATGGCACTGATTGCCAATCCATGGATAGGGGCAACAATACTATTAGTTGATCTTTAGGGGCGAGGCAACACTACTCTTTGCCATTTCATTAGGGGGAAGCTATAAAACCCAAAAACAGAGTAGAGCATCAGGTAATGACAACTAATTTCATTCTCCTAGCTATCCATTATTACACAACCCTAGTATAAAATAAATTAATTAAATCATTTCATGTCTAGGTTGTTGATGTTCATTTTTGGATATAATATCTAAAAGGAACTGGAGAAAGAGATCTGCATAAGGAATCAAATAAGATAAGTGAAGAAGGGAGAGAGATTATAGAAATCTAAAAGGAGAGTTATGGTTAAAGAATATGGCGAGATGTGGTTCTGTGATTTAGGGTAAGTATGGTAAGAAGATGGCATATTTGGTATTTAATTGTTAAATATTTTCAATGTAGTAATTATTAGTTTTCTATAAAACAATTATTACATTTGTTTTTTGAAAAAAGAAAAGATTTATCTAGGAAAAAAGGTTTTATTTATAATAAATAATAAATTCATAACATTATTTCAAAAATAAATGTAATTTCAAAATCATATTTAAAATATATCGGAGTAATATTTTTATTAAACTTTGAATGAATATGGATCCTTCAAAACATTTTTGAAAAATTTCATCCATAAATTGAAATAGAAATTAATGAAAGAAATAATTTTGGGAAGAAAATCATAAAAAAGTTACACAAGACTTCAATTTAAGATTTTTTGAAGAGCTTATTAATCTCATAAAAGCAAATAAATTCAAAGATGAAAATATTTTTCATGGATAAAAATTATCAAAATTAATTTATTACATTAAATGAATTTTATAATATAAAACAATTTATATTCATTAAAAAATATAACTCTAAAAATATATTATAATCACATGATGAAGCTATAATAAAAAATAAATTTAATATATTTAAATCAAAACACAAAACATAAATAAAAGTATACTCTAAACAAATACCAAATCACTTAAATTGAAATAAAATTATTGTCATGAATGGATTTATCTAAAATTATCTACAATGGCACAATTTTAATTGCTTTTAATATGAGTTTGAAATTGTTGGTAAAATAAATTGGCAAATTTAAAAAAAAATATTTACAAGAAACATGACTTACAATGAAATAACCCATTCTAAATAAAAAAAATGATCAATCAAAATGTGTATTTTAAGAAAAATAAGCTTTTAAAGAGCATGGTATTATATCACTTTTTTTTAGAATACTTAACTAGTTAGCCCAACCAACTGAATGGTTTTTGGTGATAATCCTAAGTGGTCTTTGGTTAAACCTATTGATTGGGTTATCAAAATTGATTGATTGGTCATAGGGTAGCTAACTATTCTCAGCTAACCAATCAATTGGATTCAACAAGGAATTATAGGGTTTGGCAAAGCCAAATCGATCTACCATTTTAGCTAGAGAGTGTTATCCTTGATTCTTTTGATATTGGTATGGTTGAGATTTGATATTATGTTATAACATGACTCTTTACAAATCTTTGCATGAAGTAACTAACCTATTAGATAGATTAATTAGTTCTTAATTCATAGTATTCTTAATAAGTGCCTTTGAAAGGTTTGAATGAATATTCTACAAATGGATGACATAATCCATATTCTTGGCATAAATTGATTAAACTTGTTCAGGAACTAATGGAAGTCCTATAACTTGGTTTAGATGGTAATAATGGTCAAGATCGATTCATTATGTGGAGGTATTGCTATGGTTATTATGTGGGACTTATATGATAACATTAACTTGAGAATAACATACTAATCACTTAAAGTAAAAGATGATTGTTTAGTACATAAGTCCAGATTACCCAATCCTTGATTGGATATAAGGGGTTAGTCTACTTTCGGGTAGGATCCTATGAGATCTTGGTGTCTTATCTACTTTAGATACTAATATTGTACTAGGGGGTATCAACACTAAAGGATTTTATCACCTAGGTGGTTTATTTGGCTTCGGCTAGGACTTTAAGTACATTGGTGGTTATTTGGTATCAGCTAAGACTTTATTCCCATTAGTGGTTATTTGGTATCAGTTAGGATTTTATGTCCATTAATGATTACTTTGTTTTTTTTTTTTGGAATTTATGTCCTCGTGTTTGGATGGGTTCCATGGTATTATGAGACTATGAACGGTAATCCATCCCATTACTCAAAAAGGAATAATGGATTATAAATTATTAACCTAAAGGAGTATGTAAATTTGGAAAATGGACTTAATAGGTAAACTATGTATTTAGATTGTAGAAGAGCTTAGTGTGTTGTTGAATAACTAGCTTAATGATTATATATTTCTATCCATGATATCTACATTATGATGATAAGAATGATAAGTTATAAATTATTTGAGTTTTGTATGGCATGAAAACCCAGTGCATTATATGACCATTATGGTGCATGTAAATCTAATTATATTATGTAAGCATGATATATGTTCAATATGATTTCTATATTATGCCTTAGCCATTCATGCTTGTGAATCTCATTAATGATGTATCTTGACTTACTTAGTACATAGTGTATTGATGTGATCATTTGTTAGGTTACCTGCTCAATACCTCAAGTATAAGACCATATGTAGGTTTTTGATGATAACCAGTAGTTGACCTAACTTATGTTAGGTATGGGGGTTTGAGAGCATGGACAACCAAATATCTTTTATAGGTCCTTAAAGGAGTAGGATTTTTGGGCTTTTACCTAGTGATGACACACACACACACACACACACACATATATATATATATTATTACTTTTAATTTACTCTCTTATATGAATTTTAGATGTTTTGAGGATCCATCGTATTCCTGTTTTATACAAACTTAGTTGTGGTATCTGTATACTATATCTTTGCAAACTCTATTCCTCGTATTTGGTTTGGTTGGTTTTCTTAGCCTTATATCTAACATAGGATGGGCCGCATACGTCTATCCTATGTTAGGTATAGTGGCAACACCTTATTTTTCCTAGGTGTGTTTGGTATTCTCTGCTTCTATAATGCTTTTAAATGAATTTTTTTTTTGTGAAAAATGGGGGTGTTATAGTTACCACCTCATCGAATATCGAGAGGGTAAAACCTATACTCAACCTATGTCAAATTTCAAGCTAAAAAGTAAATGCATGAGTTATGACCAAGTAATATGGCAACCTGATCCTAAACGCTACAAGGTTACAAAACCACTAGAAGACAATATAGTAGGTAGAAAAGGCACAAGAGCTCAAGAACATTAGATCATAGATCCCAAATACTATGGAATAATTCCAATCTCATCTCAACCCAAATAGAAAAAAATAGAAAAACCATTGTAACACACATAAATATCTAAAAGGTCTAGTATTAGTATGATATACACATTGACTAAATATAACCTACTAAAATCAATTGTATGCTTATGTAAAATATATAGGTATATTCTAGGAAATATTAGATCATGATGAAGAAGGCTACGTAATAAACACTTAAGACATGACTTACATGGTATTTATAGGAAACAACTTACATTATCATGGATTTATACTTTATAATGCTTCCTTGCTATCATATAATTAACCCTACTTTTATTGGTTGCATCTTTATCATTTATAATAGATAAACATACTATAAATATAGGAGACCATGCTTGAAGGTAGATAAACATGCAATTACATAAATTTAGAACACGCTACACATTTCACGTTATTCATTACTTGAATCCTAGAAAACATTTAAATTAATATAAACACTATGAAAATAATATCAAACATATAAAATACTAGAATTCACACATGTGCAAGATCTAATAATTATTTTGTTTCTTATTTATTTTTATCACCCAACTCATTTCCCACACTTGCTTATTTTATTGTATAAATAATGTTATAGTTCGATTATCCCACTTATTCCTTTTGTTCCCCAATGGTGTTGATATCCAATCCAACTCATTGATATATATGTCTAGAATAAAGTTTAAGAGTGTGGAGACTGAATACCACCATAAAATAAATTGTTATAAGTATATATGTAATACCCCAAAAATTTCGAAAACCTATATTTTAATAAATTACTTTTAATTGGAATAGAATTGCTTTTAGATTATTTATTTTAATTATTTTATGGATTTTAGAGTATGTAAATTCGGATAAAAGTATTTAATAAATTAAAAATAAATATTTTGCTATTTATCATATTATTTTATTTAAATAATTTTCCAAACTAATATTTTGCCAACTTTATCCTTTTTAAACTAAAATATTAGATTATAATAAATTAAATTACTAAATTAAATAATTTACCAAGAATATTATGTTTTATGATTTTATAAATTAATTTAAATTATTTTTCCTATTTTACCATCTCCCTTTTTACCCTTTTTTTCCTTTTTCCCTTTTCTTTTTCTTTTTTTTTCTCTTCCTCCCTCGGGCTGCCTCGCCAGGCCAGCCTTCTCTCCCCGCGCGTTGGGCCTTCGGCCCGTCTCCCCCTCCTCTCCCTCGCTCGCACACCCGTCTCCCCAGCCCGCCTCCTTCCTTTATTTTTTTCCCTGGACCTGCCGGCTCCCTCCTTTCCTGCACCGGTCCGACCGCCCCGTCCCTTTCTTCTTCCCTTCTTCTTCTCCCACGCCCGACCTGCACGTTCGACGCCATGCCTGCTGCCACCGCCTGCACCCATCACTGCCACCACCTGCTCCCTCTCCCTCTCTCTCTTCCCCCGTCGTTTTCCTTCCTTTTTCGAGCTAAACCGGCCCTGGACCAGCCCCGCATGCCTCTCCCCCTTTCCTTCTTCTTCCCTCCTTTCCCCTGCCACCCTAAGCCTACCCTCCGATCAGCCCCTATTCCCCTACCCTTCCTCCTCTTTTTCTTCTCCCCTTCAGCCATTTCCCTGCCCATTGTTGTCGAGCCCCTCACCCCCGATCCTCCCTTCTCTCTCTTTTTTCTCCTCCTCCCATTCGCCCCCCATTCTTCTTTTTCCGCCGCCCTCCGCCGCTCGAACCACCAAGCCCAGCCCCTGCGCCGCCTTCTGCCACCGCCTACTACCACCCTGCACCACCACACAACCCCTTCGAGCCCCGCACTTCCTCCCTTCTCCTCCTCTTCCTTTTTCTTCCCAGATTTTTCCCCTTACCGCCGAGCCACCTGCAACCACCTCTACCGCCGCCATCCGGCCACCTCTGCCGCCACCCAACCCACCGTTCGACACCCTGCAACCCCCTCTACAACCGCCATCCATTAGTTGGCCGAAACCAACTTTTGCACCCCTCCATTTTTCCCTCCACTTTTCCTTCGTTCTCAACCCTTCCACCTCGACCCACTTCGGCAGCCACCTTCGCCGCCTTGCCGCCGCCGTCTCCGCCGCCCTATGCCGCCTTGAAACCGCCCTTTGCCTCCACCTACACCCCTCTACACTCCTGCACCATTCCCCTGCCTTAGAACCTCCCCTAACCACCCTCTTTTCTAGCCTAAAGACCCTAACCCGAAAATGGTTTATTTTTCTCCCTTCACCCCCTTCAAACCCTTTTCTCCCCATAATTTTGCATGAGACTCACGCTGTTTATGCAGCGTGCGCTCCCCTTCATTTTAAAAATTGTTTGGATAATTTTTAAGGTAAAATGGTATTTTATGTTAAGTGTTTTATTAATTAAAATTTATAAAGTTTTATGCTTTGGTTCTTATTTCTAACATAAGTATGATGGACATTATTTTTAGGTGTTGAGTTGCTAATTATGCTTGGTAAGATTTCATATTTTGCGGGATTAAGGTAACCGTCAATCCTCCCTTAAATATATGAAAAACGCATGCTAGCACATTTAGGGTTTAGTATGATTTTATGCATGTTTTGTATGCTTAGCATGATATGTTTATGGTTTCTTATATTGTTTGTTAAAAAGAAATAGCATGATAACTTTTATGCCATATGTAGGTAGGTTAAATAAAGAAGGAGTTGGAATATGGATAGAAATGTTAAATACTAGTTTATGATGTACCATGTTGTTAATGCATGAATGATGTTATTGTTTAAGGGTATTTTAGTAATCATGCTTATGAGGTATATAAATCAATGTGTGTAGTTGCTAATGAGTATTATGTTGAAAAATGACAAGTTGGTGGACTTAGATGATAAAAATGAAGTATTAATATCATTATTTTATGTAGTGTTAGCAAATTCATAAAACTAGTGAATAAAGGGGTTGAGTGGAAATTTTATAAGTGAAAAGGGTATTTCGGTAATTTTTGAGATAAAAGAATAATATGGAAATCTTATGATTAAATGGTCAATGATAATTTACAAGTAAAGGATAAAATTGTAAGTTGAGAGAAAGAAGGGTAAAATGGTAATTTTGGAAGTAGGGGTAAAATAGTAATTTTGGATGAAGGAGGGCATTATGGTAATTGTTCAAGTAAAAAGGGCATTATGGTAATTTTGGAGGTAGAGTGGCAAAATCGTAATTTCATAAGTAAAGGGTAATATGGTAAATTTTATAAGTGAATGGTGAAGTGGTAATTTATAAGTAAAGGGGTAATATGGTAATTTGGGAACGAAGGGCAAAATGGTAATTATGTATGGAAAGATAAAGATGGTAATCTTGGATGTGAAAGGGTAAAATAGTAATTTGTAAAGTAAAAGATGTATGGTGGAAATTTTCATGAATAAAAGGATATTATGGTAAAATTGGATGTAAGGGGTAACATGGTAATTTTGTAAATGAAAGGGTATTATGGTAAACTTGGGAGTAAGGGGTAACTTGGTAATTATGATAATGACAAAAGATAATTTAGCAATTAAATTATGACTGTAGAAGGGCAATTGGATAAGTATGATACTATAGAAGGGTAATTTGGTAAATTAACCAATTAAAGGGCATTATGGTAATTTTAATAATGGAGAAGGGTAATATAGTAATTTTGATTATGGAAAAGGGTAAATTAATATTTGTAATTATGAAGAAGGGTAATTTGGGATTTGTGATAATTAAAAAGGGTAAATGGCAATTAAAATAATTGAGAGGGGTAAAATAGTAATTATGATAAAGGAGAAGGGCAATTTGGTAATTTGTTCAACTAAAAGGGCAAATTGGTAATTTATCCGATAAAAGGGTAAAGTGATAATTGTTTAACCAACTAAAGGGGCAAAATAGTAATCATGATAATGAAGGAGGGTAATTTAGTAATTTATCCAACTCAAGGGCAATTTAGTAATTATAACAAAGGAGATGGGCGATTTGGTAATATAACCAACCAAAAGGGAAATATGATAAGTATAGTAATTATGAGGGGTGAATGATGATCTAAAAAGTGTATGAGATAATTTGGTAATCTAAATCGGACAAAGGGCAATTTGGTAATTATGCAACCTTAAGGGTAATGTGGTAATTTATCAAGTAAGGAACGGATACTTAACAATTATATAAGAAAAGGGCAAATGAGTAATTTGTACCTAATAGGTCCTTGAGATTGTGGAACATTAATATGATTAAATAATGTTGATTAGCCAAGTAAGAGTATCTAATGATTAGTATGGCCTTGATGGTTTCTCTGTGACATCCTGGATAATCCTCTGAATAAGAAACGATTAATGATATCGAAACGATTGAAAGTGAATAAGTATCGGATCATCGTGCTTTCTGTGATCACCTTAATTAAGACACTATTACTTAAAGTGAAAGACCTCGAGATCGGGAATGGTGACTCCTTAGGGGTCGCTACCCTAAGGACGTGGTTTAGTCCACGATTATTCTGGTATTTGCTGGTGTGCCTTTGTGCCCCAGCCAGGCCCTATATCTTACTCTTCCTAGCTCTACGGACCTAGTTAGGGGGTATGCATACTTATGGATTAGGTGTTCTTGTCGGTAGGGTACTGAGTTAGCTTTATGCACCAGTACGACCAGGGTACCTTTGCGTCCTTGGGTTCATGGTTAAAGGGTACTGAGTAGCTGATATGCACCGGTACGATCGGTGTACCTTTGTGTCCCGGGTTATCGATCTCCCAATCGAGGCAAATAAATATGATTGATGTGCTGATTAAAGAAAGGAAAGATACTATTATTGAAAGTGAAATATTAATGAGCCGGGCCCAGATGATTATGATATTGAGTACCGGTCCACCGGTTATAATAGTGGTCCAGGAGCAGGTTGCCCTGGTATGTGATATTGCGTACCGGTCCACCGGTTATAATAGTGGTCCAGGAGCGTGTTGCCCTGGTGTGTGATTATGAGTACCGGTCCACCGGTTATATTAGTGGCCAGAAGCGTTGTGCCCTGGATGATGATTTTATATATATTCCGGTCCACCGGCTAAAATAGTGGGGGTCCCGAGCTCAATAAAATCAGTTATGTATGTGAATAAGATTATGGAAAAATACTAATCACTTATAGTGGAACACCATGTGAGTCGGGGCCAGACCGGTCCACCGGCAAATAATAGTGGTCAGGTGCGTACTGCCCTGTGTGTTTATCTTCCGGTCCACCGGCAATAATAGTGGTCAGAGGCTTTCTGCCCTGTGTGTTGACTTCCGGTCCACCGGCTATAATAGTGGGGTTCTCGTACTCACATGGATATAAATATGATATTGATGGATTAATGACAGAGTAATGGCTTAAGGCCCAAAGTATCGATCGTGACTTATAAAGTATTGTGTTTGTCATTGTTATGTATGCATCTCTCATTATTTATATATGTGTGTCTTGCATTGTGTGCCGTATGCGGGCCTGTCTTTAGGTGTGGTATTAAAGGGTTACTCAGTACCGTAGTACTGAAGGGATTCCCTTTATGGGGCCCCTGCCTATTCAATGGGCAGTGCCCTTGCAGGTAATTTCAGGTGCTACTCAAGTGGGTTACGGGAAGGAGAGTAAGGAATTTTCCGGTATCATGGCTTTTTCTCTTCTCATTTAATTTCTCGGTTTTAAATGTTAACGTTGTTAAAGTAACCACCATTGGTGGATTTTATTCCTGAACACAATTTGATGCGCTACTCTGATTTAAATATGTTGAAGCTTGCAATTTACTCTGATTTATGCATGTTGAATGTCTTTCGAATTGTATTTCATTTTCTTAGCCTTAGCACTTGGTACTGGAACGGTATGAGTGAACCGGTCTAGTACTAAGTGTGGCGGTAATACTCCCAAAGTTCACGTTTTATTTATCTGCTTCCACTATTATCTTTTAATAAAACGAAATTTTTCAGTAGTGAATTTTGGGGGTGTTACAATATACCACCATGAAATAAATCATCTATGATATAGAGTCTCAAGACCATCACGAACACCCCTTAAGTGGTCTAATTCCTTAAGGTTGTACACCATAGGGCTCGTAATATACCTATAAATTAGAAAGAGAGATCTATCTATGGAAAATAGGCTAATTATATTAAAATACATACATCTAACATGCTCACATACATAAGGAAAAATAACTACAACATGGTATATTCATATAAATCACAAAATTACAAGGAAGGCATAAATAAAGACTAAGTATAACAATCAAACCCTATCATACTAACACATTATTTTTCACATATTTGTAGGAGTATATGGATTACCTCCTCTTAAGTAAAATAGAAAAATAAAAGAGAAAGAGTTACGAAAAGCTCTAGCTATTAAGATAATCTTCCTTCTACGTAAAACATAAAACTAAAAAATTAGAACAACAACATAAAAGTAGCAAGATAATAACAAAAAAAATTAAAACAAAAATGATACCACACCTAAATAGATAATGCCACACCAAGAAAGGGGAAATAAGAATACTACTCCTAATTCCCTCCAAAATCTAACACCCTTATATTTAAAAAACTATAACACCACTTTCCAAAAACCTAATTTTTATTTAATATTGACTTTGATTTATATGATTTGTTTTTATTTCATTTTTTATTTAAATTTCTATTCTCATATTTATTAAAGTTGTCATTTTGTTTTATGATTTTATCAATGGTATTGAATTCATATCAAAATTTATTTAAGTATTTGCCATTATGGATAGTTATAGATAAATTTATTTATGATTATACTTTTATTAAATGTATGTTGTATTATTCGCATTTAAAAAATAATTTGGTTTTTGTCACATGTTTGATTTTAAGATCTTAAATTCATTGCCAATTTTAACATTATCATATAATCATGATATTATTTTAGGGTCATATTTTGTTAATGAATATATATTATTTTAAATTATAAAATCCCTTTAAAGTAGTTAAATAATTTTTATGATTTTTATCCATAAAAGTTTTTTTCTCTTTTGAATTTATTTATTTTTATGAGGTTGATAAGGTCTTAAAAAATATTTAATTCAATATTTCTATAATATATATATATATATATATATATATATATATATTTAAAATTAGTGATCTTTTGTTTTCTCCATTTTCGGTTCATAGTAGAATTTTTAGAAAGTAAAATAAATTTTTTATAGTTGCTTAATTATTTATAAAATATTTTTCTTGAGTTATTGTAATATTATTTTGGCATTGGGTGTTTTTCTTGATTATTGTTACAATTTATTTTATGTTATGCCATTTAATTAATAAAATTTTTATTTTTCCTTAGAAAATTTATGTACAAAATTATTTTCATTATATTTTTCCCTAATTGAAAACATCTTTTACTTGATAAAAATTTTAAAAGGGAAAGAACATTATGTCACATAGATAATTATTAGTTTAAGTCTCCCAATATAATGTTAAAAAAGCCTTAAACTGACCAACCTTCCTCTCCTTCTTTCTTTCCTTTTTTCCTCATTTCTCAATTATTTTTCTATGTAAAAACTGAACCCTAATCCTTGATATTCTCTATATGCTTCAGGCTAGGTTACTATCACACCACAACATTAAACCAAATTATCACCAATGTACATTGAGACCACTAGAGTATATAGTAGATTATGGCACTAGCAAATGCACAATAACAACAAACAAGATTCAACAAATTAATGGTGGTGATATATAATTAGGGTTATATGAAATGACAACAATTGAGCCACATTTTCCTATGTTCATTGCCCTTCCTTCCTCTTGTGTTTATCATTGTAGTCAGCGTCAACCATGGACAAGTGCCACAACAATATTACGGGTAGATCAAGCACGACTAGATGCATCATAGAAATGATAACCATGGCCAAAAACTCTATTGAGCACTCTAATTAATGATGATGGACAACAAAAGCTATAGCAATCCAATGTTCTATAGTGACCTCCCTAATGCTGGTTTACAAAAGTTTTGTTGGGTATAATTTTTAAAACCTTAACTCTAATTCAATAACTATTTGTGTATGATTATATTTCTATTAAATTAAATGAGTTATTAACATCGATTTGTATTTGTTGTGTGTATATTTTGGTTAGATTGATTTGTGGTTTTTTAGTTAACTTCTTCAATTTTGGTTCTTAGGTCAAACTTGTCCTTTTAGGCTCATTTTGTCTGATCTTTAATTGTTTTGTCAACTTTATGTGAAAAATGGTTAAGAATATGTTTAATTGTATATTAAGACTATATATTTGAGAAATTTATGTAGAGTTTATTAAAATTTGATTTTAGGTTAAAACCCTAATTATATTAAATTGGGTCTTTCCTTTATTAGTTTTAAATAAATATGTATACCATATGTTATAACATGTGTCTAATTTCATTTCTAAACCCTTAATTTGAATAAATTAATAAAATTTGATCTAATTTGTGTTTGGGATTTAAAAAACCCTAAATTATAGGAATAATTTGTTGTAGTTAATTTGAGTTTGATTAAGTTAATCTATTAGTTTTGATTTAAATAAATTAAATAATGATTTTAATCTATTAGTTAAATTGGTTAGTTTGGAATTTTGGTTTTCAAACATAATCATTTAACTTATTTTACTAAAATTTACTTGTTTTCTAATAAATCTCTACTTTGCTTAGATTTTCTAACTTAGTCCTAAGAGTTTGAAAGGTTATCTGGGAAGGTGTTTGGGTGGATCTACAAAGCTAGTTAACTTTTTTTTCTCTCCTTTTCTTAAGCTTAGGATAATAAGTAAATACACTTAAACACTTGGGAGATATAAAATATCATGATTGTTTAGTTATTGTCTTATGAAAAAGTTGATTATACTATGTATATTATGTAAATTGTGTTAATAACCATGTTTTAGGAATTTATTTATAAGCATGATACGAGTGAAAACATATATTCAAGGTTATCATGTTACTTAGATGTTCAATTTTAAGTAAATGAGGTCTTAAATTTAGTAAGATAATGCAATCATGGCATGGTTGAATACTTAGATTTTTTGTTGGATCTGTATATGTTGGCCTTTGATCCTTATTGTGATATTATTGTAGTAAGATTTTATGACTATTAACTTGATTATAAAAGTTATTTGGTGTGCTTATGATGTTGAATATGTTTTTTATTTAAGTTTTTGTTGTGGATCGATACTAATTCGGAAAAATAAGATCTAATTAGAATCAATTAAAACACACAAGAGTTGAGAAGAGAATAACACTCAAGAACACATATTGGAGAAACGGATGATCTTATTGATGTGAAGTAATTGTGATTACAAAGAATCAAAGAAATTCTCACATAAATCACTCAATTCATCAAGGAATTACAATAGAACTCAATAGGAGAAGAAGACGGCGTTCGCTCTTCGATTAGGTTTCTAATCGCATGGTATTTATATTATACGAAACTATCATTAGCGAAAACCGAGGCGGAGTGAAAAAACCAAAATACACGGACCGTGTTAATAAACACGGTACCCCCGTGTTTATTTTCTATCTCTCGGCCTCTCCCCGAAAACATAACATATTTTCCCCGTGTTTATTTTTCAGCTTTGACAATCTTCAGTATTTCAGCCACAACTTCTTCGTCTGACATTCGATCGAGCTAATTCTTGATGCGTTGGAAAGATAACAGAAAGATATAGAACTTTCATGTTCAGAACATTTCCAAATTCTAATTTATTCAATGTAAAATATTCACATCTTTCCAGAACAACTCACAGTTCTACTTCAAATTTCTCCGAAACACTTCACACACCAATCCAAGCTATTCTACACACCAAATATGACTCACAAGCTCACATTTTGATTTCATGCATGCATAATAGAGTGGTTAGATTCAATTAAAAGAGCACATGGAAGTTTAATAGTGATTTGATAACCTTTCGTGTGTATTTGAGTGGTAATTGTGTATAATAGTATCACAGTGGTTAAAATATCAGTTTAGATTTTAAGATTCTATGATCCAAAAGTCTCTGACTAATCCTCAATCCTAGGTAGAATCTTTACATAGTATAATTTTACTATCCTATATGGGATTGATAGAATCTTACAATCCTATGTGGGATCAATAGAATCTTGTAATCCTAGGTGGGATAAATAGAATCTTATGATCTTAGGCAAGGCCGGTAAAATCTTATGATCATAGATGGGAATAGTAAAACCTTGCAATCTTAAGAGGAATGTAAGATCTTACTTCATTCTAGGCCATTGTCTTCGATGGAATTATTATTTCAAACGAAGGAATTATTATTTCAAATCTTCAGCAACTCTACACTAGTTCTAAGAATAAATCACAAGTTTTATCCTTAGAATAAACTCAACTATCAAACCTAACTCACTTGGAGAAAAAGAAAAAATAAAACAAAAAATAAAAACTTTTATTTAGATATTAAATGCATGTAAAATGGATAATGGGTGTACACATGCACACACAAAAGGCTCATAGGTTTCAACCTTTACTAACTAACGACTAACCTTCCTAGCTAATATAGATGTTATTATATAACTAAACTAGCCATTTCCAACTAAGCTTAGTTGACAGTAACACTATAGTAAACATAGGAATGTTAATAACATTAAACTCTTAATGTTATCTATGTTTTAACTAGTTAGTAAAAGTGTAACTAATACCAACAACCCCTACAAGAAATCAACAATAATGCTAACAATTATAAGAAAAAAATATTATAAAGTGTACATAAAATAACAAAGTTAAAGAAAAACCCTAGCCATGTGACTTATGAACCATGCAACCAAGCTTTGTATTCTATGTTACATCCTAAATCCTAAATCCTAACCTTATCCTTATATTATATTCTAGGTTTTTTGATTTAATTCTCCTTCTTGTAAACATATGATATTCCTAAAAGAATTTCTTAAAAAAAAAAAAACATTCATAGCATTAGAATTTTGGGAATAGGTTTCAAGAACTTCAAGATTTATAGGTTCCATATCTAAGAATGATAATTCTTCAACTTCACTAGAAGAAGAGTTAGATGCCCCTGCATCAAGTTTCTTATCTTTATCCTCTCCATTTTTTGTGGATTATGCTCCATTTTTCCTCCTTAGATGAGCCCAGTTTTTCTTCCAAAACTTAAGGATAAGTTTCTCCTCTTTTTCCTATTTAATTCCATGTGTTTTGATTTATTTTTTATGCATTGATTTTTCTAATATTTTCACAGGTTTTCTTAGCTTGATGGAGGCTTTTGGAAGAGTGGGTTTGATCTTTTAATATATATTTATTTTTCTAATAAGTTCTTATGTTTTGGTAACATCTCGTTACTTCATATAAACATGTTCAATTTGGTAAAATGGAGGAGTTATGCTATGTTTTGTTTTTAGGGTTTTTAGTCCACAATTGGGAATTTTTTATTCTCTTTTTATTTTGATAAATTGATGATACCATGTTATTTTTTGTAATTCATAAATCAATTTTGATGCACAACATGTTATAATTTGATAATCCTAAGTATGTTTTAATTTTGAATGAAAATTTATACGATTTAGGTTTCTGTTAATCTCTAGGTGTTTTATAAATTTGATTATACCATGTTATAGGTTAAAATTTATAGATGATTTTTCTTGTATAGCATGCCTTGATTTAAGTATGTATAGGTGCACCAATTTTTTTGTCAAAAATCATGGAGGTTTAGTTTATGTTCTTCTCATTCTTTGTAATATTCAAAGTGTTCTTGGCTAATGAGACCCTAATTACTCTTAATAAGGATTAATATTTTAATAATTGTGTTTTAAGATAATTAACTAAAGTAAGACTGTGATGTACTATCATATGTACAACAAATCTAATAATTAAATCCTAATCCCAAATACATAGTAAATGGTAAGTAGGAGTCAAACACACAAGTAATGCTTTATAATAAAGAATCCTATAATTAATGTCAAAACCCTATTTGTTCAATAACATCAATTTCTATCACCAAATTCTATACTACTAATAATTAATAAAATGTTGTGCTCAATAATGAACTAATAAGTATGGAAGATAATCAATTATGGATTTAGGGTATCGAATAATTATCTAAAAGAGATGTATTCTAATTTTTTTTAAAAGAAGGAAATTTTATAACTTTATGAAAAATTACAGCCAAGTCTATAGGAATGATCTATATTACGTACATAACCCCCAAACTTAGAAATTATATTAGGATGATTACAAATAGAGGACAAAGAAAAAGAAATTTGGAAAATAAATCCTTTTCCTATTCCACCTAATATTAGAGAAAAGATGAGCATTTCTTGCTTTCCAAATCTCATAAAGACTAATTGCATAAAAGACACACTTAAATTGGGACTTAATGGCTCCTCTACCTCGAGAACAAGTTAAACCTCTTAACACAGCAGGCTAAGTAGACGGAAAACTTCTGCCACCCAAAATAACTCTAATAGAGTTCCAAAACTGCTTCATAACAGGACACTACACCAACAAGTGGAGTATGCTTTCATCTTGTTGATAGAAACAACATTGCAGATCAATGGAGGGAATAAATTTAGCCATAAGATCCTTTGTGGGAAGCCTATACTGTGCAGTAAGCTAGAAGATAAACTTGTGTTTTGGTGTTGCAGGATTACACCATACTACTCTCTACCATGGCACCTTAGGAGCCTTAAACCTTAGAAAATCATAAATCTCAAACATCGTATATATAAAATCAACTTACATCAACTGAAACCATGGTAAAAGCAGTGGTCTTAACAAAAAAAAATACTTTGCAAAATCCAAGAAGCAATGCTTGGAAGATTACAAGAAGGAATCTCATGCTGCTTGATATAATATTAATGGATCCATTTAATCCATAAGGAATCCTTTTTCAGACACATATTCTAGAGATGCTTCCCCATTGCAGCTAAATTCCATGTATGTAGATCAATAATGCCAAGTCCCCCTTCCTTCTTAGGTAGACAAACAAATTTCCATGCAAGAAGAGCTCTTCTACTTGGTGAAGGTTTTCCTATCCAGAGGAAAGATCAAGACAAAGCTATAATCTGCACCAATATTTTTTTGGGAAGATGAAAAATAGATGTATTCTAATTGTTCTAATGTTGACCTTTTTAAACTCATAACAATTCATTTCCTTAATTTCCTTTAATTCGAATAAATTGAACAAGCTCTCAATTTATCATCTGACCAATCAATAGAATTGTAATGATGAAATGTATCTACAAAAAGAGAGAAAAATAGATATTCTTATTTTTTTTCAAAAAGAAAAAGATGATCCTCTATTACATAGAAACAAGAAGATATATCAGGGAGAAGCTAGTGCGAGTGGATAAAATATTTGAAGGAAACACGGTTTGTGTTTGTATAATATAGGGGTACTGTGTTCTTTCTCCTAAATTTTTTGAAATTTAAAAATTAATATTTTGAATGTTGATGACAAAACACTACCTCCCCATGTAAATAAACACAGGGGTACTTTTTCTTCTTCTTTTACTTTCTCTTCTTGAAACTTACGCACAAGATCTCTTGGATGTTTGTTCTCCATTTTTAGTATTTTCTTCCATTGATTCCATGTTGTCTCATGTATTCCTTGTTTCTTTTCCTTTTCCCTTTGAATTCTCCTTTAAATTTATTCATTTTTATCTTTTCCAATAAAATTTATCCAAAAGATAAAAACTCGAGAAAATATCAAATCTTATAAAAAAATAAGGAATAGTTGACATTTTTACAGTGAATAATAAAATATAAATCTCATATATCAAATACCCCCTATGCTTGAATTTTTTCATGTTCTCAAGCAACAACATCATATTATGTACAATAAGAAAAACATCAAGAACTTATTTTTTTCTATTTTTTTTCATATTATATATATATATATATACGAGAGGTTTGGCACCAGTGGTGCATATTTATTAAATTTCCCTACTTGATTCCATCAGGAAGATGGTTGCATCTCCGGCCGCAAATCCTCACAGTTTTGTTATGGCCTATACACTTATTTGTCTAGTCTCTATCTCAATAATGAGGATTCTTATATTCTTCTGGCTGTTGACCACATCAACCTACTTATTTTTTTAGCATTTATTCTTTCTTGTACATCCTTTCTTATATAAGCATATAATTTTTGTTCGGCCACCTATAGATTTTTCACTAAATCATTATCACTTAAACCTCTAAGAAGGGAAGATCTGGTGATGCTACTTTTAAACTCATTGATATTTCAAGATTCTTTATAGAATTTGATTTAAACGAAGGAAAAAATTTTGCTTGGAATTAGGAGAGTCCCATTAGGGAGGAAGATTACTGTTAATTCATCAAATTGCTTAAGAAAAGTTATGGCAAGATGGAAGAAAGGGTTTATTGATTCAAACTTGAGTTTTCTAAACCATCTTAGCACTAATCCTTTTCAAGTACCCAGTAATACCTTGTGTAAGGTCTCATCTTATGCCACAGCTAGCAACATAATATTCATGAACACATTTAAATGACCCTCTACTATGAAACCATCAAATGATTCAAATGTTAGAATTTTTTTTCCCTAAACCATCATATATACCTTTTACGAAGGGTATCTTCTAGCTTTAGATTTAGTGTCATATTTCTTCTCTCTCAAGGCTTGCAAATCTTCATGTACCATTTGATCTATTATTTTACTGATAAAGTCTTCTTCACCTCTAGTAGTCTGACAACCATCATGTTTTGGAATTTTTTCATCATCTCTACAAAGCCATGAGGAATCATATCTTCAAATTTATTATTTATCTCTGCTTGTCTGGTGGACATTATGCCACCCTCTTGGGCTTAAATATTTTTCCTTCTTATCTCATTTGGGAAGGCTTAAAGACTCTCACTGTCTACAACTTCTAGTCCTCTTAGATCATGTATCTTCCTCTAACTCTACTTCCTCATCTTATATGATGACACTAAGTGGTATAATAAACTGTGTGCTTGAGGACATGACCCTATATATATAGGGGTATAATAAAGGAGGAGGAGAATGGGAACATATTGTGTGCTTGAAGACAATAACTGTCTCTACAGTGTAGAAGACTAGATAGTGTGGAACCAAGAATGTTACCATGAGAGATAAGCATGTCTATGGACATTTTTGGGCATACCTTTTTTCTTAGGGTCATCACCCTTTGGGCATACCATGACTAGTTTGGGAAAGACCCATTTGAGTTACCATATGAGAAAGCATGCTATAGGGTTCCTTGGCTTCTTTACGAGTTGGTAAAGTGTAAACATGATTTGGATGTATTAATGAGATTCTAAGCATGAATAAATCTTTGAGCATGTTAGTCCATGATTTTTTGAATGTTAAGAATCATGTATATCTGATTTAATGTATGTTAATGTGTAGAACCCCCTAATTTACTACTTAAAAATTTTATTTTGAGGAAGCATTAATTACAGAAATAATGGGTGTTATAGTTGCACTTCACATAAGTTTGGATCCCTCATCTTTCTTATGCCAAGTACTAAGGCTCAAAATAAATCATATCCAAAATAAAGTAGTCGAAAGAGAAGATAATACATAGGTAAAAGTTACTGATAATATTCTACATACAACCAGTAATCAAAATACAACAAGGGGGATAAGAGTCTAAACAAAAATTGATTACATCAAAAACTCATACCCAAAGATATAACATCGGGTTGTCCTACCTCTTAGACTCGTAAGCTCATTTCAAAAATGGGACCTCTTTCTAAGGGCCCAATTATACACGTCAAACCACTCCATTCCTGTCACATAGTCATCTACAAATGTATTATTTGTAAAACTTTCTTGTACTAAGTAAATCATAATACCTTATAAGAGGTAGCAAGTTCACATTTCACATAATAATGCAATAATCCAAAACATTTTCAAAGAACAACACACATGTTGTAAAAATATGCACTAATCATGGGATAGTATATACAAAATTAAAGACCCATTCTTAGGAGTCAATCACACTTAACCAATTCACATCATTTCAAAGTATATAATAGCCATATCAAAATCAACAACCAATACCAATTAACCAATTCAAATCCAAATACCATGGTAGGGCATTGAGGAAGCTACTTGATCAATAGATCCAAGGAATTTCCATGTTCCAAAGGTATAGAATTGAGGCATCTATCAAACTAACCTTTCAAACCAAGTAGTGCATGGAGGTAGCTGCCGAACCAGAATAATCTATTTTTATTCTTATAAAATAGGCACATCCATTTTCAATTAGGTACCAAGGCCATCAAATAGTTAATTCCTTATTATTTATCTTACTTTAAGGGTATAATTAATCCAGGGACACTAAGGTACACCCAATCATATTGGTGTACAAAGGCAATACGATACTCTTACTTTAGAACCTAGGGACACTGTGGTACACTTAATCATACTATTCCATATAGGCAACATAATAACCTCCAACCTCGGTCACCGAATTCTTAAGTATTGATACCCCTTATAGAGCTCGTAGATCATCTATAGAGCAGACATGTGCCTTATTCAGGCACACAAACACAGCAAAGAACCAAACTTAATGAGGGAAAAAACTTATCTCTAAGGTAGCTAATCTTAGAGAGTGAATTTTGAGGCCTTCTAATTTAAGTATTAGTAATTTATGATGTGATCACAAATATCATGCAATTTATTAAAAAAATTTATTTCCATATTTAAACATATTTCCTGTATTTTCAATTATCAGGGTACTCCCTAAGGTTATTGGGCCATATCAAGTCAATTAACCCATTAAAGTTTAAGGCTATGCTATGTCCAATTATTCACATTAGATGTATTAGGTTGAGAATGACCAAAATACCCTTAAAACCTTAATTCTACAATTATTTTCTAGGTGTTTTTTTTTACCAAACATTATTGTTATGAGAATTTATCAATAAAATGGTAAAAGATAACTATTTACAATATTTTAGTACATGGATAAATTTTAAGACCTAAAGATTGACTATAATTTCCATCATCCATGCATTTGTCAAATTACGTGTAATCATGCCTTTCTAATGTGTTATATAGTCCATATGAAACATAAATACATATATACATATTTATAACCTGATGCAACATTTAATAAGGAAATTAACAGCGTGGTACATCTAGGAAAATATCCTTGACCATAGAACATGTGAATAACATTTATTGTATTCTAACCCAAATCATGCTTGCACACTTTTGTGCTATTTATATCAACCTTAGCTACCATGTAATGATAATCATGGTACACTCACCATAGCAATTGCATCATAACTTGAAAAGATTAAAAATCTTAACAAAACCCTAAATATGTGTACATTAACTAAACATATTACACATGCGTATAACTCATTTTTAATGGTAAGTCAAACATTTGTGCCAACTATTTACAAGAATGTTATTATTTTATCATGTAATTCATAACACTTGCGTAAAAAAAAATATCATGATTCTAGATATAAACAAACTATCACGCATGCACATAAATTCTACCATATCATGAGTGATTGGATTTAACTAATTCTAAGCTTTGCAAAAAGCATAGAATACTATCATCTCCACCATACCTCAATGATTACCTAAGAAAACAATAACTAATAACATTTATGTTAGCCTATAATACATAAAAAAAAATCAAAATTAATTAAAATCTGCTAAGGAAAAAGGCTAGAAAACAAGTAAGGCAAAGGAAGCCAGGTGAGGTAACAACACAACAAGAGAACAATGGCACAAAGTCACGGAGAGTAATGGTGAGGCAATGGAACTTGTTTTCATTGCAATTAGGGGAGCGATGATAATTATTGAAATAGATAAGGGAGGATACTAGTGATGGTGGTCGTAGCCAAGGGGGATCTTTATTGCTTATGGGCATTGCTATAGGGAGGCTTTGATGGGGAGTGCAACACTTATGAGGGAAAGAACGGAGGGGTTGGGCATTGCTAAGAAGGAGTAGAATGGTGAATTTTCACTGTAGAAGGAGGGAGGTTTTGGTGTTAGTTGCTATATCAAGATAAAGGTGATATTTTTCAACCAAAAAACTTTGATTAAAATAGAGAAACAATAAGGAGAAGATTAGGGTCTTGTTCGTAATGAGAGTTCAGAATTATGGAGTAGAAAAATATAGACCAAGGGGTAGGATTAAAGACATAAATAGATGGGGAGGAGGACTTAAATAGAAGAAGGCCATGACTAAGCAGACAAGATGAGAGAAATATACAATAGAGGTAGATTATAGGTTGAACAAGAGGAGTATGGCATAAAGGAGAGAAATGTGTTCAGGTAGGAAGAGTTGGGATTATTTGAGTAGAAGTAAAATCACAATAGGGTAGAGTAGGGTTTCTAGATAAATAAATTAAACCTGGGGAAAACGTTCAGTTAATAGGATTAGGATTCTTAGTGAAGTAGATATAGCTTAAGGTTTCCTCAAGGGTTAAAACTAATAATTCAAATTTTATAAAATTTTAATCTAATTAAATTTGTATCTTATTTTTCATAATAATACACCTAACAATACATTTAATATAAAAATCCTATAATAATTATCGTAATTATTTACATATAATCGCTAGTTTCATAAGTAGGGTTTTTTTAAATAGGGTATTACATAATGATTCAAGCATTGACGTAGTTAATGCATTGTTTGATTTAGAAGTGCGCGTATAGCCTCAACCTAAGTATATGTGACTTGCCCCTTAAGTAACTAGTTGATTGGTTTACTGGACTATTAGTTTAAGCCTCTAGTCAACTACTATAGGAGCTTGTACGTTTGGCTTCTAAGGTAACTAATCAACTTGTTGGAAAAACCAATCAATTGGTTTACTAGTTACTTGGATAAAGCTACTATTCAAATAGCTTAGGAACTTATATGATTGGTCATCGATCAATTGTTTAGTAGGATCAAGTCAACTAGTTAGTAGGAACAAGTCAACTATTTTACCAGTTGATTGGTTTTATACCGCCCTCAAACCACTACTTGGCCCCTAACTTGGCACTAAGGGTTTGTACAATCACAGATGCCTCTAAGGCATAATCGTATATAGCCTACAAGTCCTATGCATGAGTCCCCACAAACATATCCTGAAGTCTCAAATTTAGTGTAACACCCAATAATTTACAACTGAAAATTTTCGTTTACAGAGTTAAGTGTGGAAGCTAAAACAATAAAAACAAAGGGTGTTACCGCCACATTTGGTACAAGTCTGGTTTCCTCTACCATTCTCGTACCAAGTGCCAAGGCTAAAATCATTAATCTGCTTAAATTAATATCATGATTACAGAAATCAGGATAGAGAGAACATTAGATAAATATTGCTAATTAAAAATGACATTAGCAGTTTATGAAACTCGAGAGAGAAATTATAGGAGGACACGAGGGTCCAAATACAACCGGAATTAGATAACAAAAGAAATACCGGATAGTCCTACGCTCCCAAATCCGAACTATCAGCATTTGACTGAGCTTAGAGGATGACCTGCAAAGTCCACTGCCCATTAAATAGGCAGGGGCCCACAAAAATGAACCCTTTAGTGCTATGGTACTAAGCAACCCTTTATACCAAACTAATACGATAAATCAGCATGGAACAAAAGCAAGGCATACAATAAACATAGTGTAAGATATATACATATAAATACGATGATTGAGATACAATAATCACTCAGATACATAGTGTAAGATATATACATATAAATACTCATTTTCATTCATTTGAAACAGCCGAACTTATTATTGAACATCCCATAATTACTGTCTTAGTAATACTTAAAACCCAACTTTAGCATAATTCACGTCTCAGCATAAATTCCCAAACAATCACGTATGTCACAGGTATAATTTACTAAGATCCATATCATCCTAGACATACTTATAGGTACAACATAATAAATCCTTAACGTCACAGGTAAACTTACAGATACAACATAATAAGACCTATAATATCACAGGTATGCTCACAAACATAAAACCATCACAGGTAGGCACGAAGGCCGCTAACAAATCCATAGGTAGGCACAAAGGCTGCTACCGAAACCACAGAAAATGTCAGGTAGGCACGACGACTACTACCGAAAACACAGAAAACCTCAGGTAGGCACGAAGGCTACTACCGAAAACACAGAAAACCTCAGGTAGGCACGAAGGCTACTACCGAAAACACAGAAAACCTCAGGTAGGCACGAAGGCTACTACCGAATAATCCAATAATCTGATAATCATTATTTCCATCAAATCATATCATTTCCATTTTTATTTACTTTCTCGATGGGAGATCAATCGACCTAGAGAAACAAAGGTACTCCAGTCATACCGGCGCAACAAGGTGACACAGTATCCTACCGGCTATCAACCCAAGGACACAAAGGTACCATGATCGTACTAGTACACGAAGGTAACACAGTACCCTACCGATAAGGACACCTAATCCATAAGTATGCATACCCCCTATTAGTCCGTAGAACAGAATAGAGTAAGATGTAGGGCCTGACTAGGGCACTAAGGCACACTAGCAAAAATCCATATCAACAGTGGGCTAAACCACGTCCTTAGGGTAGCGACCCCGAGGAGCCACCATTCCCGATCCCGAGGTCTTTCACTTTAAATATTAGTATTTTATTAAGGTGACCACGAAATCGCATATAATACAGATAAATTCAATTCTCATACTTAACCGTTCTTACTTATTTTCAATCATCCGAGACAAAAATAATCAAGGTCAAGTCCGAAGCCAACATTAAAATATACTAAGTCCATCCTAGGCTCAATTATTCACATCTGGATACTTTAAGCCGAAAAAGACCAAAATACCCTTAAGACCAACATTTTCAGATTATCGTCTATTTAAAATATTAATTCCATTTTAATTTATTCACCTTCCATGAAAAGGCTAAAACACCATAAATAAATTATTCATTACACAATATAAATTATTAGGTATGTCAAATGACCATTTTGCCCTTATACATAACTTTGCCCATAAAATCCTTTTTCGCACATTTAATCCATCCAAAACACATGCTCACATACTCAACAACAACTAATACATATTAGACATGATTTTTAAGATAAATATCATAATACATAAAAATGACTAAATTGCCCCTAGGGCACACATCCATAATAATTATTCCATAATTATATCTAAGCATACTCAACCTATTATTTTATACATAATTATCATACAAATTATTTTTCCATCAATAGAATCATTTTAAATCATACTTTCATACTCGACAAAATTTACATCAGATAACATGTTCGATTTATCTGTTTTCATGATAATAATAATAATTAACACATAATCGTATGAAATAAATCATGCTTAATATATTTCATCCACCGAAAACCCTAATGTGCTATCACGCAATATTTATAATTTTAGTAAAATATAATAGCTACCTAAATTCCAGCAAAAATGTAAAAATAGCGGTATCCTACTAAATTTATCGGATCTCGCTAATCAACCTTTCGTACCTAAAAATAATACCGAAATTATTGAATTAATATCTATCAAGTAAAATAATAATTATAATATAAAAATATTTATTTTTTGAAAATTACTAAAATACCCTTACATTTAAAATAGGTACCAATATATATTATTTATTTTTTAAAAAAATACATAGAACTCACGCTGCATGCGCAGCGTGAGCCATGCACACGTGAAAGAAAGAACGAAGGGCAGCGGGGGTTGGCCGACAGGGTAGAGAAAGAAAAAGGGTGGCAGAGGTGGTGGTTGGCCGGCGGTTGCTGGTGGCTGGCTGGCGGTTGCTAGGGTGGCTGGTTGGCTGTGGGAATGGTAGATGGAAGTCGCAAGGGGCACTGGATGACGCAACGCAGAGGGAGGAGGCTAGCTCGACGGGGGTGCCAGGAGGCTGCACTGGAGATCGAAGGGTGGGGAAGGCAGGGCAACTGCTGGTCGAGGGTGGAGTTGCTGCGCTGGGGTGCTGTGCGGTGAGGGAGCTGGGAGGAACAGTGGGTCGGAGCTGGGAGAAGGTGCATGTAGGGGGTTGTTTGGCGATGGTTGGTGGCTGGGGTGTGGAGTTGGTGCTGTTCGAGAGAAAAATAGGGGCTACGATGGGGGTTGGACGAGGAAGGCAGGAAGAAAGGGAGAAGGGCTTGTTTGGTTGGTGGTTGGGGTTTGCTGTACAAGGCAGGAAGGGAAGCACGCAGAGGGCTCCAGAGAGGGAGTGTTGCTGGGGAAGTTGGGGAGTGTACTGTAGTGTATGCGTGTGATGTAGAGTGTGTAAGTGTAGCGTGTATATATGTGTATAAGTGTGTAGAGTGTGTATAAATGACAGACGGAATGGGGAGGTGAAGGTAGAGTGTATGTGTGTGTATAAAATGTAGAAGGGGACAGAAAAATATTTAAGAAAGATATTTGGGGTAATCGCAGAGGGGTAGATTAATAATATAGGGTAAGAATTTATCTATTTAAATTTAGATTTAATTTAAATAGATTAAAATATCATATATAAAAATAGTTCAGGAAAAATTATTGGAATTTGGGTAAGTTTAAAAATAGTCGGAAAGAGTAAAATAATCGAGAATAATTTTTAGGAAATTATTTTTAGGTTACGAATCAAAAGATTATTAATAACATAATTTAAAATAAGATTTACGGGTAAAACTTAGGATTAATTTAAATAACCTAATCTCTATCAAAATTTTAACCTAATTAAATTTATACTTAAACCGTTGAAATAATACAAAAAATAATAACACTTTTAAGATTAAGCCCTCTAAATTAATAATTATAATTAATTATACGATTATAAATTTATAATTATGGTTTTGAAAAACGGGGTATTACATTTAACCCCAACTAAAATCAGTGAACCTTCATCCCCTCATTAGTGTCGACCTTCGAAGCAAAGCAGACCAGGTCCAAATAGCGGCTTTAGTACTCATCTACTATAAATGTACCCTGACACAACGATATAAACTAATTGTACTTCACCATCCTTAGGCAAGTAGGATAGAAACATAGCCTTAGCATCTCAACAAAGGTCCCTACTAATCTATAGTGACACCTCTCATCTATTGACCTCTCCACCATTCGTTAGCATAACCCCAAAAATGGAATATTCACCAACCTACCCTCTAAAAAGATATTAGTCACAAAGATCTTTTCAAAGTCCTCAACCAACTCTTCAACATATCCAGGTCCTCCTAACCCTCACGACCGATAGGCGATGAAGATCAACCTTGTGAAGCTAATTCTTCGAAGACGATATTGGAAGGGATGGTAGCGGCAATTGCAGAGCATCCTCCCACTAAATATGTCGCTCCATAAAAGCTCCAACTATCTCCATAAAATTCTTGAGATGTCGGTTTGCAGCTATCAAAGTCCTAGAATACTAAATCGCACTAGAATAAACTGACAGATAGCTACGTGATTAGTACATATGGAGGTAGCACATTGCACATAAGTTCATAAATTAGTCTCATCTTATAAATTTAAGGCCAACTCCCAACCCAAACCAATGCTCATTCACAGACTAAACCAGATTCTATAAGTTCAGATAAAACCTAAGAAATTTATTTTTATGAAAAAATATCAGTATTTAAAACCATAGGCTTTGATACCAACTTGTAATACCCCCAATTTACAAACTAGAGAATTTTATTTTTAATACAATGTGCAAGTGTTTGAAGAGAAAAACTAGGCAACCATGAGAAAGATGTAATTATCACCTAACCCATACATGATGCAAGGTAAAATGAAACAATAAATGAAAAGATGCATGCTCACAATAATAATATAACAATACTAATGATAACAAAACAAGAACAATAATATAGATCGGAAGAGTATAAGAGATTAAAAAATATAAATATAGAAAATCAAAGCCAAGAGTTTAAATAACCAAAAAACAAAAACTTTCCAACATAGTGGGCAAGACAACTTCAGCTGGTTAGCCTAACTCTTAAGCATAAATATAAATCTCCAACCCCAAGCAATGGTTGGTTACCGACCCACATAATCACCCTCAACATATTCTTAACTGAGAATCATACCCTACAAATCGTCCACTGCTCCACAGACCAGCCACTAAATTATCACAAAGGTCACACAAGTATAATATTAGTATGGTGAAGTATTGACAAAAAAAGAATACCTAAAATATGGTAAGGCTCATGCATCACAATGAAAACACGTCATAGCATGGTGATATGCATACCAATAGAAATTAACACTCAAGCTCATGGTAGTAATGCAAAAAGCCATGCTATCATGAAAATCATGGAAGAATAGTAATATGGTAAATGCGTCACAATCCACACAATGCAAACCACATTATAAATCCTCCTTTAGTGATCATATAATTTTCAATTATTAAAATAATTCATTTGACCACGCCTAGTTAAACACCATGAATAAAATTCATGAAAACAAAATAAACATAACGGGATACCACACCCACCACATAGGGTCAGGATAAATCAAAAAAGGCATTGCTCGGGGCATACCACACCCACCACACATCAAGTGCAACTGCCATAAAGGCTAACACAAAATTGAGATACCACACCCACCATACATGGTCGAAGTACATCAACAGGATTGGTACTAGGATACCTCACCCACCACACCATGAATACCTCCGTTGTGAGGGCTAAAATTTTGGGATAGAACACCTGCTTAAGAATTGGATAATATAAATTCCCATGGGACTTACATAGGATACTTAACCACAACTCGTTAGAGAAGGAAATAGGTATTGAGTAAAAATCTAAACCACAAGTTGACCTACCCACTAACTCTCAATCAGCTACCCAAAGAGTTGAAGAAAAATGCTAAAAAAAATCTCATTCTATATTTATTAATTAGCAAGTGATATCATAAATCACAAATTAATTTCATAAATAATCAATTGGGTGTTTTCAAGTAATAACACCAAACACATCACAAGGCATAAAATCCACCAATTAGGTGTTTTCAAGTGACACACCAAATACATCACATGGCATATGAGCCACCAATTGGATGTTTTGAAGTGATAATGCCAAGTACGAATAAATTCTAGTATTATCCAAATTGGATGTATAGAGATGAAACCAAACCTAACAAATGCAAGTCCCAAATATCATCATTATAATTCTTATTAATTACAGGCTGAACATGGTTGTAATTATAATTGAAATGTTTTAATTATATGAAGGTTTAAAATAAAAAGACCCAAAAGAAGAGCAAAAATAACAACAAACTAGGTAGAACCAGTTGATGTGTCCCTGGGACCAGTAGATTGGTCTAGTCATACCAAGCCTAAACCAAAAATAACACCAGTCACTTAGTTGGTCTCACTGCTCAATTATTCATAGGAAACTAGTCGATGGATTTAGTCCAGTCGGTCACCGGGTCTAAGAAGAGACCAGACTACTTTGTCCATGAGGTTATGAGTCAATGGGTTTGACAAACCAATTGACTGCTTGTAGGGACTAGTCGAGTGGTTCATCAAACCAATCAACTGATCTTGAAACCAAAATTTTCAAACCGTGAGACTATTCACAACACCAATCGATTGGTTCATTCAGCAGTTGATCGGTTCAACCAACGAATCGACTAGTATGGGTAAAACAACATCCAAACTTGCGATGCACACACCAAAATTTACCATATTAATCCTAGCATGTCGCTACATCATAAGATACATAAAGAGATATGTTGCACATACAGAATAACATGGATATATAGTAATGTTGGCATTTAAACAAAATCATACTTAAATAACTAAATCATATATAAAATTAGAGAAACAAATAATGCTTAAATTGTAGGAAGAAACTCTATCACATTCTCGAATTCTAAGATACAATTACCCGATGTTCAACAGAAAAATACGCTAAGAACTTGGAACCACAATAAGCAATAAAAACTTCATTCATATTAACAATAAAAATACCTTACCTTAAATCAATTCTTCTAGCATATACTTAAAAAAAATAATTTCTTCTAGCATAAAACTTCTACTTGATGGCTATCTAGCATAACCTAAGTTGTTCTTACATGATCAAGGCCATGTGAACTTCAAGTTTGATTCCCAGGAAGATCATGATTAGATGTTTCATAATATGTGTTGGACATTCTTTAACAGAACATTCATTTTGAAGGCACAGCATAGGAAGTTCTAGTTTATTAAGGAACAACTTCAATATTTGCCATTATGGATTAAGTTCATAATTTGCCACTTGACTACTAGGATTGACTCTTTGAGTAGCATATCAAGTGCTATTTGTAGGTCCTTTCTTATGTATAGCATCACAAACAAATGAGATAGAATCTCCCATAATATTTGATTAATAATTATATGATTATAACTAATACCTTAAGCTTTTAATTTTGGGTACAAGATAATATTAAAATCACCCAGGATCACACATGGTATGTGGTCAACTACATAAGGGAGGAGTTAATTCCACAAGCTTCTTGGTGAAGGTAGATGTTACCAAGAGGTTATTGGAATCTATAGAGATTGTGGATCAAGATGGTAACATCATTAAGCAAATCATTGTGCATGAATGGAATTTGCATTCTCCACTATGTGTGACATGGTGGTCCATTTTAATACCTCATACATGAAAGGCATAGCAACTAAGAAACCAATAGGGGATCAAGGAAATCTTCAGCCACGTAGAAACACTCAGCTTTCTAATCAAGTTCAGAAGGAAAAGGTATCTCAAAAGGATATAGTTGTTGACCCTATTGAGAATATTGTTCATAAGTAGAATGAATGTCAACCTTTAACATCCTATGTACAACAGGAATTACTATTGCCTAATGAAAATCTATTCCAATCATTTTAAGGGCTAGATGAGGTGATTACTGGACAAATCAAAGAACTTGGTAGTGATAAAGGCAAAGAACTTGTTGTAGAATGCCAATTGATATGGCCTATTTTCCATAAGTTAGATGATAAGGATATGGAACATTCGAGGCTTGAATAAGCCTTATAAAAAAAAAGAGTTTAAACATTGGTTAAGTGCTACTAAAATGTCCATTATTGGACTTATTGAAACAAGAATAAAGCAATATAATGCTACTAGGGTTTCTACTAGGATAGGAGGTAGATGGAAGTATCTATACAACTATGATCATCATCATAATTGGAGGATTTGGTGCCTTTGGGATGAAAATCATTGGGATATTCAACTTAATGATGGTAATGCACATGTTATGACTATCAAAGTCACTACAAAAGAAAATGTAGTGTTCTTCATTATTTTTTTTTATGGTTTCAACACTAGAGAAACTAGAAAGAGTATATGGGATTAGCTCGTATAGCATAAAGTGACCAATGCACCACGGATTCTTATGGATGATTTTAATGTTGTGTTGTAACAGTAGATATAGGGGGATCAAGCGAATGTGGGTGATGTGACGGACTTCAGGCATTGTATTTAGAAAATTCTAGTTTAGGATCTCAAATCTTCAGGTTTAAAGTTCACTTGGAGTAACTGAAGCTTGGGGTCTCAAATAATTCAATGCAAACTATATAGGGTCATGGTAAACCTACAATGGATAACTTACTACCCTAATTCATCTATTGAATTATTATCTATCTTATTTTCTAATCATAGACCTAGAGTGGTTCAATTAGAATAAAAAATGGCTTATAGAAGGAAGGATTTTAGATTTTTTTTGATATGTGAACCCTTAATCTAGAATTTTTCCCTCTAGTAAGTTCAGTTTGGATCAATAATACACATAGCTCAATAGCTTGCAAGTTCAAAAACAATTTATGGGAGTTGAAAAGGAAGCTCAAGGCCTTTAATTAGACAAGTTTTTGAAGCATTTCTTCAAAGGTGTAGGCATAGAGACAAAAGTTAATTTCAATACAATCAGCTTTGAAGTTTGACCCTGATAACATCATGTTATAGCAAGAAGAGAAAGCATGCCTAAAACTATATAACCATCTTTCTCTCTATGAAGAAAGCTTCATGAAACAAAATCAGGAATCAAATGGCATAACCTTGGTGATTCCAACACCCATTATTTCTTTGTAAACATGAAGATCGGACAACATAGGAGGTTGATGCATAAGATTCAAGGTTGTGATGGCTAATGGTTCTCCAATCCATATGGTGCTCAAAAAGCATTCCAGGTACACTTGTAGCACCCCAAAATTTATTATTGAAAAGATTTATTTTATGAAAAGAAATAGCGGAAGCAAATAATACAAACTGTAAATTTTGGAGATATTACCACTGTGATCAGTACAAGCCCAGCCCCCTGATCGGTCTCGCACTAACCACAAGGCTAAAGAAAAATCATCGACAATCATGAGTCAAACTCAAAACAATATATCATAAGAAGAGCCAAATTGTTCGAAATATAAAAATTAGAGTATGTGTAAAGGAGTTTACAATCCAAGAGAGCATAATTAAAGTCCCTAAAGGGGTAAAAGGTATAGTATGATACAACCAGATTGAAATAACCGATAAAAGGTAAAAGAATAGAAAAGGGAAATCCAGCCAAGTCGCTCTCGGTCCCCAAGCTAAGTCGAAGCTCAACTCTCAGCCCCACTCGATGCCTCATAAGCATCGAAGATGACATCTCCTACCTACACAAATTCATAAGGGCCTTCTACTCGTGGGAATGAGCAGGACCCATGACACAAGTGTTTAGTGCGCTACGTACTAAGCAAGGTAACCATACATCTAAGGAAAACACACAAAGGCATATAACACAAGCATGATCATATAAACAACATACAAACAATGCAAATAATAAAGGCCAAGCTATAATATGGATAATCATATTCTTTAAATCCCTGATTGATAATCATTTCACACCATGTTTATTATCAATCCATGCAAGTATTATAGCCGGTGGATCAAAAACGAATAGGGCATAACACATCTAACCACTATTATATACTGGTGGATCGATCTCTAGGGAAAAATATTCCTGGCCACTATTATGCTAGTGGATCAATCCGGCCTTGACTATCATAGTGTTTAGTGTCTTTTACATGTCTTATCATAACTCAAAGTTTGGTTTATTGAGCTTAGGATCCTCCACTATTATAGTCGGTGGATCGGAAAAGCACAGGACAGAACACACCTAACCACTATTATATGCCGATGGATCGGTCTCCATGACACCCAACCACCTGGCCACTATTATGCCTGTGGATTAGTCTAGGCTTGGCTCAATAATCTTCCACTTTAAATGATTAGTGTCTTACTATGTCTTATTCAACAAGTTTTCACCCTACACATGCATGTTACAAACCATCTGCTCTTATCCTCTCAAGAGGGTTCGTCCCATATCTTGAGACTTCTACACCTCCTAACACATCCCAACATCCTTTCCTTTTTCCACTTATTCACACTGGAAGTCAAACTCCTAAGTGTGTTGTTCAAGGCCTACCACTTTATGCCATCCAAGTCCACTCACTATCATCCTCTAGGGTTTTCCCTTGAAACCCTAATTAGACCTATGTGGGCCATCCTTCCTCTGACTCACACAACCAAAGTTCCTTTATCACCCAACACATCATCTCACTTAGATTCAACCCCAATCATTTTACTTTACTCCCTAAATACACATGTGGCCATAAAACCCTAGTTGGCCACTCCATACCCTAGTACCATTCCTTCCTATATGTCACTTCTTCATTCCGAGCCTGTTAACCTTTCTTTTCCATGATACCCATACTCACCCTATACATGATATTCTTCCACTCTTACCCCATATTCCACTCACCCTCAATTATTTTTATTTTTATTTTCACAACCTCCTCCAATTAGGGTTTTCCTCCCAAACCCTAGCCAAGTTTTCTATGCACCCGTATACCAACCTACGTACTATTTTTCACCCAAAGCCTTCAATCACCTCTAACAACTCTTCCCTTACCTTACTTACACCCCAAGATAACTTTTTTCACATAAAGGTTATCCCCATACAGACTCCATCCATCCCATGCAAACCCTAAAAATTTCCATGCAACTCCTTTCATTCCATACAAACCCTAGAAATCCCCATGCAACTCCTTTCATCCCACTTATTTATTTTATCCATATTCTCCTTTATTTGCTCCATCATGGATCATGAGATAATTAGGTCAATCTCACATCCCTTCTGTCAACTCACTTTCCCTTTTTTCCCTTTTCATCCTTTCACCCCATATCATATTGTTACACACCCTAACATACATATCCTAAAGGGCCACATCATATAACATCATAAGCATAACATATACATATATATTATACACATGCCATAAGAAAGCCAAATGAGCACACATCAACTCCAAGCTACGCTACACATAAAAATAGCCATAATAATTATAAGGTACACAACATAACATATCACATGGCATAAAAGGCACATAACACACACATAGAGGGCCTTAGCTACATCCTTACCTAACACAACATCGGTCTTGGAATACGCTCCTATGCTTCCTTAGGGTTTTGGCTTAATTCACGTATAAGAGGGAAAACCCTCTTATAAAAATTACCAGTATTTCCTACCTTACCCTTATTATAGCCTAATATGAGGGTTACTATTATTAATATTAGTTTTATATGTAAAAATAGGGTTATTATTCTTAAGTTAGCTAACCATGTTATTACTAGTCAAAATAGGTCTTAGGAGGCACATAGGTTCATGTTAAAGTATTTATAACAATATTTATATTATTAAAGATAATAGCTTTAATATTACTAATAATAATAATAATAATATAGTAGAAATAATAATAAAAGTGTTAAGAATAATACTAATAATAATAGTCAAATGGTAAATAACAATAATAGCGTTCGAATATTCATAATAGCAATAAAAGTGATAGTATGCCAAAGTTAGCATTAACAATGATGATGATGATGATGATGATGATGATATGATGATAATAATAATAATAATAATAATAATAATAATAAGGTTTTAACCCCTTTACAATAATGATAGAATAAATATCTTGAGGATATATTTATTAATAATAATGATAAAAAAAAATAATAATGATATCATAATAAGGATAATAATATTATTATTAATTATTATTATTATTATGAAGAATAATAACATTAATACAAATAAAAGAGATACATTTGCATAGGTAGGGTTTTAAGGGTTGGGATACCACTTAGGGTTGGTGGTGATCATGCGGCATCGACAGCGGCAGCGGTGGAGGGAGAAGATGGGGTGGAAAATTGGTTGTTTAAGATAAAAGAGGGGGAATGAGAGGGTGATTGAGGTGGTAGAGGATGTCCTAGGTTGAGAGGGTTGCAATGGTGGTAGTAGTGCAACCAAAGGGGCGGCACTAGCAGCGGCGGTGTTGTGGCCGAAGGTGGTGGAGAGGGAGGAAAGGAGAAGGAGAGGGAAGTAGGGGAAAAAGAGGGTAGGTGGAGGTAGAGGAGGTTCTGCTGGTGGTTTTGGTGGGTAGAGGGAGGGGTGGTTGCGTCAAGAACGACGACAGATGGCAGCACTAAGGGCGGCGGTGGGTGAGATGAGGTTGGTCAAATAGCCAACTTTGCATGACCAAGGCAGCTCATACAAGGAGAATCGAGAGTAGTGAGTGGTGTAGTTCAGTGGAGGGTGGTGCAAAGAGTGTTTTGGGAGGTGGTTCGGGTAACGGAGCTAGTTGGCGGCAACAAGGTGGATGGCTAAATAAGTGGTGGCGCACAAAGGAAGGAAAATTATGTGCAGTGAAAAAAAGATATTGAATGGGGGTGGTTGAAGGGTATTTATAGGCTAATGAAGGTGGAAACGATAAAGTGGAAGAGGATGGAATGCGTGGTAGGTCGCCGGCCGGCGATGCATGACTGGTACAGGCCTTCAAAATTGCAGGTCATGTTAGCTCAAGAAGGGAGAAAGGAAGGGGAGAGAGGCATGCATGAGGAGGGAGAGAGAGAGGGTGATTGGGTGGAGAAGGGAGAGGGATCAACGGGGAAAAGAGGGGAGGTGGTAGGCCAGTGTGCGACGTTGCAGAGGCCGCATGCCTGTACGAAGAAGAGTGGGGGACATGAAGGGTCAGGGAAGAAGGAGGGTTAGGGGAAGAAAGAGGAAGAAAGGGGTGGTTTGGGCTATGTGGGTAGACTAGCCCAAATTAGGAAAGGAAGGGAAAAAGGAAAAATAGAAAAAATAGATGGGTTGGGGTATTTAGAATATTTTAGTATTTTTGAACATTTAAAATAATAATATTTTAATAAAATAATAATTAAATTATCTTTTTAGATTAATTTAGAATATTTTGAATGATTTTTCCTTAATTCCATTTTAATTAGCATAATACCAAATTTTTTCTAATTAAATTATCGATTATTTTTCTCTTGATTTTTCCTTAATTACTTCCTCATATTTTAAATAAAATAATTTATTTAATAAACTTTGATAATAAATCCTTATTTTGCCATAATTTCTGAAATTAGAGTTTTCAGATATTTCAATACTATTTTAAGTTCTTAGGGAAGTGATGCACTTTAGCCCAACTATGGTTGTGGATCATCAACAGCAGGTGATGATTCTTATTTCTGTGCTACCTTACCTGATTCATTCTTCACAAGCTAGCCTCATCAAAGGAAGACCCATTGAAGATAATATTCTTCTTGTATATGAACTGATTCATACGTATAAAAGAAAGAATATTTCTTTGAGATGCAAGATGAAGGTGGACATTATAAAGGCTTATGATTCTCTTAACTAGAGTTTCTTGAAAAGTATGTTGTTAGACTTGCATTTCCTTCCACTTTTTGGTAGAATACTCATGTCTTGTGTTACGTAAAGTACTACTTGTATTTAAATTGTTGTGTTCAGAAGCCATTTTAAGGAAAGAGAGGATTGAGACAAGGGGATCCTTTGTCACATTATTTATTTGTTATTGCTCTTAAATATCTTAGTAGGATGTTCTAGTCTTTATGGCAGCACATGAATTTTCATGATCATCTTATATCTTAAAGGTAAGGATGATATTCACTATATTCAGTTGGTGAAGCATAAGTTTCATGATTACACTGCATTATTAGGTATTTTGATCACTTTGGAGAAGAGCAGTATCTATTTTAGGGGAGTCCCTCGAGATGTAAAATCTTAGATTTTAGATTGCTTACAATTTAGTAAAGGAACATTGCCATTGAAGTACCTAGGTGTTCCAATTCATTCTAATAAGCTTATTAGTATTAGCCGAATGAGCCTAGTGGATAAAATCACAAGCAAAATCCAGCATTAGTTTAACAAAATACTCTCATATGCTGGTAGAATTTAATTGTTAAATTCGGTGATCTTTGGCATTACTTTGTATTAAATTCAAGTATATGATTTGCCAAAGAAAGTGATCATGAACATTGTGGCTATTTGTCAATGTTTCATATGGGTTGGTAAGGCAACACCCACTAGAAGATCCCTAGTTGCCAGGAGAACTATTTTCTTGCCTGGGAAAGAGGTAGGGCTAGGTTTGATTGATCCTCAAGTGTAGAATGTAGCTTCTCTAGGGAAACACATATGGAGCACCAATCAGAAGAAAAGTTTTTTGTGGATCAAATAGATTTACTCTTACTATATTAAGCAGCATAATTTCTCTAAAGTTTAGTTACCTGCTATTACATCATAGCTTATTAAGCACTTATTTGACCTAAGAGCTACTATCATGCCCTGGATTCTTCAACAATCTGCAAGGTCTACATTTGAAGTTGCACAACTATATGACTTTTTAATATTCAAGGCTCCATGGGTTCCTTAGTAGAGAATTGTCTAGATAAGTACAACTACTCTTAGACATAAATCTATCTTCTGATTAGTTGTTGACCTTTGACTTCCTACTAAAGATGGGATTGCTAAGTTCATTCCAAGCTTGGATAAAATTTACCTTTCCCCTTCAAGTACACATTCAAAAACTTTTCCCAGCCTTAGTTTTACAAAAATAAATTGCAAAAAAATTAGGATATTTGTTTACAATATATATCAGCCAAGTACATTAGAGACTAAATAAAAGGTTAATTAATTAAAAATATTGAAAAATATGTTCATTAAATTTTTAAAGGAAAAAAATATGAACTATTTTTTAGTTAAAAATATTTTCTTTTTAATATCATAGGGAGAGTGAAGATAAAGCTAATTACAAGAGCATTATAAGTTAACATTTAAATTCAATTAATTTTTATGATAGCTACATGCAAATAAAAGCATCCAATCAATATCATATGAACTCACAACTTAAGAGTAAAATTTTAAGGAGATTACCTAAAAAATATCATTAATTGTATAACTCAAAATGATAATATATTTGAAAACAATGAATTACTTTCATGATTTAATAAAACAAAATTACTTCCAATTGCAGAGAATAAGATTGAACCTAAAAGGATAATTTTTGAAAGTAGATTTGCAACTTTCTAATGAAGCACTACATGCCTACTATTGTAATTGCAAGCAATGATTTTACTCCAATACTAAACAAAAATTAATAACAATAACCAAAAGAGAGGTGACAATGAATAAAATTCAAAGAAGAACCCATATCTTATATTTATAGCTCATAAGTATCGTTATAGTACTTTATAAGATGCATCTCATCTCTTTTGTCCTATGACACAAAGTTGGTAAAATATATGATATTCTTGCATAAAAATTTTAAAATCCTACATTCTCTACAAATTGAATCTTTAAATGAATTGAAACTTATCATTGTAAAATGAAATTTAAAAGAGAAAAATAAGAAGAAATATGTACGACATGATATGTTAATATAGCATATTGTTTTCAGTAGTTGTGGGTTTAGGACTATATAAATATTTTATACATGAAGTTTTATAGTGAAACCAAAAAGAACATAGAAGACAATGCAACTACATATTTGAGAAGATATAAAATATGGACCCGATTATATGGTATATAGATTATGAACTTTAAATTTCAAGTTTTAAGTTTAACTAAAAACAGGAGATAGATAAAGGATTGTGGATGAGTAATTTAAACTCATTACTAATGCCTAATTAGAGGGAAAAAAAGAACCTTTTTTTTGTAAATATTTTCTTTGAAAGATTGTAATTTTATTAACGTTGAATTTGAAAGATATATAATTTCATACTAAAATGTGGGGTAGAAAGTAGATAATTTGATAGATGAAGAATGTAATTTTTTTCAACCATTTTTCTACTCAATCTTTTAGCTATGTTATGTAGATTAAATATAATTTTTTTAACCATTTAAGAAAAATGACAAGCTTCATTATTTAATATAAGTTACTGACTTTAAATTTCAAATTAAAAGTTGTGGATGAGTTATTTATCCCTTTCATTACCAATGTGATAATCAAAAAAATATAAAAATCTTTTTCCTTATAGTTTTTTGATTAATAAATTTTAAATTTATTGAGATTAAATTTAAAAGATACAAAATTATGGGAAAGTTAATGAGAGCTTTTTTAATTGATATTCGATGGGTTTCAATTTTTTTTATTTTAAATTAAGTGATGAGGAGGATAATAACATAGATTTATTATCAATTTTGACTATTTTAAATTTTAACTAAAAATTAAAATTATGGACAAAGAAGTTAGTTAATTTTTATTTTTATTTTTTTTGTGGAAACTTCTTTTTTATATACATATAGGCATAGATACATAGATATCAATTTATATTCAGCTCTTATCAAAATTGGTTTTATTTTGTTTAAAATTTGTACCTCTACAGTAACATTGGTTAGGTTGTAGACATAATCTATACTGGATGTGACAATACTACCTTCACATTTTGTGTTAAGGTTCTGTAATATATATATTTTTTTATAAAAAAATAAGATTGTGAAAATAGATAACAGAAACTCACGTCGTGAAACATGATTAACGTTGTACCTTCTCAATAACTCATGAGCAAGCAAAATGCTATAAACAATGCTCACCTCTTTAACAAAAGCTGACATAACCAAGAGAGGGACAATAGGTTGCAGACATACAGAATAAGGGAGCACTTTAGTACAGCAAGCAAAATTCAGTCATTATTTTGGCATTATTCTTCTTACAAATAAGATTGAGTTCGATGACACTTACCATCAAGGGGTGGAATCTAATGACAGAAACATAAGCATCTGCCACAATAATCCAGGAAAGCAGCAGTAGACATCCAAATCTAGTGCGTTATTGTTACCAACGGAAATAGTGGCAGACCTAACCTCTTCATAGTATATAGGAGTCACTTCTGTTCAATATCCAAAACTGTCCATAGTGTCAGGTCCACAATCCGCCGAACCAAGAAGGTTAGAGTAGAATACAAAGACATGCTAAATCTATTTCGTTTCTCCATGAACATGGCATCAGAAAAATAGTGACTGTAGTCACCGGCGTTCGACCACAAACCCAGGACTTCGGCCATAGAAACAATTCTTCACATAGTAGTAGGTGATTATACTACTCCAACAGCTTCCTCTATTAGTCTCTCACTACCAGACCATGGGCATTACAATGGACCTGCACAGATAGAAAGTTGCTTCTGGTAGTTGATATTTTTTAGGACATGCTTCCATATTTAGCAAGACTAAGCTTCAGAGTCAACCTTCAGACTATTCCAATAATGAACAATGTTAAGCAACAAATTGTCATGAGATCTACTACTGTGTGGTGCAACACAATGGAAAGGAAGTTGCTACCCTCACTCAAAAAAATGAAAAACCTGAAAGGTTTCCTCCCCTCCCGCAAAGCTGGCTTTAAGGTAACAACAGAGATCAGGACTCTAAAAACTCCATAAAGCAATGAGGAAACGATTCTCATCATTAGTACTATAAGTTTCCAAAATTTACTATATTTATCTTGTAGAATTAATTATCATTTTAAGGTTATTTGTTAGTGTCTTTAAACAGTATGATTTATTTTATTTTTTTAAAAGTTATATCTAACTTTTGTAGTCCTTCGACCAATATATATAGCCTCTATGCTTATGTCATTGGATGTGTTCTGATTAATAAAATTGAGTGTTCATCTAAAGTGACGTTTTGTGCAAAAACCAACGGGCTTTGGTTGATGAATTCGCAAGACTAGATGTTAACCTTGCGTAAGGGCAAACTTCCTCCACATGCACTTCATAATCTCAATCCTGTTAAGTGATTACTTACAGCTATGACAAACAATTACGGTAGAAATGAACATGCAGTACTGACAGGCTCACCTGAATAGTTTCAAATCTCTGCAGTTACTCTTCATCAAAATCCATCAAAAAATCAGTCAAATTCTCGGAGTCATCTATGGCCTCGTCCAAAGACAGAGAATGTTGCTTCTTTGTTTTGTCCTGGAAGAACACAATAACAAATGTTCCAGTTACAGGGGGATTAATTCAAACATGGAACTCAAAAATACAAAATTTAATGTAACTTTTTGTAGAAAAGATCAGTAAATCTAGCCATTAATTTACTAGACATTAGGAGAATAAAGTCTCAGTTAGTTCGACTGAATAAGGGGCAAGTTATTAGAAGTTATTGCTACCTATTTCCTAGGATCTGTTATTTCCTATTTATTCGAATTTTTAGGAGTTTGTTATGGTTGACCGTACTCTTTTATCTTCTGCCTATATATAGGTGTATCCATGTATAATATCAATAATAAGAGAGAAAAAGTATCTGTTCTTACTTTCCATAACTCTTATTTATGGTATCAGTTTGAGGGTGATTCAAAATCTGGGCCCTCTGCTCATAATTCAAGTTTTAAGTTTACTTCTGGTTCTTATGATTATGAAATAATGTTATAGCATTTTCGATTAGGACATCCCAGTTTTCAATATATACAACAATTATTTTCACAACTATTTATTAATAAAGATCCTTCTATTTTTCAATGTGAAATATGCACTTTGGCTAAACATCATCAATCTATCTATCCTGCCCAACCCTATATACCCACCGCACCGTTCACTCTCATACATAGTGATGTTTGGGGACCCTCATGGATCCCAAACACTTTAGCAAAAAGATGGTTTGTTACTTTCATTGATGATCACACTAGAATGGGCTGGGTATTTTTTATGAAAGAAAAATCAGAAGCAACAGATATATTTAGGAATTTTTATAATATGGTTCAAACCCAGTTTAACACAACCATTAAAATCTTTAGAAGTGACAATGGACGAGAATTCTTCAATGCAACACTAGGAAATTTCTTCTTAAGTAAGGGAATAGTCCATCAAAGCTCATGTAATGACACAGCAAAACAAAATGGGGTAGCTGAGCATGAAAACAAACATATCCTAGAGGTCTCTAGTGCCATTAGATTTGCCACTCGTACCCCAAAATATTTATGGGAGAATTCCATTCTTACAGCTATTTACTTGATTAACCGTATGCCATTTGATGAATTAATTTAGGCAATGAAGAGTGGGAATGGGTTTTATTGATTTCAATGGTGTGGAATGTTAACAACTAGGCATTTGAGGCCCTAGCGCCTCCCTCTAACAGACTTCCATACTCTCTTTGCCCCCCCCCCTCCTCACACTCAGACTCTATTTATCCACTTCCCAGCCCCCACATCACTAACAAAAAAGATGCAAAGAGACAACCAATAACTGAAAGAAATAACCCCATAACAGACTCTACTACACACTCCCCTGACCCCCACACATAGAATAAAAAATACAAATTAGAAAGCAACTAGGAAAATAACCCCCCGACCCTTAGCAGTGACCAGGTGTCCTTTAACCTTTCCTACCCCCTCTGCTCCTCCTAACATATGTATATTTTACCACAGGCCTATCATTGCCGCCCCCATAAACTTTCACCTTGTCCTCAAGGTGAAAAGATGGAAATTGTTGGTCCAGCTGCTCAAACTCCTCCCATGATGCTTCAAAGTCTGGCAGTCTCTTCCATTTAATCAGTACTTCCAGCACACCCTTAGCAGTATACCTAAGACCGACCACTTCCTGTGGTTCCACTCTCCACTCCAATTCTTCAATAAGCATGGTAGTAATAGGCCGAGCCTGTTGTCCTTCCCCTAAGGCCTGTTTTAGTATAGAGACATGGAAGACAGGGTGGATGGCCGTAGAATCTAGTAGCCTCAGTTTGTAAGCTACCTGGCCAATCTTTGCCTCAACTTGATAAGGTCCAAAATACCTTGGTGCAAGCTTTTCATTGAGACGCTTGGCTAGAGATCGATGTCTATATGGCTTCAGTTTTACATACACCAAGCTGCCTACCTCCAATTCCTGATCACGCCTCCTACAGTTAGTGAGCCTTCATTCTAGTTTGAGCCCGTTGGAGGTGCTGCTTGAGCTCTGCTAATGCCGCATCTCTATCACACAACTCCTGCTCCACAGCTTCAAAAGAAGTATTGCCCTTCTCATGTCTCAGCAAGGGTGGAGGGTAGCGTAGGATGTAAACGGGGCGGATTTTATCCGAAACCAAATAGATTTTATCCAACGGATATTTAAACAGATATGTATACAGATATGGATGATGGAAAAAAATACCCGTCGGGTTCAGATACGGATACGGATATGGGACATCCATACCCGTACCCATAACCATACCCATATCCATATCCATACCTGTTTACCCGATATATAATTACCTTTTTACCCTTAATTTTAAAATAAATATTGTATAAATTAAGGTTAAAATTGTCATTTGCCTTAACTCTTAATGGGTTTATCCGTCGAGTAATGGATTTATCCACCGGATAATATCCATTAACGGGTAAACGGATAATCCATCGGGTAATGGATATCTAACGGATACAAATATGGATGTGTTAGCAGATGTAGATTCAGGTACAAGTATGGATTCGGGTACAAATTTTCTTATTAGGTACGAATACGGGTATGGGTATACCCGTCCCGAACCCGCCCCGTTTACATTCCTAGGGTCGCGACTATAGAGGGCCTTAAAAGGGGTGGTCTGAGTGGCAGAGTGAAGAGCTATTATACTAGTATTCTACCCATGGCATCCGTCGCACCCACTTCCTTGGTTTATCCCCTGCAAAACAGCGGAGATAAGTCTCCAAACTTCGGTTAACTACCTCAGTTTGGTCGTCCGTCTATGGATGGTAAGCTGAGCTAAATCGGAGAGTGGTACCCTGAAGCTTGAACAATTCCTTCCAAAAACTACTTACAAACACCTTGTCCCTGTTTGAAACCATTGATTTCAGCACACCATGTAGACACACTACCTCCCTGACAAAAACAGTAGCTACTGACTATGCATTAAAGGGGTGCTTAAGAGGGATAAAATGAGCATACTTCATTAGGCGGTCGACCACCACCATAACGCAATCAAACCCTTGTGAAGAGGGTAGCCCTTCGGATAAATTGCGCAAAATATCCTCCCATACTTGTTGGGGAACCGGTAAGGGTTGAAGTAACCCTACTGGACTCATTGCCAGATACTTATTCTACTGACACACGACACAGCTAGCCACAAACTCCTATATGTCCTTCATTCCCACCCAATACAGCTCTAGGGCCATCCTTCGGTATGTCTTCAACACACTTGAGTGTCCCACCATTTCCCCTGCATGAAATTCAGCCAACCGCCTAGGAATCATGGTTGACTTCGCCAGTATAACCAATCGTCCCTGATACAAGAGTTCCCCCGCCCTGAGAGTATACCCCTACTCCTCTATACCTCGCAGTAACCTTTGTTTCAGTGGCCCTAAAAGAGGGTCGGCGTCTACTTCGGATTGAACGGAGCACCACATTTCTATCCATACAGCTGACATGACTGATAAAGCGGCTGCGTCTACCCGAGATAGGCGTCTGCTGCTTTATTTTCACGTCCCGGTCGGTACTCAATCTCAAACTTGTAAATCCATAGCTTGGTAACCCATTTGGCATCTTCCTCCGAAATCACTCTCTGCCCCAACAGGAACTTAAATCTTCGCTGATCCGTCCTCACCTTGAACTGCCGCCCAACCAAATAATGCCTCCATTTCTTTACTGCCAGCACTATGGCCATCAGCTCACGTTCATAAATTGATTTCACGCCTTCATACCCAAGGATTGACTAAAGTACGCAATGGGTCGCTCCTACTTCATCAGAACTGCTCCTATCCCAGTTTCGGTGGCATCTATCCCTACCACGAAGGGTTCTTTGAAGTTTGGCAATCCCAACACTAGAACTGTCACCATAGCCTATTTTAGTTGCTCAAATGCCTGTTGTGCCTCTGCATTCCAGTGGAAGTTATCCTTCTTGAGTTGCTCGGTCAGCGGCGCTGCAATCTTCCCATAATTCCGAACAAATTTGCAATAATACTCAGTTAATCTCAAAAATCCTTGTAATTCACATAACGTCTTAGGCAATGGCCGCTCCATCATACACTGTAGTTTGGACGGGTCTGCTGCCACCCCCTTAGCGGACCCTATGTGCCCCAGATAATCCAGCTCCATCTGCCCAAATGTGCATTTCTTCACGTTCACAGTAAGCTTGTTTGCCTTCAGTGCTTTGAACACCTACTGTAAATGGTGGATGTACGACTCCATATCTGGGTTGTACACCAATATATCATCGAAGAAAACTAATACAAACCTACGCAAATACGGCCTGAACACTTCATTCCTCAAAGCTTGAAATGTGGCTGGGGCATTTGTTAACCCGAATGGCATGACGAGAAACTCGTAGTTGGATGTCCTCCGAGCTGACTCTAATCTTATGGTACCCTGATTTTAGGTCCAACTTCGAGAATACTGCTAATCCGTGTAGTTCGTCTAATAATTCATCAATCACAGGTATGGAAAATTTATTCGAATCTGTCAACTTATTCAAAGCTCTGTCGTCTACACAAAACTGCCAACTCCCATCTTTTTTTTGTTTACTAGTAGCATGGGGTCGAAGAAAGGGCTATCGCTAGGCCTAATCACCCTGCTACCAACATGTCTTCCACTAACCTTTCAATCTCATCCTTTCACTACTCCCAAAATAATGAAGCAAAGGAATCTTACGATCTAATTCACGAGCCAATGGTAATCCCTCTGGTTCCCTCATGACCTCTGGAAAGGATTGAATCAAGGCCTGCACTTCAAAGGCAACCCTACTAGAAACACCCTTGTAAACCTGTGCAGATAGAGCACAACACTCCAACAACATTCCCTGCTTCTCCTTTCCATTTGTGTGCAGCAACGACTTGAAGGAAACCTGCGTTCTACACAACTCCAGATCTCCCCTCAAGGTGACCGATGTCTTCCCCAAAGTGAAACTCATCCTTAATGTCTTCTAATTAACCTACATAACGCCAAGTTTTCCCGAACACTGCACTCCCCGGTTCCAAGGGTAAGAAATCCTCCACAATTACTATCTCCGGCAATGTCAGTACCACTGCCTTGCAAATTCCCACAGTCTGGACTGAATTTCCTATCCCCATGAGTACCCCATAGGTCGTTGTAGCCGAAAGTGGTAAATTCAAACGACTAACCAGGCCTTGTGCAATGAAATTGTGTGAGGCCCCGCAATCCACCAAAATCACCACTGTTTCTCCTTCAATTTCCCCTTTTAGCTTCATTATTTTGGGAGTAGTGAAACCCACTACCGAGTTCATGGAGAGTCCAACCTTTTCTCTTACCTCTACAACCTCCTCTGTCTTGACCGGCGCCGGAGCCTCTTCTACCTCCTCCTCTTCATCCTCTTCCACCATTAAAACCTGTAGCAACCGGTGTCGACACCTATGTCCCGGTGTATATTTCTCGCCACATCTAAAACACAAACCCCGATCCCACCGTCGCTTCATCTCATCATCTGATAATCACTGGAATCCCATTAACCGTCGGCTCCCCTACAATTCATCTATTGGAGTGATAGGAGTAGTCTAGGTTGGATTTGCTTTTAACGAGAGTGAGGGAGAAGTGTTTCAACCCATCATGGAAGAAGGGTACAAGTTCTGGGTCTGGTTTTTGGGGCTGTAATTGGAGAAAGTGGGTTGGGTTACCTTAGATCCAAATCCGCCTGCACTCCCATCGATGTTTGGACCCACATGCCCTGTTTGAATGATCTTATTTTTTTCTTCCACTAATTGGGCCACCTCCATAATTTCAGTGAGCCCAGTCGGCCTCATCAATCTCACCTCGGCCCTAACCACTGGCTTAAGGCCATTTAGGAACGTGCTCTCAAGCACTTCCTCCGACAGGCGGCCTTACAACAGCGCTACCAACAAATCAAAGGCTTCTAGGTACTCCTCCACCATAGCAAGCTGCCGGATCGCCAGAAATTTTTTGCACAGGGACCCCCATGTCTGGGTCGGAATCGGGATAGGAACACCTCCTTGAAGTTCCTCCAATTGGTGAATTTCTTCCCCTCAGCATACTGGTACCAAGCCAAGGCCTTGCCCTCCATAGCCACAACCACTGCTTCCATTTTCTCCACTTCAAGTAAATGGTTCAAATTGAAGTATCATTCTATTCGAAACAGCCACCCATCAAGAACTGTGTCGTTGAAGATTGGAAGCTCTAGTTCGCGTGCCAGTCGATAGTCACTTCTCCTTTCTTCTCCATCCTCGGTCGCTGAAGGCGGTACTCCACCACCCACCTCCAGCTTTTGCCTCACAGGTTGATCGACGAGGAGTTCCCATTTCCTTGCTGATCGGGGAGAGGTAACCTGGCCAATATGGCTTCCATTTTTCTATCCATCGAACCCAGTCGTTCCTCAATCGCAGGTACTTTCTGAACTCCCTCCTGAACAGCATCCAACTCCCTCTGCCAATCTTCTTGGATGAGTACCGATCGCTTTTCCATTTTTGCTTCCAAGTCCTCCATCTTCTTAGGCGCCATCTGCCCAGATCGTATTGCTCTGATACCACCTTGATGGTACCTGCGGTAGTATCCCTGAATTCTCACAACAAATTAGAAAATAAAGGAGAATTAATTTAGGTAATAAAGAGTGGGAATAGGTTGTATTGATTTCAACGATGTGGAATGTTAACAACCGGCATTCGAGGCCATGGCGCCTCCCTCTAACAGACTTCCATACTCTCCTCCCCCCTTTCTTACACCCGGACTCAATTTATCCACTTCCCAACCCTCACGTCACTAACAGAAAAGATGCTAAGAGACAACCAATAACTGAAAGAAATAACTCCATAACAGACTCTACTACACACTCCCTCAACCCCCACACATAGAATAAAAAATACAAATTAGAAAGCAACTAGGAAAATAACCCCTCCCCAACCCTTAGCAGTGATCAGGTGTCCTTCAACTTTTCCTACCCCCTCTGCTCCTCCTAACATATGTATATTTTACCACAGGCCTATCACAATCTAAGGTCCTAAATTTTCAAACGCCCTTGGATACTTTCAATCACCAATTTCCTAATAATCAATTGTCTAGTACCTTACCTATAAGAACTTTTGGTTATACAGCCTTTATCCTTGAAAACAAAGGTGATAAACATGATGCTCGGGCCAAACGATGTGTCTTTCTGGGATACTCACCTACTAAAAAGGGCTAAAAATGCTTTGACCCCGTCTCCTAGAAAACCTTTATCACTATGGATGTTAAATTCTTTGAAACACAGCCATATTTTAACCACATCCTCAGGAGGAGACTTTAGGAGAGGATTTGTTTTCAAGGGGAGTTTTGTGTGATCTAGATCTAGAATTCACCACCAGTAGTACCAGTGACAAAAACCTTTTTGAAACACAACCACATGTTTTTAACCAACATGATCGATAGGAACATAGGGAGAATGAGGTGGAGCTGGTGGATGAATTAAGTAATAGGAACATCCCATGTTTACATTCTAATTCTGAAAAAAGCTCCCTTCAAATCATGAGCAAGAAAACCAATCTTCTAGTCCTCATAATCAACAAGGAAGAGACGCCTCCATTGTTCCTTCATCTAATCAGTCCATTGAAACAGAAGTAGGCTTTAAGACTAACAGACACTTTAGGCAAATATACTCTAGGAGAACTCCTCATAAAGAGAAGGATTTCATACGCCCTTTGCATTGCTATGAATCTGCACCGGGGCTAGTTCCTACCTCTGTAAGTATCTCCCCTTCTCCATCAAATCAATTATCTCAAGATAGCACCTTTGTTTCAGATTTGAACCTTCCTATTGCCACTAGAAAAGGAACTAGATCCTGTACTAGTCATCCTTTATATCCACTATCAAAATTTGTTTATTTTAAACACCTCTCACACTCCTCTGCTTTCTCCAATCATGAATCTTCTGTGGAGATTCTTAAGACTGTTCAGGATGCTCTAACAGATCCAGAGTGGAAGAAGGCAATCCTTGAAGAAATGAGTGCTCTTGAGAAAAATAAGACGTGAGAAGTTGTCAATCTACCAAGAGGAAAGTCACTTATTGGATGTAAGTGGTTATTCACTTTGATATACAAGGCCGATGGCACTCTTGAGAGATACAAGGCACAGTTGGTGGCAAAGGGCTTTACATAAACATATGGAATTGACTACACCAAAACATTTGCTCCTATGGCAAAACTAAATATCATTCGAATTCTTCTATCTGTTGCTGCCAACCTTGATTGGCCCTTGTACCAGTTGGATGTAAAAAATGCATTTCTGAATGGCAACCTAAGAGAAGAGGTATTCATGATAACACCACCAGGCTTTCAGGAGATGTTTGGCTCGATGGTGTGCAAGTTGAAAAAGGCAATTTATGGTTTAAAGCAGTCACCTCGGGCCTGGTTTGAAAATTTTACCAGATTTGTGAAGAGACAAGGATATGCTCAAGCCCAAGGTGACCATACAATATTTACAAGGCACTCAGGAGATGGAAAAATATTAGTGTTGATTGTGTATGTGGATGATATCATTGCTACAGGGAATGATTTGAGAGAGATGGATCACTTAAAGGCTGGATTAGCCAGAGAATTTGAGATCAAAGACTTGGGAGCTCTAAAATATTTTCTAGGAATGGAAGTAGCCGAATCAAGAAAAGGTATTATGTTGACTCAACGAAAGTATGTGGTGGATCTTTTTCACGAAACTAGTTTGAGTGGTTGTAAACCAGTGGATACACCAATAAATGTTAATACAAAATTAAGGGCATATAAAGAAAGCCTGCCTGTTGATGCAACCAGATATCGAAGGCTAGTTGGAAAGTTAATTTATCTTTCCCATACTCGTCCTGATATTACCTTTGCAATTAGTTTGGTTAGTCAGTTTATGTATTCCCCACGCATAGAACACCTGAATGATGCATACAAGATTGTTAGGTACTTGAAAGGGTCACCTGGGCGAGGTTTGTTCTTCAGGAAAAATGAGTAGAGAGGAATTGAAGCTTTTACTGATGCAGACTGGGCAGGATCAATTGAAGATAGGAAGTCTACTTCTAGTTATTGTACATATGTATGGGAGAACTTACTTAGAGGAGCAAGAAGCAGAGTGTGTTGGCAAGGAGCAGTGTTGAAGTTGAATTTCGAGCCATGGCTCAGGGGACTTGTGAGCTTATATGACTAAGGCAGATTATTAAAGAATTACATCTACCTATAAGCAAGCCTATGAAGTTGTACTACGACAACAAGGCAGCCATAAGCATTGCACAAAAGCCAATTCAACATGATCGAACGAAACATATTTAGATTGATAGACATTATATAAAGGAGAAGCTTGAGGAAGGAGTGGTCTATCTACCATTTGTACCCACTGCTCAACAAACAGCAGATATTCTTACAAAGGGTTTATTCAAGTCTAATTTTGAGTTTTTTGTCAGCAAGTTAGGCACGATTGATATCTATGCACCAACTTGAGGGGGAGTGTAGAAAAGGTCAATAAATCTAGTTGTTAATTTACTAGATATTAGGAGAATAAAGTCTCAGTTAGTTAAACTGAATAAGGGATAGAATATTAAAAGTTGTTACTAACTATTTCCCAGGATATGTTATTTTCTATTTGTTAGGATTTTTAGGAGTTTGTTGTGGTTGACTATACCTTTTTCTTTTCTTCTGCCTATATATAGGTGTATCTGTGTATAATATCAAAAATAAGCGAGAAAAAGTATCTGTTCTTACCCTCCATAACTTTTGGTGCTTCTTTATGATATTCTACTCTTTAGTTCATCAATGATTGATCATGTAAACCACCCAAGGGTTATGTTTGAAGTACTATAAAAAAATTCCCTATCAGTCAATGAGAATAAGTGTCTTTTTGGCTAAAGAGGAACTAGAGTATTTGGGCCATATTACATCAAAGAAGGGGGTGGCAACTAATCTGAAAAAATTGAAGGCAATGGTAGAATGGCCTATTCCCGAGAATTCAAAGTACTTACAAGGATTCCTAGGACTCACAAGCTAATACTGCAAATTTGTTCATAAATACAGACACACCACAATCCTATCAACTAACCAGCTAAAGAAGGATAATTTTGGTCCGAATCCTGAGGCAAAAGTTGCCTTTGACAAGCTAAAGGAATCTACAACAAGAACGCCTATCTTAGCTTTACTAAATTTTTCCAAGCATTTTGTGATTGAGACGGATGCATTCGGAGTAGGGTTAAGGGTGGGGTCGTTCTTATATAGGAATGGCACCCAGTGGCTTATTTCAGCCATGTCTTAGGGCAGAAAGCAAGACTTAGGTTCATATACGAGCAAGAGTTGATGACTATTGTTTTTGCGGTACAATAGTGGAGGAGCTATTGAATGGGGGCAGTAGTTTCAAAAAGGCCTCAAATACCTTAAACAAAAAGTGCTTTTGGAGGAGCAACAAAAGTGGGTCCTAAAGTTGTGGAGTAATCAATTCAACTTTGAGTATAAACTAGGAGATGAGAATAAAGTTGCAGATGCCCTATTGAGATTAGAGGTGGCTCGACATCGCTCACTATTACAGTATCTTGGGATGGGGACTTGCAAGACCTGCCTTCACACATATTGATCAAGACCCATTGTAAGGGCCTAATAGAGCTAAGTTTGTTCATTCTTCTGCACCTAAGGATGGTTACAATCTACACAATGGTCATCTATTCTACAAAGCAAGATGGTCCTTCTACCAAGATCTCTTTATACTCCTCTAGTCTTAGAAGAATATCATGGTAGATGCATGGGAGGCCACTTTGGGGTACTCAAGACCCTCAAGAGGATAGATCAAGAAGTGTATTGGCAAGGAATGAGTGCTCAAATTCAAAAGCATATGGTCGAGTGCAATGTTTGTCCATAATATAAGGCATCCACTTAAAGTCCAATAAGACTTCTATAGCCTCTCCCTCTTCTGAAACAAGTTTAGGACAATATTTTGATGTACTTTATTGAAGGACTACCTTGTTCACATGGATTTACTTGTTTCCTTATAGTAGTTGATCACTCGAGCAAGTATGCCCACTTTATACCTCTTAAGCACCGATACACTACTTGGACAATAGCTATGGTCTTTGTGAAGGAAGTACTTTGAGTGTGACTTCATGGCATACCTTGCTCAATCATACATGATCATGACAAGGTATTTGTCAGTTATTTCTAGAATAAATTAATTAAGCTACAAGCAAGTATAGTTCACCTTGCCAACCGCAAACAGACAACCAAACAGAGATAGTGAACTACTATATTGAGACTTATTTATGTTTTTTTAGTGGAGATAAACCCAAGTAGTGGGAAATGTGGATCCTATGGGCAAAGTATTAGTACAACACTCCATATCACATGTCCATTCATACCACGCCATTTGAGGTTGTTTATACATGCAACCCTCCTCCACTAATCAGGTACAAAGGGTATTGCCACTTTTGTGATCTTGAAGGAAATGAAGTACCATCTAAATCATGCATAGAAATGAATGGAAGACATTTCAAATAGGGGGCAACATTAGCCGAGTTTGAATGGAAATTGGGTATATGTCAAGCTCAAGTTGTACAGGCAACATCAATTGGTCATGTGCATTAATGAGAAGGTGTCTCCTCGTTGCTTTGGGACTTATCAAATTGCAACTAAAGTGGGCAGCATAGCTTATTGCCCGCATCAACCTAATTCCATTCCCATCCATCCCGTTTTCCCTGTATCCATGCTCAAGCAAGCTATGGGTGCTAGGATGCAACCTCAACCTTTTCCCACAGTTCTAACTGAACAACTAGACTGGCAGGTGCAACTAAAAGAGGCCAAGGTTATTTTTTATAACTCTAAAGGGCAGCTAGAAGTACAGGTCCAACGGAAGGGGGCCCCTTATTTTGAAAACTCACGGGAAGAATTTGAAGTTATCAACTTGCAGTTTTTAAAGTTTCACCTTGAGAACAAGGTGAAACTTTGGGAGGGGAGTAATGATAAACTATTGATTAAGTATAGGTATGTCAGGAGAAATTTAGTTGCTAGCAAAGATTAGTGTGGGCTAATTAGGATCTTCTAGTGTTAGGTTGATCAGGTAGGGTTAGTATGGGTACATATGGTTGTAAATAAGTAATTTTAGGGCCTAGAGGTGAGGAATGTAGCTGCTAGCAAAGATTAGTGTGGGCTAATTAGGGTCTTATGGTGTTGGGCTGATCAGGTGGGATTAGTATGGGTTCATATGGTTGTAAATTAGTAATTTCAGGGCCTAGGGGTGAGGGATCTAGGTCATTATGAGTATGTTGAGTCACTATTTGTATTCTGTAATTGGATTTGCTAATACATCACATATGTTGTAGGGATATATATAGCAGCTCAGTTAGCAAGGAAGGGAGGAGGAAATTGAATAAGTAATTGGAGGTGCAAGGTCCATGAAACCTTGACTGTATTCTTTGCTATTACAGTATCATTACCACTGATTCTCCCTCACAAATTCAATTTCTTTTATTTTGTGGCTTTGAGTTCTTATTAGTCGAGTGACATGTTGACTAACTTTGTGGACTGATTATGGTGACTTAGAGATCCACAAGTGGATATGAGTTTATCTTAGTGGATTGGCAATTAACTAAAAAGTATGATCTACAAGAGGTAATTGTGTTGTCAACAACTAAAGCTAACTATATGGCTACAACTAAAGCTTATCGAAGAGTTGCATGACCCAAAGGGTTAGTACATAAGTTAGGGTTCAATCAAGGTGCTCATGAGGTTCAAAGCAACAACTAGTGATACCTATTCAACCTAGAAGGTTGTTGCTTGAATCTTAGAATCTCCATTTTAGTTGTATCAATCTTGTGATCATGTGACAGTATCCTTGCTCTCGTTTACAATAACATATGTTGTGTGAGTTTTGTGAACCGAGATGTTCTTGGGGTAGCAAATCGACAACAAACATGAGCAGGGTACCTAGGGAAAAATAATGAGGAAAGCGGAGAGCAGAAATGGAAAGCGTGTGTCATGGTTTCTCATGCTCAAAATGATTACAAGACCTCCTATTTATAGGGTAAAACCAGAGCAAGGAAACGGGGGAAATATGGTGCAGTGGGGAGTAGGGAGACTATCCCTAGTGCTGCAAGACCTATCGGCCTAGGAGTGGAGCTTTATGGGCTATGGCTATCAGCTTGAGGTCAGCCTAAGCCAAGCGACAAGACTAGTAGAGGCATATCCAGAATCAGCCTAGGGTCCTTTTAAGGCTAATCCTATCTCTTGGGCCGGTGTCTAAGGGCTCAGAAGTCTGGTTTGAAAAACACCAATATGAACATCATTTTAGGCCAAAAGGTTCATGTCCTAATATTTCAGGATATATTAGAATCATTTAGATATTTTATTGGTTAGTCATACACTAAAGTTTTACACAACATTTTTATAAAGAAAATAGAAAAAGTAAACAAAGTTAGTTTTTTCTTATGTATATTAATCACATGACCGCACTACACTTAATAATATATTTTAAAATAAACTTTCTAAAGAAAATTGATATAGTTTTATGAATATGTTAATTTAATAATATTTGTTGGCTGAACAGATGTAAAATAATATTTGTCTTGTATTTCTCATATTGTGTATAAATTGTACTAAAATCCAATATTGATATATCCATTTATAGGCCGATATTTTTCCCAAGGCATATGCACCTCACTGCTAGCAGAACAATAATAGCAGCCCTGCTTAACCCCTAGCAGTGATTGTGGAGGAGCTTGATCCAATTTTGGTATGTTGGGAAGTTCTGGGAAACAATGGAACCTTCTGATAGCTGCTTAGATGGATTTGGCATCAATGATATAAGTCCTATTTTGCTCGGATGAGTCCTGGGATCACGTATGTACAACTCAAGGCTTGTGATTGACCCTCCAATTAAGCTCCATGATGAGCTAGTTTAGTAGTTTGGCCCCCTTGGTCACCAAGTCCATTGTCTCGTATAGATATTGATAGCTCATGGAACTGCACTGCAAATACCCTGTGCCATATTAGTACCTCCACTAGAGCCAGAGAACCAGAGTTTGCGTTTACACATAGCTTCAAGTTCAACAAGAAGAAATCTGATTATGAAATAACCGGTAGTGATAGAAAATACCTTTTTTAAAGAGTATGAACGTAGATATAAGAACTAGAATCTTCTCTGCCTAATATAGTTATTAGAGTCATGGTTGGTTATGTGAGCAAAAATAAGAGAGGAATTACTTTTGGAGTCTCCCTTATTTTACATAATTGTTACAACCCTAAATATATAATTAGGAGGTAATTACAGCTTTATCTATATGGAAAGAATATACGTTGAATACAAGAATGTTCACAGAAAATATAGGAATTAAGGAAACAAAGCTGCTAAAAGAGTACTGGAAATCAGCGATTGACAGAATACTATCCTGAATAATATTTGACAGAATAATTCCTGATTTAGAGCCCTCATAATCAAAGATTTAAACCCAGAAAATATCATGATTTGATGTCAGAATCTCAGGAACAATTTATGGAATCTAACACTCCCCGTCAAGCTGGAGAGCGAATGTCCTTCATTCCCAGCTTGCACAGTAATTCCTCAAACTTCCTTGAAGTCAATCCTTTGTCAGTACACCTGCCAATCTGATGGTACAAATGGAATACAAGTCAGTCCCAACTCCAAATTTTCCTTTAAAAGTGGCATCCATGCCACTTCATATCCTCCAACTTTTCCTTTCTGAGTGGCGTCCTTGTGAGTTACTCAAAAGCCTTTCTGGTGGATTCAAGAAAAAAACCATGGTTTTTATTTTTATTTGTGAATTCAAATTAAACCACATTCATATCCTCAGCTAAAGTCTTTATTTGCGAATTCAAATAAATTCAAATTCATATCCTTAATTTTCATTTACTACCTTTAGATAAAACATCAATCTTATACTCTTTTCTATTTTCCATTAATTAATTTATCCACCTACCCTGCTACCTCAAAACATAGGCCTTAAGACTTTAGCCAAACATTCTTTTTATTATAAACCCACCAAAAATATTTTACTCACTTGGCAACGCATCAGGTATTCCTCCAAAAGGATTTTACATTGTTCCAAATGCATTATACAACAGATGTAAAATAAGGCGCTGCATTTTCCACCCCCATCACTACCATGTAAAGACAACACATAAGGCAGTTGTATGTGAAACTTCCGAGCCATAATCAGCATTCACGATTGATGAAGAAGATTCTAAGTTTAAGATAATGGCTGTATCAGTAATGAAAATTATGCTACTGAAATAGTGTATGAGAAAGGGTCTCAAAGTCCCATGGGCAGATTTTGTTTGGCTTCATGAGGGGCAGCCAAATTACAAAATCTGGTTGGCACACGGCCCTGCCTACTAAGGATAGATTGCACAAATGGGAGATGTTTCTCTGGCTTGTTTTGAGGTGTCTGATGGTACTGTGATTGAATCTATATCTCATCTCTTTGTGCAGCAGGTTGGAGTCATTGCTGCATTGTCACCACCAAAACTCATGCCGGAAGTTCCTGAGTCAAAGGGTGATCCTCCAATATTGCTGGATCACCAAGAAAAGCCGCAGCAACAGAATGGTTAATTTAAATATTCAATGCATCTATGTATCTCTAAATGTCTAATGAGAAAACAAGCTGTTCCTGATTCGATTATTTACTCTATTATGGCATCAGAGCAATAACTGCTTTAACCAGCCAAATCGATCCAGCCATGGACACTGAAGATTCCACCAGCACCAACTTCATTTTCTCTAAGACATTCGACCCAAAAGACCTCATTCATATTAATACCCATATACAACTTCCCATCAAACTTACTGGAAGAAACTATCCAACATGGCATAAACAATTTAAGTCTCTTCTTATTAGGAAAAATCTGCTTGGGTATATAAATGGAACAACCCATACCCACCTTCCACAATCACAAGGGCTACCAGTGAAAAGACTACCAATCCCGCCTACACATATTGGGTGCGACAAGATCAATTACCGTACCTAGCTATCCTTAGTTCCTGTGAAGCCGAAGCACTCATTCTATTATTTACTCTATTACAGTGACATCTAGCACATATGTTCTGATGATGTCCTCAACTGATTTCTGCTGTCCACGTCACGAGTTTTTTTTTTATTGGAATTCACCGCATTATTAAGCTCACTAGGAGGAAGACCAAGAAGGCCCACATGCTGAAATCTATATATTGTTCTAAGATCTAATCAGTAGGAGTAGAATGGTTAGGAAGCTGCTGGTAGACATTTAGACAAGATTACTCATTATAAGCCTCTTGGCCCTCTTGCCTAACGCATAAAGCTAGATGAACTCAGCCAACTGGATATGTTTGAGTACATCATACTTCATGCGTCCACCCCCTTCCCAAAAATAGGAAGAAAAAAAAAGAACAAATTCATCACTTAGATAAAACAATTCATAGCCCCTCATGTGGTAGTTCGTTTGTTTCCTAAAATCTCAATGCAGCAGCCATATTTCGCTCATCATATCACTTTGCTCATCTTTTTTATTGCCATTCTCATGATTTGAACCAGGCTTGTGTTTATAATAAACATGGCACCTGTTCAGGTAATCCTTACTCTTAACAGACTACAAAAGCTGCACAAACCCTTTTGGTTTTACTAGGTGTTTGTACTTTTCATACAGGAATACCACTGACAATTGAAGGCAAGGACATTAAAGCATAAGGCTATAGAGTCACTAAACAGGCATGCTCCTTAATCCCTAAGAATAGATGCACAGTGTTTGGTACCAGAATAATCACCATACTTGATCCCAAATAAATGAAGAAATAAAGGAACACTTGTCTAAAAGATAGTCACCTTTGACTTGTGAAGCTGAGGAGTACTCTTAAGAACACTCCAATTACGGGTAATTTTCTCCTCTTCCTCATCATCGCCCTCAATTTCACTATCCTCTCCTTCATCCTGCATGGATTTGAACCCAAAAGTTATATAGAAGTTATGAAAGAAGTAGGATATGTTCACGGGTATAAGCTAAAAGCCCAGAATGCATGCAGTTATTTCACATATAGATAGATATAATAGATATCAACAAAGTCACCAATCATAATGTCACAGAAATTGGTTAGACAGGATTTTATCCGTGCTTCCAATAGCAGAATAATTGTTTCTTTGACTTTCTTTTTACTTCATTAATGTGAGCTGGTTTGATTTTTAAAAGATATTTTACCAAGAAAAGAAGGAAAAACAAGTGGTACTTCCACCAGTAGTCAAAGGCAAAGTAAATGATTTACCAGGGATAGTTTAGAACTTATAGAAGCAAAGTGAAAAGTACACAATATTGCATCACTCTTAATACAGCAGATGCTTAAGAGAGTAAGTACATCAGACAGGAAGGAAAAATCTATAGTTGGCAGATTTGATCAAGGTAAGAAACTCACATCATTTTCACCAATATCAACAGCTCGCGCCATAGCTTCATCCATATCCGTCATCTATTGAGAAATGATATAAGCATGCTCAATGCAACATGAATTCAATATGATAGAAAATAACTAATAACATCCCATAAAAAAAAAAAAAAAAAAGGAATGACAATGACCCAAATAAGTAATACCCAAGTATGAATCTTGCCACTGACAGGGTATAGAGAGAGGTCCAGATGTACACAGCCTCACCTCTACTGGTTTCATGGGCTAGTACCAGACTTTCCAAAAGGGCTCACAAAATAACCCTTGTCTCAACCACTAGACTACAGCCACTTTGGTAAATTCATGATGCAATTGGGACCAACAATGCAGAGATAAAACGGGAAAGCAAAAAGATAAAAACAAAAGTGTCTGTGATCATCAAAAGCACAATGCTCAATGCCCATGATGATTACTGGGATTAATATTATGCAATTATTTCAGCTACGTAGCATGTTTAAAGCATATTCTGACCAAAAATGCAAAGCCAATCTTTATGATGTTGCGCACGGCTGAACTAGTAGGGGACTATTCCTAACAGCAGTCTTCCCAAATTGAAGAGCCAGAAGGAAAAGGATGATAACATAAAAAAGAAAGAGGAAAGATTCATTAGGACAGCAATGAGCCTAATCTAGTAGCTAGCTGCTGGAATGCTGCCCAGAAACACTTAGTGGTAGCAAATATATAAGATACATGATGCCATAAAGAAAAATTGGTATGGAATAGTTCTTGGCACTAAGAATGGGACTCTAATAAATGTAAGAGATGATGACAAGATACGTAAATATAACTATAAGATGTTTCCAACCATCAGAAGATGTTTAAATCACTGTGATCATATTGTTTAAGCTATTACCTCAACTGCTTCTGTCTTCTCTTTTGACAAAATCTCATCAAGCTTCTCCCTTGGTATAATTTTTCCATGCTGATCAAACAAAGCTATGAGAAATGTGAGAATATAGCACAAAGAATGAAAAATTACATGCCTATGCAAGAAGCATTAAAAAGCCAATATATGTTCCTGCACAATAGCTTTCCATGGCTAGCAGTTAAAGAAATGTTGTGGGAGAAATAATTAAATAAAATAAACACTTGCAAAGGGTACTAAAAAGGAAAAAAGGTAATAGGTTAGGATAAAATTTGATAAGAGAAGACCTCAAGAGTTAAATAGCTAATTAGCCAACTCAGTAAGAGAGTAGCTCATACAGCTAATAACACAATAAAAGAAATTTAGGAGGCCTTTATTTTGAAGAGGAAAAAAAAAATGAACATTGCAGGTTCTCAACTTTATTTTTAAAAGATAAAAAACACCCTTGAATATTGCAAGTTCTCAAGTGTCCTCGACTAATGTTCAAACAGAGCTGATGGCTTGTGAGAATGAATTTTCTGTCAAAATCATGACCCAAAAAATGTTGGTGCAACTGAACTTATTGACACATATCATTGATTTTTCTACTAATATGGACATCAGAACATGATATATCCAAAAGAATTTGCAACTAAGATCCAGAAAACCTACCATCTTGTACTGCGGGACAATGCATGAGTGACTGATTTCACTTACCTACTACCTCAACCAATTGATAGGTTATGTGTTAGGGCTCGATCAGTTAAGGCCACAAGGGCCCACAATATTTGCTTGTTTCTTTTTCAGCAAACTAAAGATTATTTAGGCAGGATTGGTTTTATTTTATTTAGCAGTATCCTTGGATACAATATCTTGCAAAATATTTGTAATAGTCAATTGGTAGATATCTAGTACTTAAATATTCCTTTTAGGATAAGGGGAATGTTTGCCTTATTTAATTAAGGGATTAGCCCAGGTACAAATAAGGGGCTTGGACCCCAGTAATAAATAAGTATGGAAAATTAGTCAAATCTAATTTACCTGACTCACCTTGCTCTCTCTCTATCGAGCTCCCTCCCCTTCTCCTCTCCCCTTACATCAGCCTCCTTGGCCATCACAACCTCCACTTTTGTTAAGTGATGATTTACTAAAGGTACAGTATCTTATATGATAATTGCCTATTAGCAAGTGCATGTTTTGAATTTGGCCATTCCTATTTCTATGCCCGTTCTCCCTTTGAATGACCGACTACATTTGCACATGATTTTAGATTCCACTGGATAACCCCTCAGAATCATCTCCTCCTCACCCAACTCTTCCCCTTGTCTTCCCCATGGCTGACCTTCTACATGTCTCTTATAGTATCCTCTATCAGCTCTTTCCATTGCCAGAGCCAACCAAGACAATCTTCCTTCATTGAATCAAACGTTACTCTCTACACCACTTTTGGTTTCTGCTCAAGGCTCACCATACATGATGATTATAATTGTTCTTTTCCCCTCTCTGTATGAATTCTCCTCACGCATTTAATCCACAATTGCCATGTGGTGGGTGCTTAGGACGACACACGCCGCATGTTCAATTAAATGTCTCAAACCCAAAGGGGAAGAAAATGGCGAGTTCCTTCCTGGACACTGCTATTGGCATGGATGCTACCAGAGATTAGAGTGTTGAATGGATTTATGGTTACTGGATAAAGTAGGATAAGTTAATTTCTACCAAACCTTATTTTTGGGAATATCTAAAGCAGAATTTAAGGTAACTAATAGGGAAGCGATGGTCCTAAGTATAATCTTGGTTAAAAGATGCCAAATAGTGGGATTTAAGGAGATACTCTGTTGGAGTTGGTCAAATTTGGGATACTAGTAGAAATTTGGAGAAATTGATAAAGCTGGAGATTGGTACATGATAACAGGGGCAATGGAAGCAGTATTTGGGCTAAGATATCTTGGGTGCAGAGAAGCGATGGTTCTAAGTATAATCGTGGTTAAAAGATGCAGAATAGTGGGATTTAAGGAGATAATCTGGTGGCCATCTATGGTTGTAATATGCAAATTTTAATGAGATATTAAAGATGCCCATATTCCACTGAAGGAAAAGGTGATGATGAGGTACCGCATTCATATACTGTATCCATCAATACTAGTTAGCTAATGAAGTATATTAATAACTTATTATTTTGAACTTTTAATAATCATCTTCTAACACTAGACTTAGTACTTCATATATTAGTTCTAGAATTTCAATTTGAGAAGATACTTAGTATCAATATCGGATTGTAATTATTGAAGGATTATTTAAGCAATAAGTTTTCATTGTTTGGATTGTGTTTTTCACGTAAGTGACTTGTCCATTGACCCTTCTGTACTTAAATATATATTGTCGTGTGATAAATTTATCTTTCCCTATTTTTATAAAATTAAATTTAATAAACTGTTCCTATTTTAAGTTGTGAAATGTCTCCATTTTTTAACTATGTATTTTGAATGGAAATGAGATCAAGCGTTTATTGATATTCAATTTCTTTAATGTGGCCATTTATTATTTGATAAACGGTTGAATTGTCCGTTAGTAGGACATTTTTAAATATTTTGTGCCTGTGCCCCCTAAGGATGGGGTAAACCCTTTCTGACCCATTTAATAGTGTGGGATGGGTAATAGATACTGCTTCTTTTTTGTAGAACACAACTTAGAATGTCCTTCTAGGCCCTACTAATAACCAAGGAACCTGTCGATTAGTATGTTATTTCTAGACCTAGCCACAAGGGGCTTTTTGGTATGACGTTGTTATAGCCATACATAGCGGTCACAATTGCTCGAAAATTCTGAATTGATATTGATTGTTTTCATTTCAATTGAATTGATTGTTTGGCCTTACTAACCTTTCTGTATTTGTTTGATTGGTTAATTGTATTTGGTTCAAGTTTTGAATTTTTAACCATTTACATTTATAAGGCCTTCACAAATTATTGCTTATTATTTTAAGTGAAAATGATTTGTTTGCTCATTGTTCCATTATGATTTTCCGAAAATAAATGTTTTGCTAAACCATTTTGTATACATAATAGTCAATAGCTTGATCTTTGTATTGGCCGGTGGACCTGTTACTTTTTGAGTTGTGGTTTTCCTCACTCCCCTTATCGTTTTAGGTGTAAGTGAAGAGCAAACTGATCTTCGAGACAATGGAGTCTAGTATTGAAGCTATGGAAGTCTTAAAGGATGCAATGAGGTTCTTATAGTTCTGAAATTTTGTATTTATTTACCATTAGTAAGGTTAAAATGTTATATTTATTGGTATTAATTGAGGATAATTAATTACACAAATATTAGGAAAATAATTTGAGATTGTTATGTTCAAGATTGTAATGCTTGATTGATACTAGTTTTTGGGTTGTAGCCTTACTTGCTATATGAGGTTTTTCTAGTATGACTAGCAGCAATAATGCCTTCCAACTAGAGGATAGTTTGGGGATGTTACACTAGCCATCGACATGCCTTCCCTGTTTCAGCCTTATTTTTCAAATCTAATCTGATTAGATCCGATTAGTGCCAATGAAAATATGTATAATTATATTAATAATATTATTAATAATGATTGATATTAGTATAATATAATAATATTATTAATATTAATAACGTTAATGATAAATATTATCATAGTATAGTAATAATATATTATTAATAATTTTGTTATTGTTCTTACAATATATTAATTATAATATTATTATTATTATTAGATAAATATCATTATTATAATTAATAATAATGATTCTAATTAATATTAACATTATATTTATTATTTTCATTTATGGCAATATTTATATAATTATTATATTTATACAAATATTATTATAATAATTTATTATAAACATAAATATAATTATAATTATAATAATAACAATAATAATATTTATAATAATAAAATTTATAATATGATTATTTTTTAAAAAATTATTATTATATGTGATAATTTTTTAATTATAAATATTTTTATGCATAATTATTATAAATAATAATGATAATAATATTCACATAAATAAAAATATTGTTTCATTTCCATTAAAATTATTATTATTAACATTAGCATAAATAATCATATTGTTATACTAATAATTGTATTAATATTATTATTATAATAATTAATATTATTTTTAAATATAGATAACATAATTATAAATATGATAATAATTAATTATAATTATAAACATTATTATTATTAGTACCTTAAAGAGAATAATAATTAAAATAATATTTAAGAACAATTATAATGATAATAATTATTATTATAATAATTTCAATTATAATTATAATTATAGTTATAGTTAATATAAAGGCAACAATAATTACAGCAATAATTTTAAATCACAATAATAATTATTATTATATTATTAGAGATAATGCATATAGTTTTTAGAAATGCACAATATAATTTTGAATTTAGACCTACTATTTTATATTTTACACGTAAGATGCCATTCTATCTATGCACTAATAATTGTATGGCCTCGTCCTAAAATGTACACAGGGTTATCTAGTATGTAATTATCAAAAGAGTCAGATGGTGCATTTCTAAAATCTTAAGATTATTTTATATATTGCTTAAACTTAAGATTATTTGGTATATTTTTCCTTATTATTATTATTGTATATAATTATTATAAATAATTATAATAATAGTAATTACTAGTGTCTACCAATCTTATCTTTGAAAATATGTTGAGTAAAATAGGTCTTCACCCCTCTTAGCGCCATTGTGGCCTGCCTTACAAACAACTCTGCGTATCGACTATCCTTTGCCATGTGATGAGTTCATAGATCACCCTTGGGGAACAAACCCCATTGAATCCTGACAGAATTTTACTCGAAAATTTAAAGGACCCCAATGACGAAGTAAAGGTCTTGAACCCTTGTATACACATTAAAAGAACATTCACAAAAAAGATCTTCCTACTTTAGTGCGTCATTCGATGCAAGTAAACTCTAAACCTTAGTACTAATTTTATTAATCACTCAAATCACAATTCATAATGCAAAAATTGCATTAGGCCACTTTTATAAAGAATAATCTAATAGAATAAAATTCTAAAAAAATTATATCAAACAATAATCATAATTAAATCCGTATAACAACTAAATTATTAGATCTCTTATGATACAGTAGCACATAGACTTATATCAATTATCAATAGCCAAACTCCAATGCAAGAAGAATTCTAAAACTCTTCCAAGCTACCTATGACAGAAATATAACCATTCCTTCCCCATGAAACCTTTCATAAGTGGCTTTGTGAAAGGATTGAACTTAGAAAGATCTAAATTGGGTTGACCTTCATGATTCTTGGACCTTGATGATTTAAAATTCGAGTATTGTAAAAAACAGACTATATTTTACATTCCATTGAACATCACCCTCAATGGATTCCAAAAAGTTTCACATATAGAAATTGATATACAATCAACCATCAACGCATTTGTTGAGGATGCTAAGGCATGCAAAAAAAGAGAATTAGTCTAAAAAAAAAAAGATTACCAATACCAAATGTCTTTCCACAATGCAACAAGCAAATCCCCTACCCCCCCCCCCCAAAATACAAAAAAAATACCAATAACCAAAGAAAATAATGGCACCAAAGTTTGTGTCTTTGCAATGTATTCAATCACTTTAATTTCTATGAATTCAAGTACGCTTCCACCTATATGTATAATATATATACTTGTTCTTGATGAACAGTATATAATCATGTTTGATCAATTCCATTAGTATTTGCTAGATTAAGTATTGGAACACCTTAGTTGCCTCTTGGTGGAGTTTAGGCTCAACCAATGTTTCAATACCCTATTTGATTCAGCTAAGCCATAATTTTCTTTCAATAGTCATTTCCAAATAAAGCTTGATTAATCATAATAGTTATTTCCAAGCTACCCTTTCATGTACGATGCCCACTATTATCTCCAAAAGAGTACAAAAAAAAATCCTTATTTCTTCCCAACTTTCTTGCCATTTTAGAAAGACAGAGGGACCAAAGTCACAAGAGAAAGCACACTGTTGAATCAAATTAGCGGAAACCCCCCTCATCATTAGCCAAGAAGTTTGCGTCTAAATTTAGCTACAAGTGAGACATGGTAAATCTCACTTTTAACTAAAATTCAACCAAAAAGAGTAGCATTGAGGCCATCACCCAAGGAGACATATTTGCTCTTCCCCATAAAATTTTACCAAAAACCAGTTTGAAACAAAGGAGCACAACCTTCACAGAATTGAAGATCAGAATAGCCACCCCATCATATCAATATATTGTAAAAAGACTACATATATTCAAAAACCATGTAAATTGAGGCAAAGATTGCACACCTCCCAACTTAGTTGGTTTTTTTTTTGGGTAAAATAACTCACAAAACCATTTGTTTTATATGATACATGGTGAGATACTCCTTCAAAATAGTGAAATGTGCCACAATTAGAGAAAGATAGTTTACCTGAAAGCTTTTTCCAATAGCATATCCATTGATAAGTTAATCCTAAATTGATCTATTCTCACATTTTAAGATCTCATCCTCTTAATCCATCTCATATAAATAGTTCTCAAGTAGAACGAATACTCATCACTTAAAAATGCATTAAAGGTAAATGCACCATAAAACGTTACATTATTGGAAATGAATAGGTGTGAAAATAGTAGCACCAACAGAACTCACAGATGTGTTGCCCTACAAGGATCATATTATGCATCTTCGAAAAGTGGCAAATATTATTCTAATCAGGAAAGGGTGACAAATCTTTTAATTGGTACCATCTTTTTTCTCTAATATTTAAGGTAAGATAACTATTTCAAGGAACTCCTGATCTTAATAGCCACTAAACTATGAAATATCATTCAATAAGCCTCATTTCAAATGACACTTAAAAAAATTGAGAAATTCAAAAATTATGGCCCAGCAACATACCTCCTTTAAATATGCTAACATATTTGGTGTTGGCTCATGAAAATCCGGACCTCGAAAATCAATAACCTCATTTGGATCTTGAATATAATTGATAGTTGGATAAACTGGATCTCCACCCCATACTGTAAGAAATAGCAATCATTCAAGTACAATAACAAACAAACAAACAAAGTTCAGACCACAACAAAGGCATAAGTTAGCCAAACAACATGAGAAAATTATACAAATATATGAAAATGCTTGCTTGTCAATCACACTACAACTCAAAGTACTCAAAGTAGATAGATATAACGATGCATCTATAATAGGGGCCCTACGTAAGGATCTAGTCAAGGGGCAATGTCCCCAAATCTCTATGACAGGAGCGATTGTCGAGGAGGGATCTTCGAGCAAACCTATGGTGGAGTTCCCCCAAAGGGAGGACGGGTGATGGTGTGAGAGCCTAAAGATTGTATTGGGAAAAGCTAGGGAATTTAACTCTCATGCTTAAGTTTTGTTGTTAAAAAGAGAATTTCTTTTTATAGGAGCTTATAAGCCTTAAGTTTAAGCATTTTTCTACTAAGTAACCCAAGCCCCAAGGACTTATTAATTAGATCTTACCTTAGGCCCCATGGACTGCATAGCTTGAGCCTCAAGGAGGCTCTTTATTAAGACACTCTCTTTCTTAACCTAAACCTAACACCCAACTACGTGTGCCTACTGCTACTATTAGCGTATTTTTGTCGTTGCCAATAAGCTGTCCAAATGAACACATCCATAACATAATCCCCTCCCAAACCATAAGCTCTCTGGAATCTAGATGAATGCATCCATAACATTACTACCACAAGAAGCTTGTCTTCAAGCTTGAAGATGGGATAAGTTTTACAAAAGTTTGAGAGAAGTCCCAGAAGGCATCTCCAAGACAGAGGCCAACCCACTTGACTAAGATCTCACAATGACCTTAGTTGAGGCGAGAGCAGAGAACGTGAGATGGCTAGGAAGAAGCTTGTCCATTCACGAGCTAGGGAAGGGATAGGAGTGCCATCAAGGGATCTCCCACAAAATGCATGTGTTGACAAATGCAAAAACAGAAGGTGGGTCCAAGTTTGTAGGCTACTAGCCCAAGAAGGAAATGGCCATAAATATGAGGTGCAAGCTTGGTGTTTAGTCCATGTATACCGGTGAGCTAACAAAAATATGGGGCGTTTGTGATGTCTGAAGTCAATATTACTATTTCATTCTGCTTTGGGTTTCAGCGAGTTTGCACTAGGCATCAATTAAGACCACATCATCGGGTGTGAATTCTTAAACCACACGATATACTCAAGCAAAGCCATTGTAATAGGAGCAAGCGAAGAGGATTGTAGCAGCAAAATAGTTGAAAAGGTGAAGTTTGTATGGCAATGTTTTATAAAGTAATGTAGCAGTATTCTACCTTGGGTACCCAACAAACCAATTGTTTAGATTGGCCATGCACTAGAGAGCAAAGGTATATCTCCACCCTACGACAGTGTGACCATCGGTCTAAGGATGATACGCAAAGGAGAAGGTAGTGCTGCGACGTTGGAAGACCTCTATCCACAAGGTATTGATGAAAAACAACTCTCAATCACAAATAATGGATTCCAGAAGTGAGCTAACACAGGCACAAAAGACAGGTGATGCATATGTCTATACAAATTGGGTCAAGTTAGGAGGGTGGTTATCAATGGGGGGTAACCAAATAAGAAAACAGAGAAGAGGGTGAAGAAAATTGGTTGAATATGATCCTTGGTACTTCCTTAGATCATATACTAACAAGAACCACCTAAATTTTCAACACTTAGGATAAATCTTGTAAGATTTTAGGATTCTAACTTCTAACTCCAAACTCATGCACTAGAGTTGAAGGTGATTGATTTCTGCTAAGAGAAATAACATAGCTAAATTATGAGTTTTCCTTTATTCAAGTGTGAGCCCAACACTTATAGGAGAGTGTTAGGTCTCATTTAGTTGTAATACAACTCAACAAAAAAAAAGAAAAAAAAAAGGACTAATTTGGTTAACTAATCAAACTAGTTAGTTGTTAAAGAGACTAACTTTAACTAGTTTAATCCTAACCAAAACTAAATTTGACTTTGTGTTAGCTAAAATAGAGAAATCATAATTGTTTGGGACATTTCCAATGTCTTACATCAAACTTGGGAGGCTCCTTACACGTTAATAAGCTAAGTTAAACTAAAAACATCATTAAAAGTAAAAAGTAAAAGTAGCTTTTAGGCTAAAGACTAAAAACATTATTAAAAGCATAAAGCAAAAAGTAACTTTTCTACTGCAAGCCTAAAGTTCCATCATAACCTGAGTATAGGTTTCTTTCTTCCAAAAACAATTTGCCCCCTCTGATGCTTGTAGTTGTTGCTGCTGCTAGTGCTCAGATCTGTCCAAAAAAGTGCAGTTGTAGCTGCTATTGTGGGATCTGAACTATTGCCTATCCTTGGCTGGGTAGTGAGCCATTTAAGCCAAAAAAAAATGAGCCACTAAGGTTTAAAAAGGTGGTGGCTAGATTGGAGTTTTGCTTGGCTTTCATAGCTTGGGGTTTAGTTAAAGTAATTAGTCCAAGTGAGGAGGTTTTTATGTCCCCCTAACTTCGAGAAACTAACAACTAAATATCATGAATAAATGGATGCTCCTGCATCAACATGTGCAACACTTGTTACAATGTCAAGGTGACCCATAACAATGAGGTTGCCTTAGTTGACCAACCACTACTAACAAACCAAACTTCCCTTAGGATTTAAGTAGGTCATCAATGAAATCTATAAATATATCTGCCAATACTTAGTGTGGAATGGGAGAAGGCTACAAGAGGCCTATCAGATGAAGATTTTCCATTTTATTTCATTAACAGACAATACAAGTGTGAAGCTAGTCCTAGACAATAGTGTGCGTCTCTTCCTTAAAAAAAACATTTGCTCTCATGTCCAAAGCTATGGATTGCAGATAATACTTTGGTGATGAGGTGTGATTCAGAAGGAAGGTTTGACCCTTGTAGAGGATGAAGCCATCTTGTATCACCCATGGATTTGAAAGGTCACCATTCTGAATCAGCTGGATGATGTGTTGTAGTGTAGGGGAAGAGGTCATTTATTGCTTGATATCGTCAAAGAGGAGGACCTTAGATCAGGAAATTGGCAGCTTTGAGGTAGTGTGCATGGCTATTATTGTTGCTTTTGTGGAATCTATTTGGCTTAGAGTATTAACTTGTGACCTTGGGTTGGAATGCCAACAAACAAATTGAGTTTCTCTATTCCACACACTAAAACATGATAGGTCTATAGCCATTTGAGAAAAAGATGTTTGGATCTTAAGATGGAACTGAGCTAGAGCCCCAAGGAATTATTAATTGGATCTTAGCTTAGGCTCCAAGGACCACATAGCTTGAGCCTCAAAGAGACTCTTTAGTAAGATATGCTCTTTCTTAACCTAACCCAAGCCCCTTATTGTGTGTGCCTGCAACTGCTGTCAGTGTGCTACTGCTGCTGCCAGCACCGGCTCTATTGCTTTTGTTGCACCTCCCCATTGCCTTTCCAAGTAAGCTCTCCCGATAAACATGTCCATAACAGCAGCCCACACTATCAAATCTTAATTATTTCCAAATCTAATGAAATAGCTGAATCATGGGACCTTATTGTTTACATTATCAAAAGAATGAAAGTTCAATCCTCGCCTCCTCATCCACAGTGCTGTCAGGAGAGCTCAAGGGCATTCCTTCACAAGCGTCAACAGACAAAATTTTCCAGTCAAAACTAACTGTTCTATAATGATTACTTGAAAAATGAGATCACTACATAAACTGTGGTCACCCATCTAATTGCTCACTCTGCCTTCCAAGGGAATCTACTACGGCTAACATTCATTGACAAAGAAGCCGGGAAACTTTGATTGAGTATCACTCCATATCATGAAGGGAAAGTAGCTTAAACTAATTAACTTCATCTGGTTCTTTGGTTTCTCTCCATCCCAAGTGGAAAGCGGTACAACTCACATTCATTGGTACAAAAGTCAGGGAGCCTTCAATGGAGAAGAAGCATAACTCCAAATCATGAAGGAGAAGCAACTGAAATTTTTTCGACTTTTACAAGTTTGTTTGTAGAGAAACTATGTATTTCATTTGTAATTAAACTCTATATTAGAAGTGATGTTGAAATTAACACCACCATACTTGTTCTCAATACTATATCAAAACTGTTGACATCACGTTTTTGTCTCAAAAATGAAATTTCCTTTCCCTGATAACCTCCCACACATTAGGAAGTGACAGCAACACATAAAGATGCATGCCGTGTGCAAATCAATATCCAACCCAACACAATAGGTAAAACAAGAAGAAGACATACACAAGCATATATTGGAACCATCAATGCAAATATAGGTATCGTTTGGTATAGAGTAGGTTACTTAAGAAAATTATACTTCTAGGAAATGCCAAATGTAGGTTTTGTTGGTCTGAAGTAAGTAAATAAGTAAAAGGCTACAACTCCCCTTTGACCCTCCTACTTTTTTAGTTAAAGTAGAACCTAATAATTGAGTAATACCATAAGAAGTAAAACTTCCTTTACTTTATTTATTTATTTCTCACAAATAATTATTAAAAAAAAATCATTTCCTCTCCAATTTCCTTGTAAATCAAATACATTGTCAAGTAATTATCTCCCTAGCAGTAAGTTCCTAAAGAAGTGTAACTTCCTCAAGAACTTAAAATTACCGTACCACACGAGGTCATAGAGTAGTTTTACACTTCCAGATGAAAGAGAAAGGCCAACCAAGACTCAAGCAAGAGGCATACTTCAAATATTCAATTGCCTAAGTTACTACAATTATCAGCAAGGAGCCGAAAAATTCAAATAAGATTCAACAAAATAGGTGAACCAAAGGCATACTTCAATTATTCAATTGATAAAATTACTACAATTATCACCAGCAAGTAGCGGAAAGAATAAAATGAAATCGAACATACTAGGTGAACCAGAATGATTAAAAACTAAATCATGCAAAGAGAATTTATTGGTTACAAAAAAAATACTCTGATTTATCTGGTCTTCGCGCATTCTCATTGCTAAGGGATCTCTACGAATACGGACATCAGTTCCCATCATTATGCGATATTCTCGATCTGTTTGGTGGGAGAACATTTCAAGTAGTTGAGTATTTTCATCTTCACCGGTCTCTTCAAAATGGTTCTGAATTGCTTCCCACGAAGTATCCCTCTTCCATGCTTCAACCCACTCTGAATAATATGCCATAGGGCCTACTCTTTCCAGCCTCTCTTGTTCTGCTTTCAACCTACAAATATTAAATTTCTCAAAGCCACAAGTAAAAGCAGAATAGTCAAAGAATTTTCAAATACTTGAACATTGGAGCTAAGAAATTGTCACTACGTTAAGTTATGTTGCCACTATCCGGATAGATAAATTAAGAAAATAATAAAGCAATAAGCTATATAACAAGATGAAAAAAAAAAAACTCTAGATATTACAAGAGAATAGGTTATATCCCCACTGAAATAGGGTAAAAAAATGCAATATATGTTTATGTTATGGAATCTGTATCAATTACGAAGAAAGTAAAGCTAAAATTGAGGAGTGGATTCAAATATAGAGCAAAAATGAACATAAATAGAAAGCACTAGGAATTCAATGCAATATAATGCATAATTAAACACGGAATTCAAGAATCTTTCTGAAGAGTTTTCAACTTTTCATTGTGCATATAGTTCCTTTCAGATTAGAGTCCACAACACATACAACATTGAAATTCCAAACTACTGAAGCAGAACACTAACTCCATGCCACCACAATTATGATTTCATTATACCTTTCTCAGGGAGATAGCTGAGTCACGCCGATCGTCACATGAGAGGCTTTCAAGATACACAGCACAAAAACTTAGCCCAGTGATAGAAGTGATTATAACATATCTAAATCACTTAAAGATCACAATTCAATAGCTACTATGAAAAAAGGTTAGGAAGTTGAATGGTGACGCTAAAATTGAGGCAACACCTGAAGGAATAGCCTAGAAATAAAACAATAAGCCTGGAAAAGTTCATACATGCAAGAACTGAGCCTTTGATCTACCAACTTAGCATATAAATAACAACTAAAAAGATGGACATGAGCTAATGCATCCAATACCTTCAAACATTTGAGAGTAAAACTGCTTATATTTAATGCATTTTACAAGAAGATTGTGTAATAACCCACATTTTCGTATGATAGTTGAATGAGAACTTTGTCAAATTTTGGGCCATTAATTTTGATTTAATGTTATGATTTGGTTTGAGATAAATTTTGATTTGAAATCATATTGGAAAATGAAGTTTATTGAGTTTTGAAGACAAACCGATCGACTGGTTCCATGAACCAATCGACCGGTTTGTTGTACTAGCCAAATTGGGTTCCTCGACTAAACTGATCAACTAGTCGTAGAAAATCGATCGACTAGTGGATGAACAATCAACTGGTAGATCCAAACCCATCGACTAGTTTGTCAAGCTGGTCATATTTTTCGAGTTTAATTTTCTGAAAAATCTCTTACACTAAATTGGAACCTTACCAACCCATGCAAGATTGTCCCTAAAAGATTCCTAACCATTTTTTTTGACACATTTAACCAGAAATATTGTCTTGATTTAATTTGGAGGTCGATTGGTACAAAAGAGGGGGAGAGATGACCTCGGCAATTGTCTTCTTCCTACTATCTCTTCTACACGATTCTAAGATTGAATGCTTAGATCTCAAGCATGCTTTTGAGTAGTAGGAAGATTCCTTCCACGTTGACTTCCTATTGCTGCATTTGTGAATGTAAATTCTGGCCTAATTGGCCTAAATTCTCTAGAGAAACCATTTGAGCTTTGGAAAACAAGGCAGTAAATCCTAAACAAATCCGTCTGTTTTGATCGAATTCAAACAATCAATGATAGGGTTTTGAGTCGATCTCCGAACCCTCGGTAATCTCTTTTGATTGGTTGGCTATAAATAGCACCCATCATCACTGCATTTTACCTTTTTTTCAGCCACCGAATTTTCTAAAGTCTTACATTCCCTCTCTTCCTTCCACATTTCAAGACTTGTTAATCTACTTTCGCACATTCTTCTAATCATGTCTCTAACTCTTTCTTGTTTCAATTCTCAAGCAAGGCAGAGTTAGATTCTAGAGAAAAGGTTGAGTAGTTCAATTACCCCTTTTCTCTGTTTAGACCTTAAGTTGGTATGTTCTTATTCTCTTCTTTTTTTTTCTTTTTTTTTTTTAAGATTCAAAATGTGATAAAATTTTTGGTAGAAATTCAAAGTTTAAGACTTTGATTTTAAGGTTTTCTAAGCTAAGAATTTACTCAGTAGGAAATTCTTTTCTAAGAGGATTTTGCCTGCATCAAATAGGTAATTCTTACCTCTGAAATGATTAGTATGTGTTCCTACATGATAGGTGTTATCTTTAGTTGATTCATGCATGTTGGCATGAAGATTTGTCGTTGTATGTATGATTTGCATACTTAAATGACATAATTTGAGTAAAAAGCATGAAAATGGGCAAAAGCAGGCTATGATGATATTATGATGAGAAAAGCATGTTAATTCGGATGGAAATATGTTGGCTGATGTTGGTACATGTTTTAACATGGCTAAAAGTGATTTATGTGAAAGAATACGCATGAAATTTGTGATTTGGTGTTGTATTAGGGTAAACCGATAGATTAGTTAGGTCAAACCGATCAACTGGTTCCTAGAACAATCAATTAGTTGATCCAACCTATCAATTAGTATGCCTGCATAAACCTTGGTCTTACTCTGCTTAAACCCATCGACTGGTTTGGTAAAACTAATCGATTGGTTTGTCCAAACTGATCGACCGATTTGAGGAAAGCATGGACTGGTTGGTCAAACAGATCGACTAGTTGGGCCAGACCAATCAATTGGTTTGACTGGTTTGCTTAATTTGCATCTTTTTTTTCGATTATGCTTTGAGATTATGATTGGTACTATACCATGGTTATTGATGGGATAAAATACAAATTCTATCATGGATTATTGGCCTAATTAAAAGATCAAAATGGAAGATAAGTTGTGGTATACCTTATGAGCAAAGAAAGGACTAAATGGGCATTTCACTTATGATAAGTAAAGCTAATTAAGAAAGGAGTAATGAAACTCAACTTGAACTAAAATTAAATATAATGGTGGATATGAATAACATTGGTCAAGGATAAATGGTAAACCCACATGATTGTAAAAAATGGAAAGAAAAGGATTCATATGGATTAGCATGAATGTTGACTTGCTTGCTTTGTATGGGTCTTGTATGATCACCCATCTTTATGAATAAAACATAATCATATAAGGCGAAAGAAAGTCGAGTTGAATATGAGTCTGGGTTACCCGATCCTCAATTAGCTACCAAGGATTAGTATACCTTCGGGCGTTTTTGGTGCCTTCGGTCAGGATCTTAAAAGGTCCAAGTGCCTTACCTACTCTAGACACTGATGATGTACTAGGGAGTATCGATACTAATGGATCTAGTTACCTAAGTGGTTGGCTTCGGCCTAAACTTATGTCCATATAGGTTGTCTTCGCCCTAGACTATGTCCACTTGGTGATTGACTTCAACTTGGACGTATGTCCACTTGGTAATTGGCTTCGGCCTGAACTTTATGTCCCTTATTGGATAGGCTTCCATGATATGTGGGACCATAGGGTGGTGCACAGTCCATCATTCGATAATAATAAAATATAGTTGGTAAATATTGATGGATAATTATGAACGGTAACCAAATGAATGGTTGATAACTAGCTAGGAAATGGAAGTAATGATATGATGGACCAGAATGATGAAAGCTTGTGCACATCTTCACTAATTAGTTATGGAATGGAATATTAATTGAGTGATTGGCCTATCTCCTATATAGATAAATGGATGGCATATCCTAAAGGAATTGGATAAATGAAAATAACCCTAGGGGTTGGTTGGATACTCTCTGCTATTGCTTATATAAGCGTTTAAGTGAAGGTGCTATGATTCTTAAGCATGATGTATTCGACTATGCGGAAATTATATATGACAGTATGTTATTGCACTATTACCTTTATATATAGTCTTATTATGATGCATGCTGTAATTTATACTCATATATGATAAGTTGGCATAATTGTGTGCATTGAGGGAGCAACTTGGTTTACTCAGTACGTAGCGTACTGATGTACCCGTTTACTCGATCACCTACTCAATCCTATGAGCAGAGGACCATGTGTAGGTCTTTGAAGATAGCCAGTAAAGGGTCTACCTCAGTTGGGTCAGGACTTGTGAGTGAAGACATCTGAAAGGTTTTGATGGGATTTGTAACGGACCCTTGTTTTGATTTGGGTACCGTGCCCTTAATTCTATTTTTTAACCTCATATCTTATTCGCATATATTTGTAATGAATTGATCAGAACCCATTCGGGTCCTCCGATGTAAACACTTTTGGAGTTGTTTAATTAAATTATTATTTGCGCACTTTTTTGTGGTTAGTTTAGCCTTGTATCTGATATAGGGTAGGCAACGGACGTCTATTCTAAGTTAGGTCCGTATGGCAATAACACCCCAATTTTCCTAGGGGTTTTTTGCTTCCACAACTTATTTTAACTAAATTTTTCGATAGTAAAAAATGAGGGCATTACAGATTGTCACTGAAATGAAGGAGTACTATAAAACATGAGTGTTCCTGCATTGTCCACTTGGACTGTTCCACTTCACCTTAAATTGCCAACAAAGATTTTTAGGTATATACTCCCTCGGTACCAAGAAGATGGTCCTATATTCTATCTAGGTTTGTCACAAAATGTAGTCCTATTTTATTATTCAAAATACATTAAATTTTTTATTTTTTATTTTTTTTTGATAAAGTATGCTTGTGGAACTATTTCCCATAAATTAAATTTTCCTCCCTATATATTCTCTCCTTCCAATATCAGTAATCACTTCATATGGTTGTTGAACTAGATTTGTTAACTCCACTAGGCTCTCTTCCTCCTTATATTTCTTTGTTTTATTTATGAGATGGACATTCCGTTTCTTAGTTCATCACATTCCTCAACCAACTTAACCATGAGTAAGAAATCAAAAGACTTATCATGTAAGAAAAGTATGCTTGCAGCATGAATTAATGTCCTTGGTAGTGAACTTTGCTCTAAATATCTTAATTAATTGTTATTGATCAACTAGTATATTCAATAATCATTTTTGTTAACTAAAAGAAAAAAGAATGCATGTTGTAAATACCAACTGCCAGCTTCTTGTATCTCTACTTATTCTAACAATCAAATGACGATATTATTCATATTTGATATAACAGAGTAAAATAACATACTAAGGGCACACTAGGAAGATTATATCCAATATTTTATTTCCCAATTACACTAAATGATATTCCTCTATATGTGTGAAATAGCAAATGGGGCCATCTTTTTGGGACGGAGGGAGTATTTTGTAACATGTTAAATGTACAGAGTTGTGTTTGGTAAGTTTTTCTACCAAACTAAAGATGAAATGAAGCAATGTATGCTACTCCCTCTATTTTTGAAAGGAAGCCTTTTTTGGTGAAAATTTTTGTTTCAAATGTTTATTTTTCAATTTTACCAACATTTTTTCTCTTTCTTCTTATATGCATTGCTTGTGATGCTTTGGGTATAATTGTCACATATTTATTACTTCCTAAAATATGTATAATTGCTAAAAAGGAATTTCCTTTAGAAATAGAGGAAGTAATATTTTGGGTATGCACTTTAGTATTTGTTGTTTGTTTGAAAATACTTCTTCATAAATTGTGATAAAAAATAAAAATAAAAAAAGGTTTTAACTTCTACAACTACTAGTCACATCAAATAAAATAAGGTAATAGTTTGGAAATAAGTGAGCTACCTAAAGGACCCATAATCTAAGCTTTGGTGATTTTGTTTAGTAAGTAGATATGAATTCAATTACAATTAAAAACCAAGAACATTAAATTAGATCTAAGTGAAGGCAGCAATAAATTTTTAGAAGAAAAAAACAGGAAATAGGGCCACATCCTTATTTTGTCACTAAACCTCTAGGTACTCAAGAGGGGGCCTATGAAGGATGTTGCTTGCAAACAAGGTAGAGGTAGTTCAAAGAAAAGTCGAGAAATCAGCAACCATCAAGGATAATCATATATCAAATTGATTCAGGAAATAATTTCTAGAGATGAGAGTGGCCAGAAGATCTATGAAGTCGGGTCATATATGGGTCAAACCAAATCACATCTGATGAATTTTCAGATTAGGTTCTTTCGGGTTATTTCGTATTTTGGTTTTGGGTCAAGCTTGGTATGCATCCAGATTGATAAGAATATTAGGCGCCTTTCAACCGAGGTCATGTGTGTTCAAGCTAGAATTGAGTCCAATTCATATTGATTTCAAGTTGTGGTTGAATCAGGTTTAAATAGATTCAGATCTGAGTGATTTAACTTCCGGGTGCTTCTGGAGCCTTAGTTAATTAGGTTCAAGCGAATTTATGTTTATGTTTAACTGGATCATGTATTCATGTTTAGTTATATTTATATCTAATTCATAGTCAGGCAATATTGCATGCGTATATGTCTAAGTTTAACTAAGTGACTGAGTGCAATATGACTGAACTTTACATATTTAGTCATGAAATGTGAAATTCATTCATCCTTTAAGTAACTGTGTATGCAATATTCAAAGTTGATTACCGAAAATATGTATCTTATATTCTATACTATGTATAAATATAAATTAAGGAAATTATTATTAATCAAAATGAGAGTTAATCCTATCAATTAGCTACCTTCCATTAGTATAGTCTGGTATTACTCTCCCTGCGCAAACCACCAATCGTCGCACTCTATTTTCTTTTAAGAGTCCCCACATTAATGGCATTAATACATCAATTTGCAGCTTCCAAAACATAACAAAAAACATCAACTTTATATGGTTGAATTAATACAGCCTAGGAGCCTTGAAAGTAGTAAAAAAAAAAGATAAAAGTGGTAAAACAATAAGAAAATAAAAACAGAGGGAGTATATGTAATTGTAGGTGCGCAACAATAATGGATGAATTAGAGTTTTGGTTGATTGACATTAAAGTCCAATATTATTGAATTCAGATCAATATTGGATCAAGTCTTATAAGGTTCTAGTTCACACCAAGTTAGGGTCAATATCATTGTCAAATTAATATTCAGCTAGGTCTTTTCGGATTAGTTCATTATCGAATCGGATCTTTTTAAATTTAGGTTGGTATTAGATATGAATCAAATTGGGCTTGGGTAAGTACCGGGTTCAGATAAGTATAAGATATGGATAAAATCAGGTAAAATCAGGTACAGTCATGGGTCATATCGGTTTTGGGTCAGATTGGGTTATAAGTGTATAATCAAATCAGATTTTTCAAATCAAGTAAGCTTTTGCCAGTTCTCTACGTAGCTAACCTCACTTAGGGACGAAAGGCTTGATCAACCTGACTTTGTGGATTAATACCCAGGAAACTATTCAGCTTCACATTCACATCAAAGAGCTTGCTTCTGATATGTTATTGGTATATTTCATTGCTCTGATGCACACCAAATAGCTGTTCATACGCATTAATGACTAGTGTCAGAATACCATAGCTGTAATTTATGGATTCAGTCTTGCACCAAGCCACACAAAACCTAAATGCAAGGAAGGAAAAAATATATATATATTTGAAGTTCCTCATCCATTCAATGCAAGTATGTTGCCCCCATATACCAGAAGACTATGTAACTTGGATCAATTATAGATCTGCATATAAGATTTATGAATATGAACCACCAGCTTATGTTAAATTTACTCCTCTACCATTAATTTAGCAACTTGGCTACTAGTACACTATGTTTTGGTCGATCTTAAGAAATATAAAATATTCTAGTTCATATATGAACTGTTCAGTGTTCACCACATAATAAAGTTTGTGTGTTTTTTAGTTACACAGGCCAATTTTTCAAGAAGCTTTTGCATCTATGTGATTTGCTTTTTCCAGCGCCTTTGGCTCAACCTACCAGGAGAAGAAATGCCAACAACAGTACCTTTCCTCCTTAAAGAGATGTCGTCTAGCTCTGTAAAGCGAAGTCTCTGTCAGAGTTGGATGTTCACCAAAAAGTTTCACTTGGCCCGTTTCAGCCATTGCCTTGAGAAAAACCTGAAAAGTAATCAAAGTGCCAGATCAACAGCAATGTTGGATCCAAATGCAAGCATGGGCAAGTCAAATATGTAATAGAGCTTCATAAAATTACAAGTGATGCATCGTTTCCTATCAGGGCTATCAACTAGGAGACATTATGATAAGTGCACTGTTACAGTTAGCACTGACCGTTTCAACATCAGGGCGCCTCCTTTGCCATCTTGACCACTGTTCCTTCTCTGGTTTCCTCCAATTCCACCAAAGTTCTTCACTCGTCAGCGGTTCCGCTATTGGCTTTTTTATATTTGGATCAATAAACGGATGTGGTTTTCCAAATCGCCTGTCCAGTTCATATTCACTTAGCTCTTCTTTCAGAGGTTCTGTCTGATAGATTACGTATTCAGAAGAATCTTCCTTAGCCTCTTCATGTACATCATCTAAGACTTCTATCGCTGCTGGATTACTAGTAACTGCACTTGGCTCTGGAGAATCTGCAGCAGCTCCTGATGCTTTATAGCTTTTCCGCCTACTTCCAGGCCTTTTTCCATAGGATGGAATTCCTTCTGACTCGCCTTTTGGTTCTGGAGCTCTTGCAGCCCTAACTCGGTCAGCAGTGCCTTCTGGCCAATACTCTGGCGCCGGAATACTTGCACGGGCGCCCGAGGCAGGCTCAAGCTGCCCAGATGTGGAGTCCATGTAGGTGTGGTAAGGGAGACGCTCAACAGATACATGCTCATATGAGTTCTCCTTCTTCTCACATTTTACACGGGATGAAGAGGTCCTGGGCAGATAATATGAGTTGGCATGGGAAATGGACAGTCCTACAGGAAAGAAGACAGAAAAGGATGCCTGGTGGCATCAAGAAACAAACATGCTTTTGTCAAGAGGGTGTCCAACAAAAAGGAAAATACCCATAAGTGCAATAGAATATAAATGTTTTGAGTAGGTCACACTAGGCCATACATGATCCACTGGGGTACGAAAATCCGTAAGGCACCAAATGGAATCATTATCCACAAAGGATCTCACCTTTTCTTACATATCACACAAATCAGATCATCAGCAGCTGGCAACTCCAATAAGAGCAGCATCCTTTTGGAGGAAAACTGCATCCATTGAAGAAAGAAATCTTTATATTGAACCTATCAACGAGAATCAAACTCCTGATACTATCTTCCTATTAAACTAATCCCACCAAAACAAACCAAACCTTTTACCACTAGCCCAGGCAGACTATATGGATCTACCAGTGTCATTGTGCTCCAACAAAAAGACTAATCCAGTGTTTATTTCATGTCAGTTGACAGTACCTTCCAAATACTCCCAAAATTTTTACATGAGAGAATGTCTCATAACTTTTTACAGGTGTGAGAATTTTTTTCCTGAATTCTAAAAGGTGATAACTTTTATCTAGAATGATACACAGGAAGCACTTGATTAGTTTAAGTATGCAATCCTAGAAAATATATTATCATCAAACTAAGCCATATTCACATGGCCCCATCATCTAGACTCAATCAAAAGAATGTCTGATGATAGAAACATGGAAATGAATTTCTCCCTTAGCTTCTGATAGTTCTTATTATAGCATGTAGATAGTTATGTGATGGAAGAAGAGATTCAGATATCAACAATCAAAAATATCAAGCATAATATTCACTTAGAAAACTGGCAACAAAGATTAGCCAGCAAGACAATGACTAAAGCATGCTAATCCAGCAAACAAATGGTGTGACACCCTCCAAGTTCATATGTCCCCCATCAATGCAGCAACAACAAATAAATAAATTGATGCCTCATCTCTGGAACTAACATGACATAAATGATATGGAGACTCTTCAAGCAAAGCTTGATTACACATATCTATCTTACACTAAAAATGCATACTGCAGATGCTTAATGAATCTTTCAATTGGAAAGCAATGGCAAATTAACAATAAGTATTTTTCATGGATTTTGAGGCCTACTCACTTTGTCATTTATTCCAGTTGTGTAAACAACTAGTGCCACAGAGCCCCCGTTCAATATAATGAATTAAAATACTATATAGATGAAGGATCCTAATAAAAAATAAAAAATAAATTATTTTAGCAATATACAACATGTTATGCAATTGTACATAGAGTTGGAAGTTATGAGGCAAAAATTGTATTGGGTACAGAGGTTCTCCTTTTATAGAGAACAATTAAACCTGAAAAAAAGGAAGCTAATCAATAGTTTCCTACTTTTTCCTAATTTATTACATCCTTTTTTGACATAGGATTCAAATTCAAAAAAATCTCTCAGATTATGCCTGATTTATTTGCACCCTAGAATATCTCTAGAATTATACCAAAATAAATGCTTAAATGACTAGATTTCCAGCACTCCCCCTCAAGCTGGTTTGAAGATATCCTCCATAGCCAGCTTGCTATTCAACATTTCAAATTGCTTATTCAGTAGTACCTAAGTTAATATATCAGCTAATTGGTCACCCATTGGAAGATATGTCATACATATTGTTCCAGAATTGATTTTCTCCTTGATGAAATGTTTATCCACTTCTATATGTTTTGTGTGATCATTAAGAATGGGATTATGAGCTATAGAAATAGCAGCTTTGTTGTCACCATACACCTTCATAGGAGTTGAGTGAGGAAGCTTCAATTCTTTAAGAATTCTTCTAACCCATATTAACTCACAGATTTCATGGGCAACAGCTCTGATTCTACCTTGCTGGCTACTACATTCTGTTTTCTTACTCCACCATGTAAACAGGTTCCCACAAACAAAGGTACCGTATCCAGATGTGGATCTTCAATCAGTAACGCTTCTTGCCTAATCTGCATCTGTGTAGACTTCAACTTGGAGATGTCCATGTTTTTTAAACAATATGCCTCTACCTGAAGTTCCCTACAAATATCTTAATATAGAGTAGGCAGCCTCAAAATGCTCCACTCCTGGTGAGTTCCTCACCATATTGTTCCTTATCCTTCACATCTTCTACCTTAGCAGGTTGTAACTTTAAGTTAGGTTCAATAGGACTCTCTACCATCTTACAACCAAGTAAATCTGTTTCTCTAAGCAGATCAAGAATATATTTTCTTTGATTAATAAATATTCCTTCCCTAAATTTTGCAAACACCATTACAAGGAAACACTTTAGTGCTCCCAAATCCTTAATTTGAAAATCCTTTGTGAGCCTCTTCTGTAGGCCTTTTAATTCTATTACACCATTACCTGTTAAAATGATGTCATCATAGTAAACAAAATTTACCATCTTTGAGTGTTTATAGAATATTGTGTGATCTGACTCTGCCTAAAGCCATGACTAATAACTGCTCTTCCAGAGCATTCAAATCATGCTCTTGGTGACTGCTCATGTCCATATAATGACTTAATTAATCAGCGGACTTTGTTACCACCAATCCTCTTCTCAAATCCTCGAGGAGGGCTCATAAACACCTCTTAATGTCAAGCTGGTAAAGGGGCCCATCAAAATTTGTTGCAAGTGATAACAAAACTCTGATAGAGTTAATTTTTGCAATAGGAGCAAAAGTCTCCTCATAAGCAATCCCATAGGTTTGTGTGAATCCCTTAGCCACAAGTCGCGCCTCGTACCTTTCAATGCTTCCATCAGCTTTACATTTTATTGTAAACACCCATTTACAGCCAACTATTTTCTTGCCTTTGGGTAAGTCAACTATCTCCCATGTACCGCTTCTCCTAAGAGCATTCAATCCTCCATGACTGCTAATTTCAAATTTGGATCATCCAATGCTTCCTATATAGTTCTTGGAATAAACAAGTGCGAAATCCTAGAGGTGATGGCTTTACGACCTTTTGACAATCTTTAGCAGAAGCGATAATTTGTAATAACATGTTTAGTGCAATATCAAATACCTTTCCCAAAAGCTATGGGAACACCAAGATCAGGTGAATCGTTGACTATCATCAAAGGAATCAGCGCTGGAATAGGGATAGAATTACCTAGAATTTCGGCATCACACCTTCAACTGGTTTTATGTAGGATTGATATTCAAGTCTTTATTTCTCTAATGAATTATCTTTCTAGTATAAAATTGAAGTTCAGAATTTAGGTCTCGTTGATTGGTACCTTGAACTAGAGTTTTCTCCACTCTAGTAAGGGATAAATGACATTTGGAAGAGGGATAGAAATGTCCCAAAATTTATCTTCTACTTCACATATCTCCCCCTAAAGAGAATTTTTTGTAAAATAGGGATTTGTTTCCAAGAATGATATAACCATGCTCATATGGAATTTTTTTTCTTTTGAGGATCGAAATGCTTATATCCCTTTTTATTGAATGAATACCCCTGGAAAACACATTTTATGTCACATGGGTCAGGTTTTGAATGAAATTGAGTAGGATAATGAACATAGACACTACATCCAAAAACTTTGATGAAGGGAAAAAAAATCTCGAAAAAAGGTTTTAAGAAAATCAAGAGGTTTTATGTAGCATCCTGTTTATCAAATAACATCAGGCTGTTAAAATTACTTCACTCCATAAATACTTAAGAACATGCATGTAAAGCATTATGGCACATGCTATTTCAAGAAAATATTGATTCTTTCGTTCTGCAATGCCATTTTGTTGACAGATATCCCAGATGAAAAATGCCTTTATTTTTCAGAAATTAGCCTAACTGCTCATTGAAATATTTTATTCCATTTTTAGAATGCAAAATACCAACTTTGGTTTGAAATTGGTTTTCAATCTGTGTAAAAAGTTTCAAACAAATTATTTACATCATACTTTTAAGGCATAAGATAAATCCAACATAAACATGTATGGTATTCAATAAATGTGACCAACCATCTTTTTTCAGAAAGTATCAAAGAGGCCCAAACATCAATATGAATCAAAAAAAAGGTTTCAAGGATTGGTAATTTCTCTACATATAAGTAGAGAGACTATTTTTTTTTCCTGCAAAAATGCATCTTTCACAATCAAAGGAGGGCCAATCAATTCCTTTAAAAAATTCAGGAAATTTATTTCCGTATAGAGAAAACCAGGATGTCCTGATCTTTAGTGCCATAGCGCTATTTCTCTTGAACAAAGGATGAACTAGTACTACTAAAGCTCTGAGATGTTTTGTTACTGACAAAGATTTCATCAAAGTAGTAAAGACCTTCAATCATCCTAGCACATCCAATCATCATCCCCAAATTCTGGTCTTGAAGCTCATGATGAAATTGAAGGTTATACAACAATTAAAATCTCTAGATACTTTGCTGACAGACAAGAGATTGCACGCTAATTTGGGGGCAAGGAGAACAGTATTGAGACTACTTTTCTTGTTTGGTTTAATAAGTCATTTTCCTACAATCAGAGAGAAACTACCATCATCAATTCTATTTTTTTCACTTCCAGAACAAGGAAAATAGGTTTTAAGTAAATAGGAGAAACTAGTCATGTGATCGGAGGCTCCAGAATCTATGAACCATGGAAAAGAGTTTAAACAAGAGAGGGTCGTAGAATTCCTACCTGTTTGTGCCAAAGAAACATTAGCAATACCAGATGAAGAATTGGATTTTACCAGCTTCAAGAGTTGATCAATCTGCTTGGCAGGGCATCAGATGTTTGGCTTTTGGCATGGCCATTTGGACTGCTTATCGATAATTTTTTTCTGATTTGATACCAAGCTGGAAGTTATAACGAAAAAATTGTATCTCAATTGTTTTTGAATGGGTACAGAGGTTTTCCTTTTATAGGGAATAATTACAAAGGGAAAAAAAGGAAGCTAATTAATGGTTTCCTATTTTTTCCTAATTTAGTACAGCCTTTTTTGACCTATATTTATATAGGATTCATATTAAAAAATATATATATCCCTAAGATTGTGTGTCAAATAAAGGCCTCTATCTTTATTTAGATCCTAGAATATCTCTAGGATTATACCAAAATTATATTCTTTAATGCCAGATTTCCAGCACATCACAATGTTTGAAGCATCGAAATAAGCTATGATCATGCAACAAAAAGAACGTTGCATTATCGGCATATCGCAATTCAAAGGATCGTAGAAAAAATGTAAATACTTCGCAGCTATTTCAATGTGATTATTTCAAGGATACTTGAAGGCTTTTACTACAAGCATTTTCTAGAGATTGTCTCAAGACCAATGGAGAAAAAATTCAGACAACTACTTAAAAATAATACACTACGCTAGAGCTAAGTATTGTCCAACTTCAAAGACGATGAGCTTAAGCCTAATGAAACTTCAAGGAAAAGTGAAAGTTCATGGATGATTTGGGGATGATTAGAGTGAGTGGTTTGCTTGCCAAAAGCAGAGTCCAACAGCTGTGTTTAAACTTTTATGTTTGGGGAAATAAAAGGACTGAAAATATATTCATGAATAACTAGCCACAACAGCAATGACCAACAGCTTAGGGCTACAACTACAGCTGCCCAAACCATCCCTTATCCCTTCTCAAATTTAATCAAGAAAAAAAAAAGCAAAAATAAATAATTAGATGAACTATAGACTGATACAGTTTCCATAATGGCTATGGACAAAATGATGCATATAATATTTTTCCATTGCCATGTATGGTTTGGGAATGTAATAGTTGTAGGTTGTCGGACCATGTGGTTGGCTTTTTTTTTTTTAACTTATGTACCAAATAAACTCCGTAACTTTATATAAATTTATAAATTTCAATAAAAAAAAAAGGAATTGATGGAGCTTGAAATGCTATCTCAGATCATCCCTCACTCATATAGCACCGAACCCTACCGGCAAGCAGGGGCGGAGCCAGGGGGCTTCTTGGTATCCGAGGACACCATGAAATTAGGTTATATGTGTTTTTGTAGGCTTAATTATCACAAGTTCTGCTAGGTATAGTGGGAGGACACCATGGAACAATTTGTTTCTTTGTATAAGGTCACAAGATCGAGCTCGGTTTGGTGCATGTTTTGCCCAATTTTTGCCTACATACTCAAACATAGATGCTCCCACAGTTCGATCATGTGACCTCCAAGCTAACCTTCTTCAATGTCATACAACCCACATGAGCTGTGAGTTGTTTGACTTAATTATTCAATTGATTTGTTTCATATGCTTCTTAATTTTTTAGTTGATGAATATATGTGCTAAACCTAATAATTGAATGAATAATTGATGAATAAATGGTGTTTTGATGAAATGTTTAGATAAATTTAATTTAATATGTTTAATAATGAAATCCATAACTCAAAATGAAAATATTATTGACGTAAAATGAATGATGTATTATTTTTTTTTTTTAAGTGTATAAATTACAATTAATAAAATATATATAAGTTGTTGTTGTTGTTGTTGTTGTTGTTGTTGTTATTATATGAGACACTATGGACTCGGAAGTCTAGGAGCCACTGCCGCACTAACAACTTCCCATATGTATGTGACTCTAATATGTATCAAACAATGATTATTCCATATATTATCCTCATTCCTAATGATATCAAATTCAATTTTTTTCCTCCAAGTCATCAAAAAATCACTACTGCGCTAATCATATAGTCAATTTCCCAACTTATTCTTAATAAAATTCACTCCAGTTGGTCACTGGCAATTGCGACTGGAACGGTGTAGGGCAATCTCACAAGAATGAATCTGATAGAGATGATCAATTGTGGCAGCTATTACCACTGCAGTGTGCATTCCTCTAAGCCCAGGGAGCTCAATACCAGAGAATGAGCTTCGAGAACCAGAGAGAGAATATTCAGTCGAGAGAGAAGAGATAGGTGGAATTGAGTAGTATATTTTTCATAACAATTTCCCCTGACGCACCAGCCATATACTCGGCTAACTACTGTTAGTTATCAGGTAAAAACTTGGCTACGCATCAGTACATCATAACCACACATATTAATAGAGAAAGACCCAGCTGCACGTTGGACTACCATAGTTACAATACAAACCAACCCAATGACACTACTACACTCAATTCTATACAACTGCAGCTCGTATCAATATACTCCCCCCTAAAAAGATGACCCTTGACCTCAAGGGTTGAAGTCAGGAAATTTCGTCTTCAGATCATCGTAGAACTCCCAAGTTGCATCTTCTGGGGTCCCATTAGACCATTTTATCAGCACTTGTGTGGCAGCTGCAGTCCCTCTTTTGACAAACCTTCTATCCAGAATGGCCACCGGCATGTAGAGCAGATCGGGAGAGGTGTGGTATGGTGGCATAGTAGAGTGAACTGGAATTCTGCCATGCTATTTCTTCATAAGTGACACACGAAACACCGGATGGACTATGGCTTGCCCTAGTAACAACAGTTTGTAGGCCACCGCTCCAATTCTTTCCACGATTTTGTAAAGCCCATAGTATCTAGGTGACAGTTAGTGCACTGCCCGGTGGGCCAAAAAGTGTTGTCGATACGGCTATAGTTTGACATAGACCCACTCCCTGATCTGGAAGTTCTTATCTCTCCTGTGCTTGTTTGCCTGCTGTTTCATTCATTCTTGAGCCTTTGACAGGTGGTGCTTGAGGAGTTGGAGGGTTGTTTCCCTTGCTATCAAGGACCTGTCCACCACTGCTACCATTGAATCACCTGGGAAGTAGGGAAGGTGAATCAGGGGTGGCTGGCCATATAGAATTTCATAAGAGGTGGTATTGGCTGCCGAATGGAATGTGGAGTTATACCAAAATTCTGCCAAAGGAAGCCATTTGCTCCACTCCCCTGGGCAATCCCTGGTCATGCAACGTAAATAACCCTCTAAGCACCGATTCAATACTTCCGATTAACCATCGGTCTATGGGTGGTAAGAAGATGATAACTGTAATTGAACCCCCTGCTGCTTGAATATTTCCTGCCAAAATGTACTCATAAATACCAGATCTCTATCACTTGTGATTGTTTGTGGTAACCCATGGAGGCGGTAAATGTTGTTCATAAATAGCTCAGCCACCATTGACGCAATATAGGGATGACTCAAGGCGATGAAATGAGCATACTTGCTTAACCTGTCAATCACCACCATGATTACATCTTTGCCATGCGATTTGGGTAAGCCCTCAATGAAATCCATGTTTATCTCAGCCCAAACAGCCAATGGAATGGGTAGGGGCTGGATTGACCCAGCTGGTGCCTGAGTGTCATATTTGCTTCTCTGGCAAGTCTCACAGCCCTGGACATATTCCCTCACCTGTTTTTTCATGCCCTTCCAGTATAACAAGGATGCCAACCGTTTGAAGGTTGCTTAAACTCCTAAGTGCCCTTCCCCTAGGGTGTCATGGTATAATGCAATTAAGTTTTGTCGTAACTCATCACCTCCACCAACCATGAGCTTCCCTTTTCTCTTCAGCAACCCTTCGGACCATTGGTACTTGGGCCAGCTCTGCGGATTGAGCTTTAGATCCTTCATAACCATTTAGAGATGGGAGTCCCTCTTCCAACTATCCTTAATTTCGTCCAACAACCCATTGTGAATGGAAGAGACTGCTAAGGTAAATAACTCCATGCCCTACACCCTGGACAAAGCATCTGCCACCACATTCTCTCCTCCTTTTTTGTACACTATTTCAAAATCAAAGGGCATGAGTTTAGCTAGCCATTTTTGTTGGAAGGGGGTAGTGATTTTCTGAGTTCTTAGATGTTTCAGGGGTTGATGGTCAGTCCTGATGGTGAAGTGCCTCTCCCTTAAATAATGGGACCATGTCTCCACTGCAAACAGAATGGCCATCATCTCTTTTTCATATACCGAGAGTCCCTAGTATTTAGCCGAGAAAGCCTTGCTAATATAGGCCAAGGGATGACCTCCTTGTATGAGCACTGCCCCCATGCCTACTACAAAAGCATTAGTCTCCACAACAAAGTCTTTGGCAAAATTAGGGAGCCCCAGGACTGATGATATGTAACACCCACACAAATTCCACTCCACAAAGGTGATGGACGAGGATGTTCGTGTGGTATGATGGTGGATGAATAAAGGTAGGATAAAATGCAACAAATGTAACACTTAAACAACTCACAAAGATGATGTTTAAATGGATCCCAAAGAGAGCCCACAAAGATTAACCCTTTGATATGAATCAAATGAAGAAAACACAAAGAATCTTCGTAGGATTCAAAATCAAAGAAAATGAACACACAAAGAATCCTTAACAATGGCCTCTTTCAACTCACATAGAATTGGAAGGTTTAAACTCTCTCAAAAGAGATGATTTTTATTCAAAACTCAAACTCTGAATTTTACACATGAGAAGACTCTTATTTATAGGCCATAACCCCCACGCCAACTCATACCAAAATCGTAGGATATTTTCCAATCAAACCATATCTTAACTAACCTTATCCACTTCTAACTAACTAACTAATATGACCATTAATTACAACCCATAAACTCGACTTTCCAGCTGTTAAGAATAGCTAATTACCTGTAATACACTTAAATGATATGGCAATACATCATATAAAAATCGTTATCTTATGCTCTAGTTAGTTACATAAAATAACAACCTTAACAAAGAAAACCCTAATTTACATTACTCCACATGTGGCGCTTGTTCCAGCAGCTTCCATGTGTCATGCTGACATGGCATAACGTCCAACATGTCATCAAAACATAGGTTGACTCATCCTATAGCTGCCATCTCATTAAGGTCTTGTTTGGTTGCTTGAAATTGCATAAAACGCAACTTATGCTTTGAAATTCAAGAAAGTGTCTTGTTTGACTTTGGCACTTTCAAGAACTCAGAGAAACTCCTCAAACATGTTTCAAAACCATGTTTGGAAATAAATAAGGCCATGCTCCTGCATCAACTAGTGTAGTAGTTAGGGCTTTCTTCAACTACTCAAAGGCATCTCTTGCTTCCGTCGACCAAACAAAGTTATTCTTCTTAAGCATATCAGTTAAGGGTTTGCAAATCATACCATAACCTTACACAAACCTTCTATAATAACCTGCCAACCCCAAAAACCCTCTCAGCTGCATTAGGTTTATGGGGAACGGCCATGACTGGACAGATTCAATTTTCTTTGGATCGGTAGCAACCCCTTCCTTGGACACTATATGCCCCAGATATTCTAAACTCTTCGCTCCAAAGGTACATTGGTGCTCATTAGCATACAATACATGATGGAGGAGTGACTACAAGGTGAAATCCAGATGTTGTAGGTGCCCAACCCATGACTTGTTGTACACTAATATGTCATCAAAGAAAACGAGGATGAACTTGCGTAAGTATGGCCTGAAGACCTGGTTCATGAGAGCTTGGAAAGTGGATGGAGCGTTAGTCAAGCCAAAAGGCATGACTGAGTATTCATAGTGTCCTTCAGGGGTCTTGAATGTCGTTTTAGGAACATCCGAGGGGTGCATCTTTACTTGGTGATACCCTGACTTAAGGTCCAATTTGGAGAAATATTGAGCCCCATGCAGTTCTTCCAGCAATTCTTCAATAACTGGTATGGGGAATTTATTTTTTATGGTATTCTTGTTTAGTTCCCGGTAATCCACACACAACCTCCAGCTATTGTCTTTTTTCTTCACCAAGACAATGGGGGAGGAATAAGGTCTAGAGCTTGGCTGGATGATACTCGATGTAGCATTTCATGCACTATTTTTTCAATCTCATCCTTCTGCAAAGCGGAGTAACTATAAGGACAGAGGTTAATCGAATTTGTGCCAGCCTTGAGGGTTATCTTATGGTCAAGTGCCCTGTCCGAGGTAGGCCCAGAGGAGTATTGAAGACTTCCGCATACTTCCTGAGTAATTCCCACAACTCCTGCTGCTGTTCTGAGAATGCCTCCCCTGGGAGCAAAATTAAAGCTGCAGGATAACTCTCTCTTCCATCTTTGAGCTGTAAGGAATACAATTGTACCACCTTGTGTTCTGGGTTTTTAACCATCGCCTTGCTCACCTCCCTTCCTTTTACTTGTTTGGTCCTGCCCATCCGCGACCCCCTCAGCACAATTCTTCTCCCCTGCACCGTAAAGTCCATGGACAACTTCTAGAAGTCCCAAGTGATCGGCCCTAAAGTGGACAACCATTGAACTCCCAGCACCATTTCACAGCCCCCCAATAGCAGTATCATCACATCCCTAATGAATTCATAATCGACTAATTTCCAGCTCAAACCCCTACATATAAAAGTGTTGCAAAGGGCACTACCATCAGCTATAGATACTGCTAGGGGTGGGGTCGAGGTCAGTTGGCAACCCAGCTACTTGGCTATTTGGATATCAAGGAAATTGTGGGTAGACCCACTATCTATAAGGGTGTTGATGGCTTTTTTCTTGATCTGGTTGGTCACCCTCATTGTGTGGAAAGTGGGAATCCCACTTAATGCATGCATCGAAATCTGTGGGTTATCTTCTTGGAGTGGCTCCACCACCTTAGCTGACAATTGCTCTGTCTCCTCCTCTTCCACCTCCTACTCAGCTTCCATCACCAATATTTGTCTCTGGCCACAACGATGACCCGGATAGAATTTCTCTGAGCACCAAAAACACTCATTACGTGCTCGTTTGGCATCTAACTCTGCATGAGACAGGGTTCTCATGCCCCTCCCTATTTCCCCTTTTTGCCCTGTTCGATTATTCGATGGTGATTTACTATTGTAGCTAATCGGTCTTGCATCAAGTATAGGGTTAGGAAGGATAGCGAGTTTAGCTTCTCTGGGCTAGGCTCAAATGGCTACTTATTGTAACTTGGCTAGAATGTAGGCATCCTTCAAGGAATTGGGTTTGAACATTCGAACAGGTATTTGGATTAAAGGGAGCAACCCCCCAGGAAGGAGCTTATGGCATATTCCTCCGGTAGGTTCACCCTGTTGAGTAGAGAGTCGAATCGAGTTTGATACTCCATCAACTCCCCCGTTTGCTTCAGGTTAGTGAGGTCGGCCACAAGATCATCATACGGAGTAGAGTCAAACCGATTAATAATAGAGTCAGAATACTGACTCCATGTGAGGTAGATTGGGTGGGGGCATGTTTCAGGTAAGCTTGATGCCACTGCAATGCTAGCCCCTCCAAGTGAATCGCAGCCGGACAGACCTTCCCATTCTCCGGTTTCCCGTCCATTTCGAAGAACTGATTCGCTCGATAAATCCATCTCAACACATCTTCTCCGTTAAATCTAGGGAACTCCACTCTTGCCAATCTAGTAGGGATTTGACAGGCGGACGGGGAATTGTGGTGCTGGAATTGATCATTTCGCAGGTATAGATTTATGGGCAGGTTCCCTGAGTACAGGGGTGGTGGTGCTTGCTGGCATCTGTGGTGAATTCGACGATGATGGATGCAGGTTAGCCGTAGGTCATGCTTGAGAGAGAACTGTGCGCAGGTATGACATATTCTCTTGCTGGGCCTCCGTCAATAGTTGTTTCAGCTCATCTCCCATTGATGACTTCCACTGCTCCATCGACTCCTTAAGTTGCTCCATGTCCCTTCTGATTTAGTTCAGCCGAGTGCCATCCGCCATGGTCGCAGGTCGCTAGCTCTGATACCACTGATAGAGATGATCAATTGTGGCAGCTATTAACACAATACCAGGGAGCTCAATACCAGAGAATGAGCTTCGAGAACCAGAGAGAGAATATTCAGTCGAGAGATAAGAGATAGATCAGGTGGAATAGAGTAGTATATTTTTCATAACAATCTCCCCTGACGCGCCAGCCATATACTCGGCTAACTACTGTTAGTTATCAGGGAAAAACTTGCCTAGACGTCAGTACATCATAACCACACATATTAATAAAGAAAGACCAGCTGCACGTTGGACTACCATAGTTACAATACGAACCAACCCAACGACACTACTACACTCAATTCTATACAACTGCAGCTCGTATCAGAATCCATCAAATGAAAGAAATGTTCGAGGAGTTTGAGATTCACCAACTTCGGACATCCAATTAACAAAAACCTTTCATCTTGAATCGATTGCCAAAAATCAGGACAAACGAAACCGGGACTTCTAACTAGCTACCAAATTGAATTAATAGATAGAAAGAACACGTACCATTCGCCGCCGGCGGAAAGCAAATTACAGCTACTAACTGAAGGGAGAAACTGGCAGAGACAGAAAGAGAGAGGATCTGGCAGAGAACGACAGCGAATGATAGGAGAAGGGACAACTGCGTGAGGATAGAGTCAGGAGTAAAAAATTTACCCGCCTCTGCTTTGGAGAGTTATTACGTGACCAGCACTTCTACATTTACTACAAGCGTGGTTTATGTTCGGTATATTTTTTTGTAAAAATATAATTATACTAAGAGTATCCACAGGTGAAAAAAAAAATGTGCATCGCCGCGGATCAGTTTGCGCCGAATCAACTTTTATACTGTTTTCCTTCTATAAAATTTTTTTTGCACCGGATTAGTTTTCTGCGCTCCTTTGTATATTTTGATTTTTTTTATACTGTTAATGTAGTGTTTTGCACCGAATCAATAGGTGCAAAAAAAACTTTTGCACCTCCGTTGCATACGATCTAAGGATGGTTGGTGTAAATAAATTGGGTGCACCATATTTATTTAATAAATTTTATTTTACTTTCGTGGCTGTTATATAAAAAAAGATTATATATTATATAGAAAATAATTTTTTTCCTATATTCTACCCTTCCGACCCTCTTCCCCTTTACCAACACTTCTATTTTTTCTAGTCCATTTCTCTCCCGTCTCCCTTCTCTCCTCTTTTGCTACATATCAACAGCCCTCACCTTCCTAATAAGGTAAGTGATTTTTTGGTTAATAATTTGTTTTCTGCTATAAAAATATGTTCACTTTAGGTTGTAAATTTATGAGTTTAATTAAAATTATTTGTTTAAAATTTTTGTTTAATTATAAATTTATGAATTTAAATTTTTTATTTTTTCAAGTGCACATATAACTTATATTGTAGATCTAGTTTATGAAAAAATTTTATTCATTATAGATACAAATTATATTGTAAATCTTATGAAATTTTATTTTTTTTAATTCTCATGAAATTTTGTTTTTTTAATTCTAGATCTAGTATGAAAAAAAATGGGCGATATAGGGGAACAGCAATTTGTACCGGTGGGGGGCTTAGGATTCGGTAATTTCTGTCGGTGGGGGCTTGGGCTTTGGCAATATCTGTCAGTGGGGGTGCTTTGACTTTGGCAATCTTTACCGTTGTTGGACAGCTAAATGGGAAAGGAGGAACGGGAGATTTGGCCGACACAAAGTGATATAGGACCATCCATTGAACATAATGATTATCATATTCATTCTAATTCTCAAGGTAAGGAAGATGATTTAGCTTTCTTAATGTTAAAGCATATCATGTTAAATATTCTTGATAATTCTTATATGTTTGACATTGAAAAACATTCAAGTTATTCTTGTAGGTATGTTACATATTTGCAAGAAGATGTTGTTCATACACATTGACGTGTACAAGTATTCCAAGGCATGAAAGGCTATGACATACATGGGATGATACCTTACAACAAGAGATAAAGTGATGATATTCATTTTTTGTATAAATTTGTTGTAAAACCCTAACCCTAAGTATATTTTATGTAAGTTAGGGTATGGCTATAATTTCATGTATGTATCTTAGTCTTTTGTATAGCTTGTAATATTAATCCTTAGTATCATTTAACCAAAGATATTATGCTTTGGATTAAGGTTAATATGGGCTTAATTCAACCATGATTAATGGGCTGAATTAAGGGACTAAACTCGGATGGTTTAAGCTAGTCACCACCGAGCTTATTCCTTATCCTATATATACCCTTTGTGCGCATGGTTTGTGGGCAGAATATTGAATGAGAATTTTAATCAAACTTTGAGCAAGAGAGCTAAAGTCTAATCCTCCCTTTTGGGTCTACATTGAGCAAGGAAGATCTGGGATAATCCTTCCTCAATACTATCTTTAAGTCGACATATTTGAACACCTTCAAATCTGCTAAAACACCTTCATCTTGTAACATCAAGTTCTTCATCTATAATCCACCAAATCACTTCATTCTTTTTGCATTAGATCGTGGGTGAAAGCTTCTACTACAAATTTTGATCCAACCTTCCGTTACTTTGATAAAAACCACATCACAGAGGAGGAAGGAACGGTAATTTCTACCGGTGGAGGGGCTTGGACTTCGGCAATTTCTACTGGTGGTATGGCTTGGGCTTTGTTCGAGGTAATAATCTTTGGTTTAGGGTTTGTTAATTATATCTTTATTAATTATATTTTTTAATTATAGTTAATTCAATTAAATTTATTTTGTATATTTTTAGATCTATTATACTCTATTAATTATACTCTAATATTTTAATTAAATATAAGTTTGGTAAATTCTCTCTGTATTCTAGGGTTTTCAGTTATTTTTAGGATATGTAATTATATATAATAATTATGGTTTATTAATTATTATTTTTAGTTATATTTTTTAATTACGGTAAATTTGATTAAATTTGTTCATTATATTTTTAGATTTGTTAATAATGTTATTGTATTATTTATATATGATTTGATATTTATTAGATTTATTTATATGTTCATTAAATATGTTAAATATTGTTATGTGATGGAGGTTATTGGTGAATGTTTTAATTATATTGATAGGATAATATATTAGATTAGTTTATTTTTTATTAAACCTATTTATAATAGATTAAATATGTTTATATTTGTATTAGATTTATTTAATTTGCTAATTTTTATGGAATATATTTGGATAAACTTGGTTGGATTGTTGAAAAAAATATATCGAGATATTGGTTTTATAAGATACCATAATTAAGTATAATTTAGTTTTTATATTATACTAAACTCCTACTAGTAACTAATAAAAGTATTGTCGATGCATTTAATTAATAAAGTAAAGGATTAGTTTAAGATATTGTATTTTAGTAATAATTTATATTATACTAAACTCCTACTAGCAACTAATAAAAATATTGTCGATGTATTTAATTAATAAAGTAGAGGATTAGTTTAAGATATTGTATTTTAGTTTTAAGTTTGGGTATATATATATCTCTTTCGCTATCATAATATGGGTTGATATTTAATAATTACATTACTATCATGTATGTAATTAAATTTTATTTATGTGATGACTTATTACCTTCAATTCATATACCTAATTTTAACTGACTTAGTTTTATTATTAAAATTTAGATAAGTCGCAAACAAGATAGAGTAGTAGATAGAACCGATGGTTGTCCCGTTACTACGTCTTTATGATGTAACAAAACTACTACTGAGCAACTTGCTCCGATGTCTCACCTGAAAATTTTTGGAAAAAGTATTGCCAAAGAATTACGACAAAGTAAAAAAGCTATTGAATAAGAACTAGAAGAAGCATCAGAACAGTAAGAATATGCAAAAGTTTCCGAACAACCAAGGTCTAGTCATCAAGCTCCTAAATTTCTAAATGCAGATCATCCATTATTTATGGTTGATGTTGGCATTTCGGGGTTTGGAGGGTACGTAGGTTCAGGGGTAGGAGGTTTGGGGTTTGGAGATTGGGGGTTCAAGATTTAGAGGTTTTAGGTTTGGAGGTTTTCCATTATCTACAGAATATATAGATTTTCTTAACTCATCGATACAGCCTGCCATAGGAGTACCATCATCCTTAGTTCACCCCACCTGCTGTTGGTGGCTTTGGATCATCATTAGATTTGTCAGCATCATTACCCCATATTACTGATCAAGCATCGTCATCAACTTATGTGCGTAATGATGATGATAATGATGATAATGAGGAGGTTGAGGAGGACGATGATGATAGAGATGATGATGATAGGGATACTGGTGATGCCGGTGAAGATAAACAAAGTATACAAGTGAAAAATGAATGGTACTAGCTTGGGCCATGTCCGAGAGGTCTTATAACCCCTTATTGGATTCGAAGCTTTAGAGTTCATGCAGCTTTAGATTTATTGTTACGAAATGCAAGTTTATCATATTCATTATTTCTTAATTCTTATTTTATATGTAACCAATCATATATATTCATTACATTTGTTTCTTTTATTTTGTAGGATCGTGATTGTCCTAAGATCTACACAAGGCAAGAGGTTTTCAAAAGTTTTCTTGGAAGCATCAAGGAAAGGATGTTCGCTCTAATACGACAAATAGGATTATCACACCTTCCATCTTGCACTTCTGATCATGTAAACGTGCTACTTATTTTAGCATTTATTGACATATGGAAACCAGACACTAATAGCTTTCATATTCTATGAGGTGAGATGACAATCATCCTTTTAGATGTACATCGTATATTAGGGCTAGGAGTTGATAGTCATCCATTACATTTGGAGATGATAGCGAACATGCGTGGGTAATTGATTGGTGCAATGTATATTATAGTTGATAGGCCTATCATTTATTGTCGATAAGGTGGTTGATAAAGTTAATACATACTATATCATTTTTTTTTCAAGATCTTAGCCAAATTGAAGGTTATGCATGAGGTGCAGCCGCACTTGCTTTTCTATATCGACAACTTGGTATGGCTTCTAGAGTTGACGCTGCTCAAATGTCAAGATGTGTCACTCTATTACAGGTAATTTTATAATTATCATATATATACATATATTACATACACTACATTATTTATGATTCTAGCAATCAAATATTATAACAAACGTAGATATATGAATACTTTCCGAGGTTTGGAGTAGAACAATATAGGTATGATCCAGACCATCTTCGCAGTATGAGGTGGTTTTGTAGACAGAAATTTGACAATAAATTGGAGGTGCTAAAGTACTTTTGAGCAAAGATTGATTTTATGCTTCCATCAAAGGTATGCTTAAAACATTATATTGTTATTATATTATGTTAGCGATATCCGTATTTAGTTTAATTTTTTGTGAAAGGTCATTTGGGATCCATACGGAGTAGCTGATCCATATACAGATTATCATATGGCATTCTATCACGGTTGTTTACATTATTTGGAGAAGTTGAACCATATATGTCAAATAGAGTGACATGACAATTCAAATATACACAAGTGATCCCTAAGGAGTCTATCAAGCCTACTAAGAACACATAAAGAGGCTCTTCCCTCAAGAAGTACAAAGTTTACTACACATATATGCTTAACCAATTGTTCTCAAAGCATGAACACATATTGGGCCCGGATGTTTTTGGACCACCGGCTCAATAGTCATGGGATGTGGCTCATGACTATATGGATTGGTATATTCCTATAACTCATAGGTATGTATTGGCAATGACGGAAGAATATTTGGTAGAGCATCCGGATGATGATCATCAAATTCCAGCCGAAAAACTTCTGAATAAAGCATGTAAATTATCCATTAATTGTATTGGAGGAAAGAGTCAGCTCCAAATTGGACGTGTGTGATTTAGGAGTTACTCTAATTGGACGTGGGCGTTTGCAATGATATTGATGAATTATCGTATTGTTATGTACTCTAATAAAATATGTTTGTTACAACTAATGTCAAGTGTCGTTTTTATTTTACCATACGTCTTTAAAATAGTATTATTCAATCCACATTGAACACTGAGATACTTAAGTTGAATAATGTACAAATATATCTGATTACTATAGGTCAGATGCTTAAGCTATCATAAAAAGGTAACAAGAAAATAAACATAAAGCTCAAAAAATTTATCATGTAGATATTTCAAAGGATATAAATACAAATAAACTAAGAAAAATTTATAACAATTCTAAATTAAAGTTGAATCTGAAGATAGAAGATGTGTCTCTTGTGTATCATCATGTACCAATACGCATCATTGTTGGAATCTTGAAGAATATAGGGTATTCCACGTTGAAATGTTGCTATCACGATATCTATTCCAATTTGCATATACTATGGGACTGGAAATTTTTTTAAAAAGATATACCTATCAAATACAAAAAATATTATGTTAGCCATTCATATAATATTGAAATGGGAAAAAAAATTCATAAAATTCAGTGCTCACCAATATGTAGTGACTCATGTCTCGTAAGAAACATATAGTGACTTCATTTTTAGAACCTTAAATTTTGTGTTGCACCACTAAAGGTAGGAATGAATTGCATACATTCACTGAGTAATATACGAACAACACACCACCTAGTGCTCTCATGGCCATCACATTTTTCTTCAAGTTGGAATAGAACCCATAACGGTAAGGCTATCTTGGTATCCTTACATCCAAAAGGAAGATATTGAAATACAATGTTAATAGATGTTGCAAAATGGGATAATTTACCATAATCAATCTCCTTTTTCTTCGTTGGTTCTTTCAGTCAAGAAACATGATGGCACCTAGTGTTTCTTTGACAACTATTGGGAGCTCAATACTGAACTATTAACGATAAGTTTCCAATTCTAGTAGTTGGTGAGCTCTTAGATGAGTCACATGGGGCTAGATATTTTAGTAAATTAGATCTTCGATCGGGATATCTCCATATACAAATGACCCTACAAGATGTGGGAGAAATAACCTTCTGTACTCATCATGGTAATGGCACATGTGCTTTTTTTGGGCTAGGTCTATGATTGAGTCTAGCTTCGTCATATTTAGATCCAATCACAACCCTGATGGGTTGGACTTAGTTTTATTAGTAAGTGGTAAGTTGTGGGTTAGGTTAATTCTAGATAGGCCTTAGTTATTTGAATTTTAATAGGTCTTAATAATTATAAATGGCATAAGAAGCAAAGGTTTTATGGGAAACCTTAGCTTTCTCCCAAAGATATGTTCCCCTCTAAATAAGTGGCTTAAACTCCATATAAAGGGAAATGGGCACAAACCAATTCTCGTGCTCTCTCCTCTCTCCTCCCTCTGGCTCGGTTGTTGTCGCTGTTGCTATCTTTAACTAGTCTTTGGTGGCAGCCGATCACTTCCTCCCTTTGGTACCCATAGTTCTATACCTTCCTCCACCATTGATAGGAGGAAGGATCCCTCCTCCACATCTACCCTAATCCATCCTTTAATTGTCTTATTACTAGATTTATATCTAAGGAACATACTTGAGTGACCAGATGAGAATGATTGCACCAGTAATCACTTTTAGGGTAGTGGTGTTTGCCACAGAATAGCAAAATCAACGAGTTCTGTAATATCTCTGGCATTTGATTCACTGCACTTTATTCATTATTTGTATTAGATGCATATGTGAATGCCAAAAACCATTTATATATGTATCCTTACACTCATGTGAATTCTATGTTCTCTTGAACTTTCATTATGATTGAACTTAATTATTGTAATTGGGAGGACTTCTCTCTACAACCTCCAACTCAGGAGCTAATTGCTTGGGATCTTCATGATAATGAATGGAAGTGTAGGCATATCTTTCGTGGTAAGTTCTTGAATCATCTAAAGCTTTATGCTTTATGTGGCCTCCTATGTCAGCTAGTTTTTCTTTCAATAATCTAGAATTGAAGGAAGTTTCACCGTATTTGGCATTTGGTAATACTACTGTCCCTTTCTTTTTCTTATATCATAGTAACATCCTAACATTCTAGCCATTCATCTTTGCTATAGTAGTTTGGGGTATTTCTTTCTTGTTGGGGTGAACATTTGTTTGCTTAAATCCGTAAGCATATGGATGTCGTAGTAGCAAAATAAGGTTGTATCCTTAGGACTTCAACATTAATTACTGGTTTTTATTGTTTTTGACTATCTAAACAGATTAATTACTGGTTTCCTAATCACAAGTTTAGTTATCCCAAAACCAAGATAAAATGCCAAAAACCATTTTATGCTGCTAAGGCCAAAATCAATGAAAAATGTGGTATAGAAGGCATAACCACCTCAAATAAGGTCCCACACCGATTCTAAAAAATTTCGTTATTCACAAAATTCTATTCATTAGTTGCAGGAAACGTCATTTTATACTGAAAAGTTTAAATCTATAAACTAAAAATATTTTATTACCTAAAATTCTATTCATGATTGGATTCTATTTCGAGGGTTAAGGTTAATAGTTAAAGGTCAATGTTCAATCTTTGACCTCTAATCATCTACTAATAAACCTTAAGTGTTTGTTAGTCACTTCTGGAAGGAGGTTTTTAGGTTGTTGGGAATAGCTTTAAAGCACAACCCCACTTATCTCCCTCAAACCAACGGGTAGATTGAAGTTGTCAATCGGAGTATTGAAACTTAATTAAGATTCTTTGCTGGGGAAAAACCTAAATAGTGGATTCAATGGCTTTCCTAGGCTGAGTATTGGTACAACACTTCACACCATTCGGCCACTCACACCACTCCCTTCATTGCCTTATATCACCGTGATCCACCATAGCTGGTTCGATATGAAAAAGAAGCCTCTTCTTTCGCTGCAGTTGATGTTGAGCTACACAACAAAGATATAGTCCTCAATGAACTAAAAGAACACCTTATGAAGGCCCAAAAATCCATGAAACAATTTGCGGATAAGAAAAGAAGAGATCTAGTTTTGAAAGTGGGCGATTGGGTTTATGTGGGCGATCTAGTTTGAGAAATGGGTGGGGTTAATAGCTTACAGGTTGATTTTACCTCCCTTTGTACACATTTACCTAGTTTTTCATATCTCTATGCTTAGGTCAGTAGTGGGGCATGATCATCTCACCTAACCATTTCCAACTATGCTAACAAAGAATATTGAATGGAGGGTGGAGCTTGAGCAATTGCAAGACCTACGCTACAGTTCTAGAGGAGTTTTGCAAGTCCTTATCAAGTGGAAAGGTTTATCAGATTTTGAGACATCTTGGGAGGATTATGGAGTTATAAATTCTCAATTTACACAATGTCACCTTTAGGACAATGTGAAAGTTTGGGGGGAAAGTTCCGATAAGCCGGTGATTAAATTCACCTATGTGCGTAAGAAGAAGAAGAGGGCTGATGTAAATCCATGCTAAAAGGAAGGCGTGTCAGGCCTTGGATGGTGGGTACCTCATGGGGGGTATACTGGGAGTTAATTATCCAATTTTTGATTATTTGGTTGTTAATACTATTTTCTGTTATTTTTTAGTGTCTTGGAGGTTATAGTGGGAAAGGAAGGGGGTATAAGTATGAGAGCTAAGGCATTTTATCGGGGGAGGAAGGAAAAACAAGATTGTAAGGAGGCCCAGGACCTCGAACCTAGAATTATTCTTCAATACATACCTCTATTCCCTCTCTATTCTGGTGGGTTTGTATAGATTTATCTAGTGAAGTTTGTTGTGTGTTTCTTCATTAGAAATCTTTTTAGAGTTATCTGTGTGAGGTTTTTAAAACTAGTTTGAAGAATTACTTTATGTGATCCTTCTTCCATATCCTTAATTTAGAATTATTCCTTTGTTTATCATTATAAAATTATAAAAAAATAGGATATTTTTTAAGCCATTCATTCTGCTACACATTACTTCAGATGTGTGGAAGCAAGCACATAGAGAGGGCGAAGAAGATCAATTTGGAGATTGATAAATGGAGGAAAAGGCTTGGTTAATGTAGTTTGTAAATTTCAACCTAAGACTTAAATAGATAATTAGATTATGAAATAAATGGTGGATTACGTGTTAAAAAGAAATCTAGGGGGAGGGGGAGAGAGAGAGAGATTATTTGTTAACATGCTATTGTTAATGTAGGGACGACCGACTAATTTAGGTAAAAAAATGAATCTTCAAGGATTAAATGAACATTTTTTTATTTAGGGACCAAAATAGAATATGTTGTATTTCAGAGTTACTAAAACAATATTTTACTTTATTGCATTTTGAACATGAAATATACTTGAGGTGCTAGAATATGGCATGGAGGATGTTCCGATTATAAGAGGCATACTATTAAATATTGGTCTTGATATGCGATATTGATTGATATTTATTAAATTTTGGGTCAGCGGATACTCAAAATTGGTGATACTTCATGTTTTTAGAATTTCATGTATTTGTTGGCTGATATTTTATCAATATTTGGTCTTGTTTTGATGCGATTAGATGTGAAATAGGATTAGAGGATTAGAGCTGGCAATCGGGCGGTCGAATTATTATTGGGTCAAGTCAATTTGGGTTTGGGTCAACCTTGGGTCAATTTCTATTCGGGTCAATCTAGGCTGAGTTAGTTTGAGGTCTGATAGTTATGGGTTCAAGTAAATTTGGGTAATTTTGCCTTCTGAATTGGATTCGGGTTGGGTTAAGACCATCTTGTGTTTAGGTAAGCTTGGGCTAATTTATCTTTCAAATTGGATTTGGGTTCAGATAACTTTAAATTTTTTTATCGTTCATGTTTAATTCGGATTTGAGTTAAGATGGTTTATTTTACTATTTTGAAGGGTGATCAAGTAAGGTTCTTTTGAATTTAGATTATTTCATATTAGTTTATCTTGTTATTTTTGTAGATTCTAATTTATTTAGATTTAAGTTTATTTGAGTTGATGATGTGTCCCAGATTTAGAGTTGGCAAAAGTTGACCCGACCTGAAAAATTCGACGAATACCGACTCGATTCGTCAAAAATTCGATCCGATTTTATCCGAGTAATTAAAAGTCCAAAACTTATCCGATCTGATCCGATACATATCCGATATTCGATATAACTCGAGAAATTATAAGTTCGAAATAAACCTGACCCAACCCGCTACTCACCCGAAACCTAATATAACCCGAAAAACTATAAATCCGAAATGACCTGACCTGATTTATTATTTATCCGAAATATGATATTATTTGAAAAATTATAAATCTATAAAGATTCCACTTAGTACTATCCAAAAATTAACATTAACCCATAACTCAAATTTTCCAAAATTTCATAAAATATGAAATAATATAGATGTGCAACTAATCCATACTAGCACTTACATCAAAGTCTAGAAATAATATACTTTAATAAAATTTATATCACTTATATATATACAAGCACAATATCCATTGATACCAATATTAAAGTATAGAAATAAAAGTAGAGGAAAAAAAAAACTCTACTATGCCATCTAAATATTAGTTCACTTCCATGATTTTATCTAGTACCATAAGATAATAATAGTGCAGCCTTGAACACTATATGTTAGTATCTATATGGTCATACCTTGCAATATATTACCTATAACGTCATAAGAGAGTAGGGAAAGTCTAGAGTGAGAATGTTAGTTATTTATTATGAAAATTAAAGATTTTTTTTATTATATCAACAATGTTAAATAGTAAGAAGTCAATATTAGTTGGTCTTTTGTCAATAATAGTCATTATTACTAACTTTATCTAATTTTTATGTTATTTAGCTTGATATGATCTAATCAAAATATATAATAATAAAAAACTAATGTGTTGTTATTATTATTTTTTCCATAATTAATATTCATTAATTACTATTATTATTGTTATCATTATTTTTGTATTATTATTATTATTATTATTATTATTATATTTATTAAAATTATATTGATATGATGTGATCAATCTCTTATAAAAATAATATGAGAAATGTAACCTTAGAAGCCTTCATTTGTTATCAATTATTATTATAAGTTAATATTATGTAAGGAGCGTATAAGATATAAATATAATATAAACTTAAAATAATACTCGAACTTAATATGACTAAGCTAATAATGGAATTGAATTATAATCTATACCTTAACTTACAAAAAAAAGTAATACAATTTGAAAACTTTTAAATTTGAAACGTCAAATACATCTCCAAAGATGAAATAATGACAAAAAATTCTAAGGCCCCAAAACAATTAATATAATAATTCGCTTTTAATTGAATAAGATAAATTAAAATAAATGATATCAAAATAATTAGTTTTTAATAATATCTTGGAATAAAAAAAAGAAAGAAAATGATACAAGCATGACTCAAATATGAAATGACCTAAATCCAATCTAAATTCAACCCGAAAATATAATAATTCAAACTCACTCAAGCCCGATCCAAATCCAAACTGAAATTAGAACAACCCAAATTTATCAGAATCCGAATCTATCCGATTTCAACCAGACTCAATCCGAGAGCTTGTAATAACTCGAGATTATCTGATATTGAGTTGATCTGAATCAAATCTGACCCAGCCCGATCGGCCAAAATGATATAAAATTATCCAAAACCGATATGACCCGATTATCATATAATCTGATCCGATTGCCAGCTCTACCCACATTGGCTCCTGAGGGGATCTTTGGGTAGTTTGTATTGGGGGGGGGAACCCTCTACTCTTGAGCTAACTTTTGGGTGGAGTTATGACTCTTCTTGGGGGATTACTCCTATAGGCTCCCTGGTGATTACGTTTTTGGAGTTCATATTAGCTGGTCTCGGGTGATTACGCCTTGGGATTCTAGGTGGGTCCCGTTTAGCATGACGATATCTAATCGCTAGACAGGGTCCGTATCATCTAGTATCAAAGCTAAACCTTAGTGGTAGATCGCGTGTGGGCGCGTCAAAGCCTTAGGCGATTACGTCTCTGCTAAATTACGAGCAGTCTTTAGGGGCCATGAATGATGTGTTCCACATCAGGATCTTTGGACAGTTTATACGCCGGGGGGGTCAACTTTCCACTCTTAAGCTAGATTTTGGGTGGAGTTAGGGCTCTTCTTGGGGGATTAACCTTGGGGCCTTCCGAGAGATTACGTCTTTGGGGTCCATATTAGCTGGTCTTGAGTGATTACGCCTTGGGGTTCCGGGTAGGACTTGTTTAGCGTGACAATATCTAATCGCTAGGCAGGGTCCATATTAGTTTTTTTTGTTATTATTTTATCTTTCTGAGTTAATGATGGGAGGCTATTTCCAATTTGCTAGGAGTGTATTTACTTTTGTCAAACTAATTTTCATCTCTAGTTTTCAATAGAGAATTTAAAAATAATTTTTTCATGTAAAATTGGGATAATGTGTTCATTTATTCCTATGTTGAAACTAATTTTTATGTTAACAAATAAAAAAGAATGTTCATCTACTTATCAATAGGAATAATGACAATTATAACAAGAATGACAACAATAAAAACAATAATACTAATACTAGTAATAGTAATAATACCTATGATAATAATAATAATAATGATATATTGCTAGCAATAAACTGGTCATAATTATAATAGTAATAATAATTGTAATAATAATAATAATAGTGAATAATTATTTAATAATAATAATAATAATAATAACAATAGTAATTATAATAATTATACGTTTTGTAATAATAATAAACATACTAACAGTAGTAGTGAAAAAAAATCAAAATAGTAATAGTAATAGTAATAATTATAATAATATAATGTAATAATTGTAATAATAATGCCTATAATGTAAATATTGTCACAATAATTGTAATGCTATTTATAATCATGATAGTACTTGTAGTAGTAGTATTAATAATAGTAGTGATAACAATAATCATTATAGTATCACTAATATTAATAGTAATACCTAATAACAATAACTATATTAATAATAGTAATAATAATATATTTTGGGTGGTCTCATACGGTATAATCAAGTCGAGTCGGATATATTTCAGATCTATATTATCTCAGGTTATATCGAATTTTAGGTAAGTATTAGGTTGGATCGGTTTTAGGTTTATACTTCTTCAGATTATATCGGATTTTGGATAAGTCAGATACAGTCGGATATAGTTTTTTGGGTTGAAATCAGATAAATATTTGGATGGATGGGGTTGGTTTCCATCATTTATTTCTGAACATATTTTGAATCATATCAAGTGTTGCTAGCTCTAAATAGGTTGACGAGAGTAGACCTTTCCGTTGCCCTAAAGTTTCCCAATACTATGAATGCAAGTTTTTATTATCAAATTAGCATCCGAATGAAATTAAAGTACAGCATTCAGCTATCAGTAAAATTAAAGCAGTGAGAGTTCAAGACTTAGGTTCCTTTCATATTCTAATGATAGAGGTATGTCGTCACTTCGAGCCTGATAAAGCTCCAGAAATGGGGTGGAGAGGAGAAACAACAAACTTAATTCATAATTCTCAGATGCTTTCTCCATTCATTTCTTATGATTTAAATAAACAATTACAACTAAACAGTCACAGACTACATCCAAAGATTAGAGCACAACTCAGCAAATGAAGCACAGCAGCCTAAAAACCATAACAGAAATGAGGATAAAAGGAAGTAGTATCAAACAGCATTAAGGTTCTTTCTAGAGGCACATCTCAGAAGTCACAAGGATGATGTATTTCTGCTTCCGAAGGGTGCAAACATAGTCCTTTAACCTTGTTGGACGGGTCCTGGACCTGTTGGGCCATGGAGTAGTGGCATTCGTGTTCTGGTTGGCAATTACAGTAACCTCTGGCGTGGGGTTCAAAGCCAATGTTATCAGCTTCTCATGGGAGTGTCCTGCCATTGAACAAGCAAATGAGTGACCCAAACACTCTCTCTTCACCTGTCGGGATCAATATATTGAAGGGAGTATCTAGAGACGGAGCAGTACTTCAATCTGGTAAGGGACAGACCATGCCAGCTGCTGGATCAGGATGGTATTTGAGCAATGAAACGTGGTTAACGAGGTGGATCTGGGCTGAGGGTGGAAGCTGGAGTTTATACACAACTGCCCTTATGTGCAGCTGCATCAAAATCTGGAACCACTTGAATTTATTGCAAAATCTGGAAGGGACTGTAAAGCGCTTGGTGAGCTTATAATTATGTTTTTTAGCCACCGATTCCTGGTGATACAGTTGTAGCATAACATAAACTCAGGTGCCAACCATAAATGCCTTGTAGGGGCAATACTCATCTGCTTATTTTTTCATTCGAAGTTAATCTCTTTTCTAATTAACTTTTAGCTGTTGTAATATAGTCTGTCTATTCTCCATATGCTCATGTAAGGATTGAATTGGAGTGGAACCATCAACATAATCACTTAGGATCAGAGGCGGCCTTCTTGAAAAGGGGTCGGTCATGCTTGTAGGGGAGAGGCATGTATTGTACCATAGATTGTCCTAAGGTAAGAAAGATAGCCATTCACATTTATTTTCCATGGACAAATGCTCAAAGGTAAGTTTCAAGGTAATAGTTGACCACCCTATTTTCCCATCTATTTGGGATCATAAGCACTGCTTAACTTCAACTAAGTACCCTATAAATGAAATAGCTCTATCCAAAATAGACTTGTAATCAATTTGTCCCTATCAGATACTATTGTGAAGGGAACCCATGTAAGTAAACCACCTCTTAAATAAAGTGTTTGGCCAATTTTGGTGCAATGACATGATTAGGAAGTGTAACAAAATGAGCATATTTGGACAACCTATCAACAATGACCCATATCATACCTTGCCTGATAGCCAGGGTTAATCTTGTAATAAATATCATTAAACATCCTCCCAAACAAGGCCTGTGATTAGAAGTGATTGAAGCTTGGATGTCTAAGTCTTTGGTTTGACATGATGGCAAATGTCACACGATCAAACATAAACACGGACAACTGCCATATTTTCCCATGTGAAATTGGTAGCTATGGGGATAAAGTGTGTTGAAAACTGGAATGGCCTCCGATGTAGGAGCCATTGGAAAAACAATTAAGATTTACTACGTGGTCCAAATTAGATAGAACACACATCGTGCTCACAATAATTTGATCCTAATGTTCCAGCCCTTAGAGCTTGATGATTCCTTTGGATTGCTTGGTTTAGATGCGAAGGCTCATAAATCTTGACCAAAATGTCAAATACAAATTGGAAAAAGGCTATGAGGTGCAATTGAACCTCCTCCAACCATTGCTGGCCAAAATTTAATATCAAATTCAAACCCTAGAAGGCTTGAGGATTTGTATAGTTTGAGTGGAAAATTCCTTTAAGCTCATGTGATCTATAATAATCACGAAATGGCGCCTCAAGAGATACTAACACCGTGTTTGTATTGGCGATTTAATGACATATGTATTGTGACAGTAGGTGGAGGCCATTCTTGGTGATAGTCACATGTTTATGAAAACACAATCAAACGTCATTATTGGTAGGGAGCATTGCCAACGACCATCCTAGAGGTAATTGTCTCAACTATGAATAGTCTAGGAGAGTAAAACCAGTGTGTGAAGTAGTGCCTTCTTTAGTAATTAAAAGGCCTCGTGATGCAGGAGCAAATGGTCAAGACTTAACATTTATTATTATGGAACCTATTATCCTCTATTTAGAGAGGATCCCCTACAATTGAAGACAAATGGATGACTACATTACTAGTTATGGATGAAACTTGCAAAACAAGTCACTAGCAATAGAGACGCATGTATGGCATGCATGGAGGGAAAAAATATGCTGCATGAAAGGATTGAACATGGCATTTGCATGAGGAGACTATGATCAACACTTTGGATGTGTGATATTGATTATTATCATGTTGATATTAGCTAAAAAGATAAGAAAGTTGAATTAGTATAAAAGTAGCTTAATTCTATCCTTTAAGGTTGTCTTATTCTATCTTTTGAGTTGTGATTGGAGTAGGGAGCGAGCCATTTCTTTATGCATCGATTCTTATTATATCGTTAGGAGGTTTATCTTGTAATAATAGGGAGGTGAAGTGGCTATAAAAACCATAGAAGTATACACCACAAAGGGGAGACGAAATTGAAAGAAAAATTGCAAGTTTTGCTTAATAGAATTCTGTGTGAATTCCTCTCACTTTTAATCAATTCTGTGTGAGTGATTATTATTGAAATCGTTAATATCTTTGTCTGTTTAAATTAGAGATTAAGATCTATTCTTAAAACTCTCCGCAAAACCCACACCATTCCAACCCTAATGCCATATACAATCGTCATCATTATAATCTAATCAAACACTCATCTTCAACCTATTTTTTTTACTTGATTTTATCTATTTCCAAACTTAAGATAATAATATTAATTATTATTGTACGATCATCCTCAACATCTTAACTTCATAATCTAATCATCAAATCACCACTATTCCATTCGTTCATCATCATATTATCCCTATCACTTCTAAACCCTAATCATAAATCCTAACCCTAGCCTACGAACCAAACCGGTCCAAAATCTTCATCATTTGAGCATCATCATCATTAATTCTTCTTTGTCAAATCATAACCATCATCTCTTCATCATATTCAAGGCATCATAACCCTTAAATGACCCCAACCAAACTATAATACTACCCAAACCATAGTTCCATATTTCCTACAAAGATCAATTTTGGTATCAAAGCATAAGTTGTTGATCTGGTTTGATATACAAGATCAAGATCCAATCTTTACTCTAAGATTTTGTCAAAAACTAGTTCCTACTTCAAGATTATTGTAAGAAATCATCAAGGAGGTGCCAAGATTTGAACTTTGGTTGACCAGAGAAGATGTTTTTGGAAGCACACCATTCATGGGTATAAAGAAGACATGGTAGGCCAAGAAGAAGATTTGAGAGATGTTCTCAAGGTGTTGGTGGAGGAGATCAAGGAAGTAAATTTGCATATGCGAAGGATGGAAGCCTCACAAGATTAAGTGTCCCATTTACAAAATCGAAATCAAAGAGATCAAGTAGAAGATCATGTAAGGAGGCCACGTGACCGAATGGAAGAAGGAGAAGAAGAGAGCATAGGACATTATAGGCAACCCAATGATACATCAAGGAGAAGAAGAGAGCATAGGAAATTATGTGGAAAAAAGGGATTAGATTTGACCTACCTAATTTTGAAGGTAATCTTGATCCGGAGTCTTTCCTTGATTGGTTCCAAATTGTTGAATTGATTTTTGAGTATAAGAAGCTTGATGATGAGAAAAGGTGCAAAATTGCCACATTGAATTTTAAGAAATTTGGTAGAGTGTGGTATGATAATTTGAAGAGGAGAAGGGAAAGAGAAGGAAAAAAAAAAATAAGATCATGGGAGAAATTAAAAAGGCACTTAAAAAGAAAATTTGTGCCTAGAGAATATGAGTAAGAAAGTTTCATAAGGATGACTACTTTGAGGTAAGAGTTGCTTGGAGTCGAGGATTACGTGAGAGAGTTTGAAATATTAGCTCTTATTTGTGATGTTCAAGAAAGGGAAGAGTAAAGATATGCTAGATTTATTGGAGGTCTAAATATGAATATTAGAGAGGGTGGAGGTATATCCTTATGAGTTATTTGAAGACTTCGCAAAGTTAGCAATCATATTTAAGAAGCAATTAAAGAGAACCAAGCCACCAAACAAAGCAACCAATGTGCCTTATGGTTTAAACTTCAAAGGGGTGTCAAAGCCATCATCCTCTCAAGCTACAATTCAAGACAACACTAGAAGGTTCTATCATGAAGAAAAGAGCAAGGATAAGATGATTGATAAAGTGAACAAGCAATGCTTCAAGTGTAGAGGTTGTGGTCATTTTTCTCAGGATTTTTTCAAATCAAAGGGCAATGACTTTGAAGGAGATAGCGAGTATAAAAGCTTATGATGAGGAAGATGAAGATCTTAATGAAGATCTTGAGGAATGTAGTGAAGATCCAGAAGATGCTTCAGAAGATGGTCAAGTAGATTGATATGTGTTGCAACGAGTGCTTCAAGTGCAACAACAACCTCAACCTAATCAAAAGGAGAATCTCTTTAAAGCTAAGTGTAGAGTTGAAGACAAAATGTGTGATAGTGGCTCTTGTATCGATGTTGCTAGTGAAAGAATGGTGAGTAAGCTCGGATTGAAGACCATGGATCATCTAAGGCCATATTCACTTTAATGGCTCAACAAGGACAAAGGTGTAAGGGTAACCAAACAAGCTCTTCACTCTTTGAAAATTGGAAATTATTTTGATGATGTTTTATGTGATATTCTACCTTTGGATGCTTACCTTGGCAATTTGATAGGTAGGTTACACATGGTGGATTCCTTAATGAATATGTGATGAGCAAAGACAAGAAGAAGTTTACGCTCAAGCCTAATATATATGGGGAGATTTCGACTCTAAGGAGTGAAAGGAAGGAGGAGACCGAGGGTAGGAAGCAAAAGAGAGGATGAAAATGGAGAATCGAAGGCAAATGGAAGGAAGAAAAAAAGAAGGAAGATGTCAAAGGCAAGGGAGGAAGAAAGAAGAATATCATGGAGTTGTTGATCCTTAAGGAGTTAGAGATGATTGAAGCTATCAAGAGTGAGAGAGTATACTATTCCTTGTGGTGAAAGAAGTTTAACAAGGGGAGTATGCTAACAAGGATCCAAAATTACAACAAGTGTTGAGAGAGTATGCATATGTTTTTCCAGATGATTTGCCACCTGGATTACCTCCTTTGAGAGGTATTGAGCATGCTATTGATCTTATGCCAGGAGTTCCATTTCCAAATATTCTAGCTTATAGATGTAATCTAGAGGGGTCTAAAGAGTTGTAGAGAAGGCTATATTCGAGGGAACATGAGTCCGTGTAGTGTACCGCCTTTATTAGAGCCTAATAAGGATGGTGAAGAGAATGTTTTTGTGGATGCATTGTCTAGAAGGACTATGATACTTACAATGATGGATGCAAAGCTTTTGGGTTTCAAAATTTTGAAAAGTAGATATGCCATTGATGGTGAGTTTTCTTTAATTTTCAAATATTTTAAGAAACAAGGAAGTCATGGAGCTTATGTTCTTTAAGATGGATTCTTATTCAAGCAAAACAATATGTGTGTGCCAAATATACAATGAAATCTCGATACTTTAATTGTGTATCCACTGCCATTTTGCGGTTTTTGGGTCATCCATGACGCAAAGTTTCAAAAATGCGGGTGTTTCATAAAATTATATATTTATCACCACGATATTAGCAAAATTTTAGATATCGGCCTATATTTTACCGATATTGGCCAATATTAGCCGATATTTTTTGTGTAAAAGAATTAAAAAAGTCACGTCGTGACAACTGTGATATATTTAATATTATTTGTGACACTCCGATACCATGACCCCGTAACCGTATCCATATTCGCAACCACAATTGCATTCGTGACCATAACCGTGGTTTTGTTGCTTGGTACCAAATACCTCAATTCGAAATTTGCTAATCAAAGAGGTGCATGAAGGAGGTATTGTAGAACACTTTAGAGTTTACAAAACTTTGAAGTTGTTGCAAGAATAATTTTATTAGCCAATAATGCAAAGGGGAGTGTAAGCTATGGTTGTTAGATGTGCTACATGTCAAAGGTGCAAGAGTTTCTTTCACAAGGGATTATATGTACCTTTACCTGTGCCTAATTAACCATAGGAAGGAATTAGTATAGATTTTATCTTGGGATTTCCTAGAACACAAAGAGAGATTCTATTAAGGTGGTGGTGGATCGATTTTTCAAGATGGCTCATTTTATTCCATGTAACAAGACCGATGATGCGACTCATATTGCGGATTTATATTTTAAGAATATCGTGAGATTGCATGGGATTCCAACCATTATAGTTTCGGATAAAGATGTGATGTTCTCAAGTTATTTCTTGAAGACATTATGAAATATGCTTGGAACAAATCTTCTATTTAGCGCATCACATCATCTTTAAACAGATGGTCAAACTGATGTTACTAATAAAAATTTAGGTATTTTTCTAAGGGGATTGATGAGTAAGAGTGCTAAGGATTGAGTTGGTAAGTTAGCACATGCAGAGTTTGCTTACAATCAGAGTCCTTCAACTACAACAAATGCTAGTCCATTTGAGATAGTATATGGTATTAATCCATATATACTGATTGATATGATACTATGGAAGAAAGGGAAAGTAAAGAATTATGATACACAAGAGAGAGTGAAGTTCTTTCTGAAACTTCATCAACATATCAAGCACAATATTGAGAAGACAAATGAAGTATACAAGACAAAAGCAAGCAAGTATAGGAGTCAACATGTATTTCAACCGGGGAATTTAGTATGGTTGTACTTAAAGAATGAGAGATTTCCTAATCTAAGGAAAAATAAGCTTATGTCAAGGGTAGATGGTTCATTTAAAGTACTTAGAAAATTTGGAAAAAGTGCTTATGAACTAGATTTTCCGAATTCATATGGTAGGGTGTCTAGAACAATCAATGTTGGAGATATCAGTCCTTACTGTGGATATGAAAATTTGAGGGAAAATTAAAATTAACAAGGGGAGAATGATGTAGGAGCAAATGGTCAAGAATTATTCCTCTATTTAAAGAGGATCCCCTACAAATCGAAGACAAACAGATGACTTCTTTGTTAGTTATGGACGAAACTTTTAAAACAAGTCACTAGTGATAGAGATGTGTGCATGGCATGCGTGGAGGGAAAAATGTGTTGCATGGAAGGATTAAACGTCGAATCTGCATAAGGAGACTATAGTCAACACTTTGGACTTGTGCTATTTATTATTATCACGTTGATATTAGTTAAAAAGATAAGAAATTTGAATTAGTCAAAAAGTAACTTGATGCTATCATTTAGGGTTATCTTATTCTATCTTTTGAGTTGTGATTGGAGTAGGGAGCAAGAGAGTGCTTTATGTGTCGACTATTATCAAATTTTTAGGAGGATTATTTTGTAATATTAGGGAGGTGCAATGGCTATAAAACCCATAGAAGTACACGACACAACGGGGAGACGAAATTGAAAGAAAAGTTGCAAGTTTTGCTTAATTAAATTTTGTGTGAATTCTTCTCAATTTTAATCAATTTTGTATGAGTGATTTTTATTGAAATTATTAATCTCTTTATCTGTGTGAATTATAGATTAATATCTATCCTTCAAAACCTCCACAAAATCCACGCTATTCCAACCTTAATTGCCATATACAATCGTCATCATCATCATCATCATCATCATCATCTTCAACACTCATCTTCAACCTATTTTTCTTACTTGATTTTATCTATTTCCAAACTTAAGAAAATAATAATTTTATTATCATATGATCATCTCCAACATCTTAAATTCATAATCTAATCATCAAATCACCATTATTCCATTTGTTCGTCATCATATTTACCCTGTCACTACTAAATCCTAATCGTAACCCCTTACCCTAGCCCACAAACCAAACCGGTCTAAAATCTTCATCATTTGAGCATCATGGTCATTAATTTTTCTTTGTCAAATCATCATCATCATCATCTCTTCATCATCTTTGAGCCATCATAACCCTTAAATAAGACTAACCGAACCATAATACCACCCAAACCATAGTTCCATATTCCTACGCACATCACCTCGTCAACTTTTGGTCCCTAGCTAAATTCACTCTTTTCAAGAATATTAGTTATTGGGGAGTCTAAGGCGCCATAAGATCATTTAAACCGACATTAATAGCCCAAAAAAACCTAAAAACCTCCTCACTAGAGTCATGCTAGTTGGCATAGGGCAACTTGAATTTTAGTAGGTTCCAATCCATACACATAATCCCATTAGCAATAATGTTTATGTGATTTCAACCTAGGAAAAGTTTTTTTTGTGGCAAAAAAAAATATGGATTGCCACTATGCATAAATTGATCAAGTGGATAGCTTAATCTGGACTATAAATTAGTATATCATAAAGAACATGATGAAAAACTTATGGAGTTAGAGTCAAAATAAATTGTTCATAGTGGCTCGAAATGTAGATAGGGTGTTGGAAAGGGCTAACGGCATACCTAAAAATTCATAGTGACTGACATGGGTCTGGAAAGTGTTGTCATGCACATCATGATACTTGCTCCATAGATCAAGCTTAGTAAAATACATAGCCTCATATAATTTAACTTGGAGCTCATTGATTGTTGGAATTAGGAAACGGTTGTTGACCATGATAGGATTAAAAGCTTGATAATTGATAAAATCTCCAAGCATCATCCTTCTTCTTGACAATAAATATTGAGGATGAGGACAACTGCATAATATTCTCTTGTAACATATCATGGACTAGAGACCAAATTCAGTCTTTTGGAAATGGGGATACATGGAATAGAGGGTGATGCAGTGATTAATGGGCCGGTCAATGGAAAGGTAGTTAGTGGCTTGAAAGCCGAATTATATGCTTTGTTTGCCATATGGGTGTTGAGCCATGGGCTTTTGGCACATCAAACTCTTGCCCAATCAACGAAAGCTGGAATAAGGGCCTAAAATGAATTAGTAGTTTGTCCATCCTGCTTTAATTAACTCACCAACAACTGTGCATCCTCTTTTCCAGCGGATTCTCCTTGGAACTTGTCTTTCGCTAGAACTATGTAGTCAACTTACTATGATCCATTATAACTTTTCCCAAAATTTGCAGCAATTTAACTCCTAAAACGATATCCATGTCAGAAAATCCCAATTGAGAATAGCACCCATGAATCTCCACCTCTACTGTTGGGTAAAACCCCTAATTGAAACTCTTTTTGCCATTTCCAATGTTAAGGATGAATTATTTGGTGCAATTGATGGTAAAACCCACAAATGAAGCCTCTGGAGAATCCGCAATGAGAGAGGTGATGTGCAATGACTGTGTCCCCGATACCACTTAGGGCATTCATTGAGATGTCATCATCAAGGGGTTTGATAGACAGGATTGTCGGTCTTGTTTCTTGAAGTTTCTCAAGATCTTTGATTTTCTTAGGATTGATGTCAATCACAACATCACAAGTGGTTGGAGTTGACGGTTGAGGTACTTGTGGCCGAGGAATTGTTTTTCATCTCAAGTGAAACAAAGCCCTCGTGAGTGGCAGTGGGCCATCTCTAGTGATGGTAGTTGATAGAAAGGTTAGGGCTGTTTTTGGAGGCGGTGATGGAATGAGCGAAAGCGAAAGGAGTGTGGTTTGACTGGACATCTTAGTTTCCCTACAAAATTGGTAAAATCATAATTAGTTAGTTATAACAAACTGATCTGATATCATATGCATTGAGAAAATCATAATTTGTTAGTTATAGGAGTTCTGAACTAACTTTACCCGATCCATACGTTGAAGTATGTAGACTCGAATATATCTCAAATTAGAAAAGGAAGAAAAAATGACATATCGGATTTTACCCCATCAGGCATTCATTTCAACCAACATTTGACCTAGAACCAAAACCGATCCTAATCAGCACAACCTAAAACACACTTGACCCAAATTGATGCAGATCTATGGTTGAGTAATAAACCAGATTTTGACCTAATTCAAAACTGTCTGAATCGAAGCTGATTTGAATGATTGGTCGGTTGCCTCTTTTCATATTAAAGGTTGAGGTGCAAGGATGCAGCGTATCAATCTCAATTTCTAGACTGATAATATCTACTCTTTGAAGACTAAGTTTTTTCACTATTGACAATCCAACTACCAGTGAGGGTGGGAGTAGGATATACACCCCCTTAGTACTTGAGTAGCCAACTAATGTCTCGGTTGGCACTTGCTTTGTTTTCAATTCAAAAGCAGTAGGCCTTTTGCATTTGGAGCCAATTCACTATTAGCCCCAAGCTACAAGTGCCGAGAATGCATATAATAGGACCTTCCCAAGCCCTGCCATTGGTGGTCTCTACGGAACTTCAAATCTACACTCGGCTGTTGATGTTTTTCATCCTTTTCTCTTTTAAATGAATTTGGTAATAAAAGATGCTGCAAAGCTTTGTCTGATCATATTTTAAAAAAGCATCAGTGGAATTTTCAACTCTAGAATCAATTGTTTCTTTCATGTCCAAAGGAAAAAGCTACTGTCTAATATTAATTGCTAATATATACCACTTATGCAGGTTAATTCAAGATGCATCTTCTGACTACTGGATGGAGTGTATTAGTTAGTGCAAAATGACTTATTGCTGGAGATGCTGTGATGTTTACGTGGTAGTCATTGCATGGGTCTGTTTTGCTAATCTGGTGTTGTGCTCCTCAGAGGAAACTATTACCTATTTAGTAGGAAATGACATATTGAAGTTCTACTGTTTGGGTTCTTTTTAAATTTCCCCAAGTGAATATTATCACTGATACAAGGAAATGTGTATCTTGTTGTCAGGAATGAAAAGAATCAATTACTTCTTGGCATTCGGAGAGTTATAAGACCACAGACTATGATGCCTTCATTTGTCATATCAAGTGACAGTATGCACTTGGGCCTTCTTGCTACAACAACTCATGTAGCAGCAACGAATAGCCGCTTTACCATATTTTACAACCCTAGGTAAGCTTTTTAGTGTGGTGAGAAAAAGATTTGGAGGTTGTGCATATCGCATTCTTATTTATGTCACCAATTTAGGGCTTGCCCATCTGAGTTTGTTATACCTCTGGGAACGTATATCAAAGTTGTCCATCATACTCGAGTATCTGTTGGGATGCGCTTTCGCATGTTGTTTGAGACAGAAGAATCAAGTGTTTGTCGGTGGGTTTATAACCTTTTATTTTACCATAATATATTTCTCTGAGGTATTAGTATAATAAGTATTTTGACAAAATTCAAATAATCTCTTCGGAACTACAAAGGTAAATTTCCACAAATTTGCTTGCTTTTATTAATCAATCGTGCAACAATAATGACTAAAGCTATCCCAAGACATCTCATTATTGCTTTTACAATTTAGATATATGGGCACTTTAACTGGGATAAGTGATTATGATCCAGTCAAATGGCCGAGTTTGCACTGGCGGTCGGTGAAGGTATGTTCGGGGTCACCGATACAGCCTTCATGAAATTGTATCCTCAGTCTAATTTAGGTTTTTTCTGATTTGCTTAATATATCCTGGGATTAGGACATACCATATTTCCTCGGTCGTGAGTCTATGTTAGCATATATAATCAATCTCCACCAAGAACAACCGATGCCCCTCCCCACACACAAAATAAACAAGGATAAAAAGGAACAAAAACATGCACATCTCCCTATGTGACAGGATAAAGTGGAGTTGACTACATATTGATGAAGTGTGATTACCTTATTTTTTCCTCAATATTCTGATTTTGAATTAGGACTCTCCCTGGTGATATTAATTTGCCAACGCGCAGGTTGGTTGGGATGAGTCTACAGCTGGGGAAAGACAGCAAAGAGTGTTGTTATGGGAAATTGAACCACTAACAACATTTGCTATTTATCCATCTCCATTTACCTTTGGACTGAAGCAGCCATGACCATCAGGTATGCTTGTTCACATTCTTCTTATCCTTGACCCTTCCTAGGGGGCTCAGGGTAAGTGTATTGTATAGTCAACTATAGAGTTGACTGCTACCTTAGCTTTTTAAACCTTATATACATTTTGGTCATGAGAAGAAAAGATCACTTTACTTGCTGCAGGAGGTTATGAATGTTTATACTACAAGCAGCTTACATGAACATGGTTATTCATTGATTTGTCCTTTAATTGCTTTTTGTGATAAGCTATTAGGGATGATGGTCTGAATGTGAACCGACATCCACGGCTCTGTGGAGACAATGTAGATCGCATGCTGCAATCATTTAAGGGGATGGGGATAGGGATGTCACCTTGGTCGCAAGGAAGACTTGATCCATCTATGCTTGGGATGCATAATGACATGCACCAAGTTATAGCTACTGCCGCTCTTCAGGATATGAGGGTTGTGGGTCCTACACCTACTGCACCACTTCTATAGCTCCAGCAACCCCAGATCATCCCTGGATCTACTTCTTTTATGCAACCTAAGTCACTTCAGTAGTCCGATGCTCGTCAAGGCTTTTTTCAAGGTGCTCAAGGGAGCATGCTACAGATTCAGTCACAGGCTTTATCACGACCTCACCATGACCTTCTACAACAACAGTTGTGGCATTCACAGTTTTCTATAAGCGTCTTGGTAGTCCTCTCTCCCGTTCTCTCATCTCTCCCATGGTGATTGAACTAGATAGGGGCGCTAGAATAATCAAGATACTATAGCGTGACTCTGTTACTGTTCATTCTATATTTTTCTTCTTTTTATTTGTTGTCTTTTTCTAGTTTGTCGAATGGGGCTTAAGAAAAAACCTAGGAGAAGTCGAGCTCTTGTTGAAGAACCAATTTGTGCTCTCCCAACTTCGAAAAAATTGAGAAACCCATGCAAAGAATCGTTCGATTCTTCCCCTTCTCCAAACCGAAAGAATCTTCGTCGGACCTGGCTACAAAGAGAAGGCGTTTGAAATCGTTAGATCTGGAACAGTTCTCGAAGTCACTCGAAGCACCTCGCCCAGATATTTGCGAAAATGGTGTCTTGGTGGGTAACCTACAATTAGAAGAATGAACACCATCTTTTATGGTGGGCGCACCCTCCTGGGGCAACGACTTTGACTTTAACCAGGCCAATGAACCAATTGCTGCAGTGCCTGGTTTTGTTTCCATGAATGTCGACCCCCTGCTTGATGAATTCCAACTGAGGCATTTTTCGAAGGCCCCGTCGCCCTCTATGCCGGATCTCCTCATTGATTCTGATGATGAAATTGTAATTGGGGCAGTGACTAGTAATGGGAAAAAAGGGCAGCAAGCCCATGACATGGATGCTGGAACTAAAAGTCAAAATGGGGTCCCAACTGTTGCTGAAACGTGCTCGAATAATCAACCTGCTATGGAATTTTTTTCTAAGGGGGAAGATAATATTCGAAAGCCATTTTTCAGCACTGTTCTCTGGTATCTCATCCAAGCGATGTAAGTATGTATTGCAGAATGATAATTTTGTATCAGTTTTGAAAAAATATGTTCATAGTATTGAAGAAGATTGGGGCGCCTGCCTATTAGCCTAGTTTTTAGGTATTTTAGTTGATAAGTACCTTATGATTGTTGTGAAAGGGGTGATTCGACAACCTTTTAAATATATTCTCCATAGCTCCAGTTGGATTGTCCTTAAATTCTAGGATGATGCTGACAAAATCACTGCTTTTGAAGGGGGACCTTACATGGTTCGTGGTAAGGCCCTCGTTTTGAAGGAAATTCCTAAGTTTTTTTCCTTTGGTTTGGAGGAGATGACCAAAATTCCTATTTGGGTTAGGCTTAAAAACCTCCCGCTGGAGCTTTGGAACTATGGTGCTATAAGCGAAATTGCCTCTTTTGTGGGTAGACCAATTCAGGTCGATGATCTTACTTTGGCGAGATCCATTATTGAATATGGCCATGTTTTGGTTGAAGTGGATGTTTCAAAAAAACTCCCTGCATCTGTGGAAGTTAAGTGTGAATATGGTGGCTTTATCCAATTCTTTGAATATGAGGATCTACCCTTATTTTGTAACCAATGTTGTTCCATTGGGCATGCTAATGCAGCTTGTGTGAATCAAGGTTCTAGTGCTAATGCAAAGGTGATTGTCAACTTGGTCTCTGAACCCCGAAACACTACCAAACCTCCCCTAAAAAAACAAGGGAAGCCAGCCAGTGAGGCCCCAACAACATCTAACAACAATAGCCACAAACTTGGTCCTGGCCCCAGCTCTCAGCCAACTGCAGTTCCCAGGCCTGCAGCTCCTAGCACACGTAGCCTGAATGGTTTGAAGGAGGTACCTGTTGTGCCCACTCCAACTGTTGTCCTGAACTCCCAGCCCCCCTTGGAGACTACTACTCTTAGCTACGAACCAGTCCAAGAAGCTCAACCGCAGGTTGAAACAGCCCCTGCTACCCACCAAGGCCGTCCAAATAACAAAGGTAAAATTTTGGAAATTATTCCTCCCCACCAGGACAGGCTTGATAATGAGACAGAATGGCAACAAGTGGTTCCTAAGTCGAGCAAAAAAAGACTGATGATGGTTTCTAAGAAGCAGGCCAAATCCCAAACAGGTATAAAGCGGCCACTTAGGCCTCTTAAATTCTTATGAATATCTTGTTCTAGAATATAAGGGGAGCGAGATCTCCCCTGAAACAAAAATCCCTTTTTAAATTGAGTAAGGAACACTCTTGCTCAATAGTAGGTATTTTAGAATCAAAATTAACTGATCATAAATTATTGCACCTGAAAAAATATTTTTTTTGCTGATTGGTTACGTTGTGAAAATTTTATGAACCACCCAAATGGCAGAATGGTGCTTCTTTGGAATCCTCATATGGTTGATTTTCATTTGAAGGAGATCTCTCCACAGGTTATTTCGGGAATTGTCACAGATCTAACCTCAGGACATATCTTCTTTCTCTCGATGGTATATGGCCTTTATTGTATAAGTGATAGAAAAGAGCTATGGAAAAATCTAACCTCTTTTGTAGCCACTTTTAAGGGGCCGTGGATTGTTTGTGGGGACTTTAATTGTCCTCTAAACTCGGTGGACAGAATCAGCTCCCGACCTATTTCTACTTATGAGGTTGCTGATTTCAAAGAATTTTGTCTTGTTTCTCAACTCTTTGATATACCCTATGAGGGGTGCTTCTATACTTTCTCTGCTAACAATATTAAATGTAAGCTGGATAGAGTGTTGATGAACAATGCTGGGTTTGCTAATGAGCTGAATGTTCGATCCAATTTTTTGCCACTTGGAGTTACTTCTGACCACTCACCTTGCATTATTTCCTTGGGTAACGTGGAGAAAAGGAAGGATTCTTTTCACTTTTACAATATGTGGTGCCTTCATCCCTCCTTTTGTGGTATTGTTAGATCTGCTTGGCGGTTCTCTATTTGTGGCTCCCATCAGTTTATTTTGTGCAACAAACTTGCTGACCTTAAACTGTTGCTGAAACAGTCGAATAGACATGATTTTTTCTCATATTATTGCCTGAGAAGAAGCTGTTGAAGCTGCCCTCAAAGCAGCTCAATCCTCTTCCCTCCACGGTACTAGTCCTATTAATCCAAGGTTGTTGGCAGACTTGAAAAAGAAAGCAGAGTTTTTAGGTACAACAGCTATGGATTTCGTGGCCCAGAAAAACAAAAACAAATTTATGTTTTCTGCTGATTCTAATACCCGGTTCTTTTATGACCTGGTGCGTGCCAAACAAACCAGATCTCACATTTCTAGGCTCCTCAAGGCTGATGGTAATTAGACAGGCTCTATAGCAGAAATGGAAACTGAGTTTTTGGAGTATTTTTAGTGCCTTCTTGGTGCAGAATCGATAATAGAGGCAATGGATCCTTCAATTTTGAAGCAGGGGCCGGTACTAAATTATGATCAACAATTGTTCCTAATGACTCCAGTAACTAATGAGGAGATTTTCCACACTCTCTTTTCTTTGGGGGACCGTAAGGCCCCTGGACCGGATGGGTTTTCTTCTAAATATTTCAAGGAAGCCTGGGATATAGTGGGTGAAGACTTCTACAATGCTATTCATGAATTCTTTCAATCTGGCAAGCTTTTGAAGAGGATTAATCACACTGCTTTAGCACTTATTCCAAAACACCGGGAAGCTGCTAAAGTCTCAGATTTTCGGCCAATTGCCTGTTGTTCTACCATCTACAAGGTAATAGCAAAAATTCTCGCAATAAGAATTTCTTCTGTTTTGGATAATATTATCAATATTGAACAGGGAGCTTTTGTCAAAGGCCGCTTGATGTCCGATAATATCTTGTTAGTGCAAGAAATTTTGAAGGACTACGCTCAGAAGCGTACCTCTCCAAAATGCTTGATTAAGGTTGACATAAGAAAAGCATATGACACTCTGTCTTGGGACTTCTTTAATCTGTTCTTTTGGGCTTTAACTTTCCACTTCAATTTGTGGACTTGTTGATGGAGTGTGTTACTACAACGACTTTCTCTCTAAAATTGAATGGGAGTATGTTTGGTTACTTCAAAGGGGGTCGTGGCTTACGGCAAGGGGACCCAGTCTCTCCTTACTTATTTGTCCTTTGCATGGAATACTTCAGCCGTCTACTAAAAAACTTTTCTGCTGTCAAGGACTTCTCCTACCATTCTAAGCGTGAACCTCTTAATCTTCTGCACCTAGCTTTTGCTGATGATTTGATTCTTTTCTTCCGTGGTGATGTCCCCTCAGTAAAAATCCTCCTCAAAGGGCTGGATCTTTTAAGTGTAACTACGGGTTTGGAAGCTAACCCTCTTAAATCACAGATCTTCATGGCTAGGGTTACTGGTCAAGTTCGTGGCTCTATTCTTCAACTTGCTGGTATGACATAGGGTTCCTTTCCTTTCAGATACTTGGGGGTCCCCCTCAATCCAATTAAGCTTCGAACCATTGACTATGAAGTCCTACTTAATGATATTTGTGATCGTTTGAAGTCTTGGAAAGCGAGCTCCTTATCATTTGCAGGGCGTCTTAAACTTCTAAATTCTGTTATCCAAGGAGTTCTTGGTTTCTGGCTGAGTATCTTTGTTCTACCTAAAGTGGTTATTAATTGCATTGTGGGCCTCTGTAGAAGCTTTTTATGGAATGGAAAAGCAGCCCAAGTTGCTTGGACAAAGCTATGTATACCAAGAAAGGAAGGAGGATTGGGCCTTAAAAATATTGTTGCATGGAATTATGCTTTCATTAGCAGATATGTATGGTTTCTGCAAGATGAAAAGGAGTCCCTATGGACTAAATGGATCCACACACATTATTTACGTGGTCGGTCGCTAGAGGTGTTCAAACCCTCCCACGATACTTCTAGTTTCATGAAGAAATTTCATGGCATTTACAACATAATTTTCACTCAGGAGGGGTCGCATGCAAAAGCCCGTGATTGTTTAAAGACTTGGATATGGGGGACTAAATACTCTACTCAACTGGCTTATAATTTTTTCAAGCCTAAAGGATAGATATGGCACAACCATGATATTGTATGGAAATACTGTCGGACCCGAAGATACACCTTCATCCTGTGGTTAGCCCTCTTGAGGAGACTAAAAACTCGGGACAGACTTACCTTCCTCCAAGACTCGTGTCTGTGTTATTTCTGTCATGCAGGTACAGAAAGCCACGATCACTTATTCTTCTAATGTCCCTACTTATTGAGAATTTGGAAGGATCTATGAGAATGGCTTGGTATTTCACGAGGTTCAACCTCCCTAGCTAGTGCAGTAAGAGCAGTGCGAAGAAGGAAAAAAGGTAACAAGCTGGTGACTAAAGCATGTGCCCTGACTTTAGCAGCCGCCACTTACCTTATTTGGAGAGCTCCCAATGCTGCAGCCTTTGACTTCAGAGATCTAGACACTATAGGATTGATTGTACAAATTAAATGCTATGTCTATAGAGCCTTATACCATGATATGGCATAAGTAAACCTGTAAACTTTTATGGTATTGTTTTGGTATCTTTTTGGCCGCCCTATGGGTTATAGAGCTACCAACTTTGTGGTATGCCTATCATTTTGAGCCTGGGTATGCCCAGAGAATATGTATAGTTTCAGGCAATATATTTAACCCGTTACCAAACAGTTTTCTATAAGTAATAAGCCACATAAGCCCCAACCACAACATCCTCAACAACACATGGTGAATGCACAATGGCTGGCTGACTTTGTTTCAACAATACCTCAACTTACTATAGCTTCTCAATCCTGGATATCTTTGTTGCAAACAGTTTTTCCTTTACCATGCCAGCGAAGTTTAATAGATTCTAATGGATGTATTGTCTCTAGTGCTGTCATGTCTTCAGGGCATTCTGTCCTGGACTTTGTAACATCCAATATGCTACATATGATCAGTACCAACCCCTTGGCTTCTTCTGCTGTATGGCAGCAGAAACTAGTTGCAATACCTCATGGCACACTGCCTCAAATAGAACAGTCCTGCCAGACAAACTATCAGAATGTTGTTTCTTTACCACCTTTTTCGGGGAAAGAGTGCTAAGTTGATGAAGATGGAACCATGGAACAGTAGAACCAAGTGTTGTTCAGGGGCATTGTAGATTCATCACTGATGATGATCTGCAATGGACTTAGGGTAGCTGACAATCATACCATTCACAAACACCAACTTTGTTGATCTGAGTACTGATTATTCAGCCAATCTGGCTACTACAACCTCCAGTTTTGACGAATCACCCATCATACACTATTTAAATAGTCTAGGATAAGAAAATCCACCTAATACTAGTAGAACATTCATTAAGGTGATTCACTTTGGTGTATGGTTATAGTTGTCGTCTGTTTCTCTTCTTTTTCCCTTTTATGCCCCCTTTTTCCTTTCTCTCCTTTCATTACCTGGCTGCTTTATTGATCCTGCCATTGATTTTTCCTGCTTGGAATTGAGTATAACCTTTGTAAAAACTGCTAATTTACTAATGTAATTTTCCTATGTTGTGAAGTACAGGTCTATAAATCAAGGTCCTTAGTAAGGTTAGTGGATATCACAAAGTTCAGCGGCTAAATGCAGCTGCGATGTGAACTTGCTTGTATGTTTGGCCTTGAGGGCCAGTTGGAGGACCCCCTGAGATTAGGCTGGCAGCTTGTATTTGTTGACAAGGATAATGATGTTCTTCTCCTTGGGGATGACCCTTGGAAGTGAGTCTCTTTCTACTCTCTTTGCGATAAGAAGAGTTTTATTCCTATTCCAAAAATTATCTGAAGTCGCCAGACCTAGCTTTTTAATCTTGAATATGTATCTTAGTTTGTTGGCTCATTTTCTAGATTCGGGTCACCGAGCTCATCTGATCATTGTAACTACTTGCTTGTAATTGGGCATGTCAAAATTATTTGCAATGTGATTGGATTATTTCTGATAAGCCTTTCTTGATTATTCAACTCTTGTTTCAGCGAGTTTGTAAGCAGTGTCTGGTACATTAAGATATTCTCGCCTCTAGAAGTGCATCAATTGGGCAGACAAGGTCTAGAGCTTTTCAACTCGATACCTAGCCAGACATTTTCAAATGGCACCTATGAAGATTATTCTAGTCAACATCATCCAAAAAATTTAAATTCTCAAATTGCATGTTTGGGTTCATTAGATTTCTAAATTCTTGTAAATGCTTCACATTTCTTCCATTTGTAGGACATCAAAACTTCATCCAAACTTACAATGAGGTCTGGGAAGCTATAAAGTTACTAGGTTTTGCCTGAGATTATTCAGTAATTGATAAAAATACTTAGTTGACATATTTACAAGCTATATAGGCAATAATATATTTAATATTTGTTGATATCTCTTGACCAAAATTCTAGGATTGTGGTGTGTTTCATCACCATATTCATCTGAAAAAGAGAAAGAACTTAAATGTCCTACTATATGTTTGGTCCTAATACTAAGTTGGAGATGTTGTGTTTGGGTACTGTAAATGACTTGTTGATCTTTGTTGAGCGTCGGGTCTCTATTTTGCTATTAAGCTTAATAATGTTGAACAATAAAACCATCATAGTTTTATTTATTTATTCATGTCATCTAGTGTCTACTTCTTTCTTTTTGTTGAATTAGAGATGATCATTACACATACACTCTCTTGGTTGATTAGAAGGACAGTATGAGTATGGAGATAGGAAATTAAAATATGAAAAAAGTGAAGAAATGATAATTTTTAAACATTTAAAGTGTGTTTTTTTGTACATTTTGGAAAAATTGGGATATAGAAATAAGATTGAAAAAATATTTTTGGGACCATAAACATTAGATCAATTGAGGTTTTGTACATAAGAGTTGTCCTCATTGGTATTTATATTTCTATAAAACACGGTATAAGTTCTCTATTTGATCTCTTGTTTAGTATTGCATAAGTTTGGCTAAACTTGTTTTTATTTTTAGCCTTACCTCAAATATATGTTTGGTGTTGGCCAAATTTAATTTATGCAAGATGTGGCAATAATATTTTCATGATTTGGTTTTATGTTTTTGTAAATTAAACTTAACTAATTGTTAATTTTTTGGTTTTGATGATAACAAACAAAAGATGTTTTCCCTCTTTTTTCTGTGTGTTGATGTGTTATAAATATGAAGTAGTTATAATGACAAATTCAGATGGAATGATGGGCGGAATAGAAAAATAAATTGTTTACACATTAAAAACCCAGGATTATTTAAGATAAGCATCTTTATATAAGAAAGTAAAGTTCTTTTTGAAGTAAATTAAGCAATGCAAGCCAAATGTTTTTTTGAAATAGTTTTTGAAACAACCTTTAAAAGAAAACCAAGTGTAAGTTTCATGTTGAGTTTCTTATAATTGCAAGTAGAGTTTAATTAATGAGGAAAGTGTTTTTAAAATTGGAAAAATGATTTATAAGATTTTTTTAACGTATATAGTCATTACACTATTGGTATAATTTTCAAGTCACAATCTTTGGTGAAAGAACAACAAAGAGAGAAAATCAAGTAACTTTAATTCATGTAAAATAGGATTTGATCAGAATTATTTATTTATTTTCCTAAGTTATCTTATCTGTGTGAGTGATAATTTATAAATCCTCTATACCTTTCCTATATGGGTTTGTACATAGTTATCTAGTAAAGTTTACTATATGTTTGTTCATTATAGTTCCTTTGAGATTTATCTATGTGAGGCTTCAAAGCTAGTTTGAAGAATTACTTTGTGTGATCCTTAATCCACATCCTTAATTTACAATTTTCCATTTGTTTATCATTATAAAATTACATAAAATAAGATATTTTTGAAACCATTCATTCCATTACGCATCATGAAGCTCATGTGTTGCACCCTAATGTGTGTGGGAGGGTGTAATCTACGATAATGTGGAATTAAGGTTCGAATGGAGTTTATATAATATGATTAAGGCTCAATGATAGTGAATTAAAAGATTAAAGCTTCGAAGATGATGTAATGAAGATGATGGTGGTTTGAATATGGTAGAAGAGTGATGATGATGATTCGGTGATGATGATTTGACAATGATGATGGTTCGAATGGAACACAATAATTATTCTATGCATTCAATGATGGATTGATGATACTTTTTAGCTTGAAAGTTAGGGTTTGGATGCAGATTAGAATTGTGGTTTAGGGTTAGGTTTGAAAAGAGGGAAATAAAGTGGCATTTGGTTGGTATTGATGGTTTAGGGTTTCGAAGGGATAGTTTAGGGCTTCGGTTTTATGTATTGATTTAGTGTTTTGTTTAACCAAAAATTAGAGTAGGATTTTGATGGTAATTATGGCAGGACAATATGGATTAAGAATAATAGAAAAGATATGGATTAATTTCTAATTCACATAGACGAAGATATTAAAACTTTCAAGCCAAACCATTTACACAGATTCAATTTTCTTGAGTTTGAACTCACACAAAATTAATTCAATGTTGATCTTCAACTTCAATTTTCATTCTCCAATACCATACGCTCGACATTCACACATAATATAACCTTTCTACCACTAGCTAAAACATATTCCAAAAGATTCCAAGCTAAAATATATTATGCTACCTTTATGCTAACTTTATTCTCATACTTTGTTAATTAATTAATAAATTATCTAAATTACTTAACAATGCTCAGAAATCCTACTAATAAGGATTTATTAGGAAAATTAATTAAATAAACTATTTTTCTTAAAATATGAGGGAATTAATTAAGGAAAATCTAGGAGAAATTAATAAATAATTTAAATAGTAAAATTTGATTATTTTTGCTAATTAAAATGGAATTTAGGAAAAATCTTTCAAAGACCCTAAATTAACCTAAAAAGAGAAATTAATTATTATTTTAATATTAATATGTTTTTTTATATCTCAAAATACCCAAAATATATTAATTAACCCCAAACCCACCTTTTCCTTTTTCCTTTTTTTTTCTTTTCCCCTCTCTTCTTCCTTTCCTTTCCTTTTTCTTCTCTTCCTTCTTCCTTTCTTTTTCTCCTTTCCCCTGACCTGGGCTAGCCTGCCTTCGGCCTAGTCTTCCCTTCCCTCTTGCACAGGCTAGGCCCATGTCTCCTTTTTTTTTCTTTCTTTTTCTCCAGGCCAGTTCAGCTTTTTCCTTTCCTTCTTCTTTTCTCCTGGACTGTCGGTCCAGCCCCTTCCCCCTTTCTTCTTTGTCGTCTTCTTCCTCGCGGAACTTACAACCCTCCCGATCGGCACCAAGATTTATGCCATCGATCACGCCGGTTGACCGCCATTCTTCCCCTCTCTTCCCCATCATATTTTCTATCACTTCAACCTAGCCGGCCATCCCCCCTGCGTGTGCCATTCCCTCTTCCCCGTCTAAATGGCCTACGAAGGTAGACCTGTGCCAGCCTACCCTTGCAGGACGATGCCCCTATAACCCTTGCCCCCTACTTTCCTACTCCCCTTTGTCTTTTTCCCTTCCAATCGATCTATATATACCCCCAAGGCAGCCATAATTGGGTTTCGATTTTAGCAGCCCAAAAAACCAATTGCTTGCCACCGCCCAAACAGATCGCCGTTTCTCCACCATCGGTCGTCGCCATTGCCCACTTCGGCCACAAAAACCTTCCCTGCACCGCCCTCTACACAACCGAGTCACCCTCCTTCCTTGCCTTGCCCTGCATGAGCTACCCCAACTGTGCAAAATCCCCCTCTTGAACAACCCACTTCGACTTTGCGTCACCCCTCATGCCATCTTCTGCCACCGATTCCACCACCTATAACACCACCTATACCCCCATAACAACCAGGGGACCTTACTCTACCTCCCCACACCTCCATCTCCCCCTACTTTCCTCTCCCCTAGCCTCTACACCCATTTGTCCACCTCTCTTCCTCCACCACTGCCACGCCGCCTCCGGCTCCACCACCAAGCCCAGGTGGTATTCCAATTTCCTAATCCTTAAACCTTTTTTTATATAAGTGTTAATGATTTTTAATATTAATAGTATTATTATTAACTATTATTATTATTATTATTATTATTATTATTATTATTGTTGTTGTTGTTGTTGTTATTATTATTATTATTATTATTATTGTGATTATTATGATTGTTACTACTACTACTACTACTACTACTACTACTACTACCACTACTACTATCATTATTATTATCATTATTTTGTTACTAATAATATTAATACTAACTTTGGCCATTATAGTACTTTTACCCCTTCTCATGTTTAACATTAATAATAATAATAATAATAATAATAATAATAATAATAATAATAATAATAATATTATTATTATTATTATTATTATTATTAGTAGTAGTAGTAGTAGTAGTAGTAGTAGTAGTAGTCTTATTATTGTTATTGTTATTATTAATATTATCATTACCACTATTATTATTATTATTATTATCATCATCATCATCATTTCTAGCATTATTATTATTATTATTGTTATTGTTATTGTTATTATTATTATTATTATTATTATTATTATTATACTATTACACTTGGCCATATTGTCACCAAGGCTACTACTATTATAATTTCTAGAACCTTATTAGCATCATTCTCAAGATTGAAACTATTATCACTATTATTACTACTATTATTATTAGTATTATTATTATTACGACTGCTACTACTAGCATTATTAATATAAGTATCATTATGGTCACTACTTTTATATTATTTTCATCACTATTATTGTTATTACTAGAATTTGGGGGTTGATATTAGTATCATTACAAAAACTAACAATAATAATATTATTATTAGTAATATTGACACCATTAATTTTGATACTATGAATATTACTAAGACTTACTTTGGTTAGTTGTGACAAGATTAATTATTCTGAGAATAATAACCCTACTTTTAATTATAAAAATACTATTATCATTATTAGCCTTAATGGTAGGCCATATTAGGGGTAAGATAGGAAATTATGGTAATTTTGGTAAGAGGGAAATTAACCCATAGTATTTTCCTCTTATAGGTGTCAAGTCAAAACCCTAAGGAGGCGTAGGAGCGTGCTCCAAGCCCGGCGACGTTTTAGGTAAGGGTGTAGCTAAGGCTGCATGTGTGCTATGTATCTTATATACTTTGGATGTCTCGTATAATTATATGTCATGTATTATATGCTATTATCTTAACTGTTTTATGTGTAGCACGGCTTGGAATAGAGGTATGTTCATGTGCTCTCTTATGGTATATGCTAATATGGATATGCTGCAAGTTGTGACGTGATGTGATGTGGCCCCTTAGGACATGCATGCTAGGGTATTTGATGTGGTGATGTGGGATGGAGACATGAAAAAGAAAAATGAGAAAATAAGATAACCAAGGGGAAGTAAGTTGGCTAACATAGGTAAGAATTACCTAAATAACCCATGATCCATGAGTGGTGAATAAAAGGGGGGATTTAAATAAAATGAAAGAGTGGGAGAAACTAGGGTTTGCATGGGAGGAAATAGGGTTTGCGTGGGAATTTTAGGGTTTGGCATGATAAATATAGAGGGTTTTGTATGGGGTGGTTAGAGTCTGCATGGGGACAAACCTTACGTATGGAAAGTTGCCTTGGGGCGTGAGGAAGGTAATAGAAGTGTCATTTGGGTGACTGGGGGCTTCGGGTGAAAAATAGTACGTGGGATAGTATAAGGGTGCATAGGAGACTAGGCTAGGGTTTAGGAGGAAACCTAATTTGATAAGGTGGAAAAAGAAAAAGGAAATAAAAAAATGAGCATGAGTGAGGTATGAAGGGAGATTCGAGTCTGAGGGTCATGACGTGTGGGGTGTTAAAATAGTTTGGGTTGTGTGAGGCAGAGATGATGGGCCACACGAGCCCAAATTAGGGTTTCTAGAGAAAATCCTAGGGTAAAGCGGTGAGTGGACTTAGGTGGTAGGGCTGTGCAAAAACTCCGGGATCCGAAAATCCGATCCGATATTTAAAAATCCGATCCAACATTTCGGATATCCGAACCGATTTTATTCTAAAAGGATATCCGACATTCGAATATCCCTTTTTTTTTGGATTATCCGATCCGAAAAAATATCCGATATTTTGTTGATTATTTCAATAATACACCATATTATTGTGTTTTTATAGTTTTAAGTTTTAAAATTTTATTTATTTTTATATTTTAAATATTTATAATAATATTTTAATACTTCTTTTAGATAAAATAAGATATTTATATGTATATAGATATGAATATTAATTGATATACGATCTTTATTTTTAAAAATATTATAGCAAAAGTTATTAAAATTGATAAAATAGTATTTTCACACGGATATTGGATATATTCGAATCCGATCTATATTTTTCGGATATCCGCATCCCGGATATTCGGTTTAAAAAAATGCGGAGATGATATCCGAAAAAAATATCCAAATGGATACGGATATCCAGTTTTGCACACCCCTATTAGGCAGTATAAGGTGTGGGCCTCGACCCCCACACTTAGGAATTGGGCTCCCGGTGTGAGTAAGTGGATTACGGGAAGGATGTCGGGGCGAGTTAAGAGGTGCAGAGGTCTCAAGATATGGGATGGGCCCTCTTAGGAGGATAAGTGTTGCTGGAGTTAGCCATGCATGTCTAGGGAGAAATTTTTCGAATAAGATACTGTAAAACACTAATCATGTAAATTGGAAGATTATTGAACCGGACCCAGACCGATCCACTCGTATACTAGTGGCCAGGTGTCGGGGTGCCCTGGAGATTGATCATCCGGCATATAATAGTGGTTAGGTGCGTTATGCCCTATAAGTGACTGATCCACCGGCTATAATAGTGGGGGATCTCGAGCTCAATAAACCAAACCCTAAATTTGTTAAGACACGTAAAAGATACTAAGTACTTAAAGTGAAACATCATGAGAGTCGGGGCCATACCGATCCACTGGCATAATAGTGACTAGGAGTGTTTGCCCTGGAGACTGATCCACTGGTATATAATAGTGGTTAGGTGTATTTTTCCCTGTAAGTGACCGATCCACCGGTTATAATAGTGGGGTTTTCCGTACTTGTATCGATTGATAAAAATTATGGGGTGAAATGAGTACTATTTAGAGAATAAATAATTAGTTTATCCGGACCGCTGTTGGTCTTTATTACCTGAGAGATTGTATGCTATCATGTTGTTGTGATTGTGTTATGTGCTATTATGTGTTGGCCTTAGTGCACGGTTACCTTGCTCTGTACGTAGTGTACTGACCTCCCGTTTCATAGGTGCTGCTCATTTCCACGAGTAGAAGGCCCTTATGACTTGTTGCAGGTCGGTGATTCTATCTTCGATGCCTAAAACACTTATGAGGTAACAGGCAGGGCTGAGAGTTGAGCCTGGACCTAGCCTGGGGTCGAGAGTGATGTGGCTCGAGCCTATCTTGAGTTTTATCTTCCTGAATCATTATATTTAATTTTATTCTGTTGTATGATGCTTTCAGTTGTTTGGAACTTTAAAACCATACTTTTGGGTTATACCTCTTTTGATTACCGCACTTTGATATCTTATATGGTTAACAAATCATTTCTTTTATGAATGCTTGTTTTAATTATCGACTCAGATTTGATTTCTATCCCAATCAGCCTTAGCACTTGGTACTAGAGCGGTAGAAGTGAACTGGTTTGGCACTAAGTGTGGCAGTAATATCCCTATAATTTACATTTTGTTATTTCATTTCAGCTAAACCTTTTCCTTAAATGAGAATTTTTAGTTGTAAATTTTGGGGTATTATAACTCCCTTCTTGCATGTCATGCATTCCATGCACATGCACATAGACACTTAATTGCTTGTTTGTTACATTTTGAGTAAAGTAACCATCCGTTGGAATTTAAATTTGTGGGAGACACTTTTAAAATGAAGAATAATTGATTCCATAATTATGAAAGTCAATTCTTGAGTGTTTGCTTCTATATCACACCCTAAAGTTAAGGTGGGGTTGAAAACTAGAGTTAGGTGTGGGTTGGTAATCTGGAATAGGGTTGAGTGAGTTTGAGATTTCAAACATATAGGGCTAGTTCTATTCAAATTATTGTGAGAAATAAAAGGGATATAATTAGGATTGTGGATGTATGCTACTTAAGAGTGGATAATCTCTTAAGTAGAGAAACCACGTAATATTGTGTGTTGATTTTTTTTACTCTATTATCTTCATAAGGAAAAAAATAGGGAACGCTACATGGAACACAATCTTAAACATAGTTGCAATAAGATATTTCTGCATGCAAATTGTTACTTGAATAATTTTAATATGGTTATAGATTGAGTTTACTCTTTCTATACATGAAGTTTTGATTTGTATCTCTATTTATTTTGTAAATTTGAAAGTGTTAATACTCAATTCAACCACCTTCTTGAGTATTATGTTGTTAAATCCATTGATTTTAATTCTTACAAGTGGTATTAGAGAAGGTACTATCAAAGAGCTTGCACACTAGATAGTAAAATATATGCTGACCAAAAGATATGCAAGAGCGACACTCAACATTTAGGCCATGATGTTCAATAGGTAGTACTATAGGTGGTGGAAAAAATTTATGGATTTCTTCTTATAACATGAACATTACAAGGTATGAAGCGGGGAGGAACTTACCCCTTGCAAGATTGAGATTGCAAGGGATGAAATGAATGTCAAAAAGAATAGCAAAGATTACCCTAGTGATGATTTTAAGCAACTAGAAAAATAATGCCTGTGCTATGAAGATCCTTCAATGTTCACTTGGACTAGACAATTTCAATCAAGTATCAACATGTATAAATGCTAAGAAGATATGGGATACATTAAAGGTATGCAATTAAGGAACCAACAAGGTAAATCAATGTAAAATAGATTTGTTGGTTCAAAAATCTGAATTGTTTAAAATGTTGCCAAATAAATCTATTAAGGATATGCTAACACATTTCATTGTTATAGTAAACAATTTGGCATTTTTAGATGTTGATTACTATATAGAGAAAAAAGGTAAAAAAGATTCTTTGGAGTCAACTAATGAAGTACATGCCGAAGGTAAGAGCTATCTAGGAATCCTAGGATCCATCAAACAATCCACATGAGAAACTCATAGGATCATTGACAACTTATGAAGAACTTATCAAATCTCACCATAGAGAATGAAGTTTGGTAATTAAGACTATTTAAGAAGAGGAAAGGCTAGATTGTGGTTTGGAGGAGCTTCGTCTACTGACTGTAAAGTTTGGGAAATTCTTTAGAGGAAACAAAACTCCTAGAAGGAAAAAAGTAATGAATAGAGGTCAGAGTAGTTCAATTATTAAGACTAATTTATCATATGACAAATGTTTTAAAATTAACAAGACATTTCACTAAATAAAGAATTTTCCTGAGTGGGAAGCCGACAAGAAAAATAATAGAAAATGTCCCACTAAAAAAGACTACAAAAATGCCATTGTGGTTGTGGCTTGGGGTGATGAGGATATTGATGAGGAGTTATGTGAGGAACCTAAGGAGGAACATGATAATGTATGTCTTTAGATTACATAAAATAATGGTGAGACAAACAGAAAGAATGAAAACAAAAGGAATGTAAGAACATCCAAAAGACATGACAAGTATCTATGTCTGATGGAAAATGGTGAAATCGGGGAAGAAACTTATGATGAAGATGATTGTGAGGTAGACATTATTGGACTTAGAATAAAATATGAAAATGCTCCTAAAAAGAAAATTGTTAAAATATTTGATTGGTTACTCATAAATTTTAATGAATTTTGCATAGAAAGTAAATAATTGGGTCCTTGCATAGAGGATAAAAGTTCATAGTTTGATTTCTTCAAGAATACATTAGAAAAATAAAATAAGTAACTTGATGATGAACTAAAACAACATATTTCAGAAAATCTAAAATTGTCTCAATTACTGATCAAATAGGAGCAAGTTATCAAGGACCTTATATACAATTTTATAGACGAAATTGAGTTGATGAAACTCAAGAAGGAATTGACAAAAGTAACAACAATAAATGCTGAACTTAAGAAAGGATGGGTTAACAACTAAGGGTGGTTAAAAGCAAAGATTTATGTTGAAAACATGGCTGGTTAATCTAACAACTACTATAATTAAGGCTTAGGATACAATGGGGAAAAGAAAGCCACTCGCTTAGATTTTAGGAAGAGAAAGTATGTTCACTTGAATGAATATAAATTGTGCGCACATTGTGGAAAAATGGTCACTTAAAATTAGATTACCTAAGAAATATAAAGTCTATAGGAAGAAATTTATTTTACATTAGCCATGTGGATTAGAAAAGACTTAGTTTATAGTGCTTTTAACTTTTTAGAACCGAAAAATGTTTGGGTTCCTATGACCACAAACTAATTATGTTTGTAAGGGAAGGTGAGAGGCAATAACCTTTGGTTTCTAGAAAGTGATTGCTCAAGACATAAGATAGGGAACAAAGAGTTTCTCTCACTGAATGCCTTTATAGGCAGAAGTGCGGCTTTCAATGAAAATAAGAAATGTGAGATAATCAGTACAAGTAAGGTTCATAAGTCATTATCACACTCCTTAGAAAATGTTTTGTTGGTTAAAGGATTGTAATGTAATTTGCTAAGTATTTCTTAGATATATGATAGAGGGGACTGAGTTGAGTTCCTCACTAATAGATTTCTAATTTTGACTTTGACCACTAGAAAAAACATTTTTAAAAGGAAGAAGGGAAAAAATGTCTACAAAGTTGATTTATGAAGGATTAGAGAAGAAATTTTTACCTATATGAGTGCGATAGAAGAGGATTTGTTCCCATGGCAAATAAGGATAGGCCATGTTAGTTTCTTTTAGTTGGGAATAATGAAATTCCTTGAATTAGTTGAAGGCTTTATATCCATAAGGTTTGAAAAGGAAGGTGTTCATAGTGCATCTACACAAGGTAAATAAGTAAAATCATCATTAAAACCAAAAACAATGTTTACTTCACATCCACTTAAACTACTACATATGGATATGTGTGGACCAATGAGAATTACTAGTATAAGAGGAAGCATGTATTTATTTGTTATAATTGATGACTGTTCTAGGTATACATGGAATTTGTTCCTAGCATCAAAAGATAAAGCATTTGATGAGTTCCTGAACTTGGTAAAGAAGACACAAAAAATAAAAAATCAACAACCGAAGGCTATTAGATTTGATCATGAAACTGAGTTCAATAATCATAATTTCCTTGAATTTTATAGAACTAATAGTGTTGATCACAAATTCTCAGCTTATATGACACCACAACAAAAAATAGCTGTGGAAATGAAGAACAAGACACTTCAATAAATGGGAAGAACCATGCTGCTATCCAATTCTCTTCCAAGGAACTTTTGGATTGAAGCAATGAATATGGATTTTTATATCCTCAAAAAAACTTTGAAAAGACTCATCCTAAAAACAACCCTATATGAACTGATGAACTAAATAAAATCCAACATTGCACACTTTATAAGTTTTAGGTGTAAGTGTTTTATGTTGAGTAATGGGAAAGACAGTTTGGGGAAGTTTGATACACGTAGTGTTGAATCTTTATTCCTTGGATATTCCAGTCACACCAAGTCCTAAAAAATGTACAATAAGAGAAATATGTGTATTAAGGAAAGTTTCCATGTGGTATTTGATAAATTAAACAAGTTAAACTGCTTAAAGGATAAAGAGTTTTACATAGGATTATATAAGGAAGCAACAAGTTAGGGGGAACTAAATATTGGTGTTAAAGGAATTAAAGAAATTAAAGGAATAGATTCAAATAAATTAGATATCCAAATAGATGAACCTATTTTGTGAGATGTTCCTCTCTCAACCTAACTCCTCAACGGATGAGAAATGCACATCCACCATAGCTAATACTAGGGAATCCTAATTAGAGACTTTAGTCTAGATCTTCTCTAAAAAATACTATGCTTATTTAGTTTCTTATCTATTATTAAACCTCATAATGCTACTAAAGCATTAAAAGATGTAGATTGGCTAATACCAATTAGGAGGAATTAAACCAATTTGAAAAAAAAATCTAAGTGTATCACTTACATCCCAAATCCATAAAGCAGTCAAGAGTAGGAACCAAGTAGGTATTCATTATTCAAAAATAAACTCGATGACTCTAGAACCATTATAAAGAACAAAAAAACACTTATGGTGTAATGTTATAGTTAGAAAGAATGAACAGATTATGATGAGACATTTAATCCTATGGATAAGATGGAATCAATCAAAATACTAGTGGCATATGCAACTCTAAAGAACTTCAATCTACACTAGATGGATGTAAAAAGTGCCTTCTTGAAGGGCTGTCTGAAAGAGGAAATGTATATGGATCAACCACTTAGGTTCAAACATACAAAGTTCCCTAATAATGTGTAGAAGCTTGATATAGCTATATATGGGCTAAAACAAACACTTCAGATATGGTATGATAGGTTGTCAAAGTTTTTTTTATTGACAACAAATTCGTATGTGGATAGGTTAACAAAGCTCTATTTTTTAGAATATATGGAAAATTATTTTGATGATATTGAGATGAGTCTGATGGGTGAACTTAAATTCGTTTTTAGGTCCATAGATCATGAAAATTGAAGAGGTAATGATGACACATCAACATATATATCCAAAGGTATGGATAAGAAAATATGACATGGAAAGTGAAAAGGTATATGATACTCTTATACCCATAAATGCTAAGCTCAATAAGGATGAAAATGGTAAGGATGTAGAATAAAAGGTCTAAAAAGGTATGATTGGTTCTTTATTATATATTATTGTGAGTAGACCCAAAATTTGTTTTAGTGTGTGCTTGTGTGCAAGGTTTCTAGACAAACAGAAAGAAAACCATTACAAGAGTGTGAAACAAATTTCGAGATATCTAAGAGGAACTTATGACTTGTGTTTATGGTATCCTAAGAAATATAATAAAGAATTATGTGATTATAGAGAGGCATATTTTTTAGGATATCTTATGGAAAGAAAGAGAACATTAGGCATGGTAGCATTCCTTGGATAATGCTTAATTTCTTAGGCATCCAAGAAGCATAATTCATAAAGTTGAGTACGTGTCTGCAACTTCTTATTATGCTCAATTACTATGGGTTAATCAATAACTACATGAATATGGTAGAGTGGTAAATTGTATAAAAATAATGTATGATAACACAAGTGTAATAAACATAGCAAAGAACCCTATGCAACACTCTAGAACTAAACACATTGATATTAGACATCACTTTCTTAGAGATAATATTGAGAAAAGCTTTATTGAAACATACTTTTGTAAAATTGAGATCAAAATTGTAGATATACTAACTAAACCCTTAAATAGAGACAACTTTGAGAAAATTAGGATGGAACTAGGTGTGATCAAGAAAAAATGATGATGCTGAGTTCTATTCAACCCCTAATGACTATCTAGAAGAGGTATGGGTTAGTAGGTATGCATCTTAGTGATTTAAGTCACGATTAGTCTTTTGAACAACATAAGATGTGACTATGTGAGATATGCACTTATAACTCAATTGATTGCATAATATTGTCCTTATGAAAAATTTAGTAATTGTATATGAAGGAGCTAAGCAAGGAAGCACATAGAGTTGTGTTTTAAATTTTATTCGTTCAATTCCTTTTTATGGTTTGGCCTATATACCACTTATCTTAGTTACCTTTTCTCTTAGAAACTAAACTAGTAAAATCTATGAAAACTCAATGGTCATTCTATCTCCCCCATCTAATGTATATTCTTCTAAATGCCAAACATAAAATATCCCGAATAAATAATATTATAACCTATTATAAAATAGGAAGGGTATTTTGGTAATTTTAAAAAAATAATTTTAATAATATTATGATTATTATTTCATCAATTAAATATTAATTCAGTAATTTTCGTTTTGCTAATTGTTCTTAGGTGAAGTATCAGGAGTACCGGAAGAGCCAGAATTGAATAAGCGTGCTTAGAGACCGGAGTTCTTTCAATAAGGATACTAGTCGATGTTTAGAGATTTGTGTTAAATATTTGAATGGACTTGTATTTTCATGTTATTTTAATTATATTGTTAAATACATTCTGTTAATGATATGTTATGATAATTTGGATTATATGCTAGAAAAGAGTAATAACGATAAAAGAAGTGTTGATATAATGTTGTTATGCTAAGCTATAATTTTTGTGAATGAATATAAATTATGGGAGAATAATATGGGCCTAAATAAGTATGGTAAGTGGGAAATAATTATATTTATGATGTATGTTGATAAATGGAGGATTAGGAAGTAATGATATAGAAAAATATAAGCTTTTCATAAAATAAGGGTTATCGGCTACCTTTAAGGGCAACGATTAATATAAAAAATTTTGGTATTTTAATGTGTTAGATGGATTATAATATGCTAATAATTTCATGTAAAGTGTTTGGGAGTGATTATGAATGGCATAAGTTCTTCAAATGAGAAAATAGCCAAATTTGAAAATAGTAGCCTTAAAATAGTAACGTTATTATCACATGTGTAAAACATTATTGTTAAGCCATGAAAATTGGATATGTTTCCAATTTTTTTTTTATTTTAGGGTTTCATATTGAATTCGATAATTATATGAGCCTTATAGGAAGAGTTGTGACTTACTTGTTAAATTAGGGCTTTGGGAGCTTTGTGAATAATAATTTTTGGGATATGGCTATTATTGCTTGTATAAGATGTAGGAGTTAGACCTTATATTTTGTTTATGTTAATAATAATAATAATAATAATAATAATAATATTTGAGTGATATATAATAAATTTGGTGGATAAATGATCATTACAGGAGGAGTTATGCCTAAATTGTGAATTTAGTGTTTTTGGAAAAAATTAGCATCTCAACCTTTGAGAATAGTCTTGTTACCTGTATGTTGATGTCTCATGTGCCTTAATTATGTTTTTACTCATAAACCAATCATGAATAAAATACTAACTATTTAAAGTGAAAGGTGAGTTGGGCTGAGGTGTTTATGGGTATGTTCAACCTAACAATAATAGTGGCTTAGGTATTATATCCTTCAGAGGTGCTTTAGTTCATTCCATCAGATTAAGAATAGTGGGGCCCTATACTCAACGTGAATAAGAATATGATATGAGATAATAAATAGATAAACCACTAATTATTTAAAGTGGAAAAGTACGTAAGTCAGGACCAAGTGTTATGTCTACTCCACAAGATGATAATAGTGGCTCAAAGTGTTTGTAATACCAAAAAAATTTAAAACTAATAATTTAATAAATGGCCTTTATTTATGATAAACTAATTTTTAAATTTATTTAAGTTAATTATTTTATGGATTTTTGAGTATATAAAAATGGATATGAATATTTAATAAATTAAAATAAATTTCTTGTTATTTTATCATACTCATTTATTTAAATAATTTTCCAAACCAATATTTTACTAAATTTATCCTCTTTAAACCAATATATTAAATTATAATAAACGAAATTATTAAATTAGTTTATCTAACAAAAATATTAAATTTTATTATTCGAAAAATTATTTTTATTTTATTCCTCCCCATTTTCCATTTTCCATTTTGCTTTTGCTTTTCCTTTTTCTTTCTGTTTTTTCTTCCTTTTCTTTTCGTTTTCGTTTTCATTTTCTTCTTTCTTCTTCAAGCCACTAGCCTGTGGCCTTTCCCCTTGTGTTGGGCCGCTGGCCTATCTTCTTCTTCTGCTCCTTCTTCTTCTTCTTCTTCTTCTTCTTCTTCTTCTTCTTCTTCTTCTTCTTCTTCTTCTTCTTCTTCTTCTTCTTCTTCTTCTTCTTCTCCTTCTTCTCCTCCTCCTCCTCCTCCTCCTCCTCCTTCTTCTTTTTAAAAAGGAGTTTTAATGGTTTTAACTCTTATAAAATCCCCAATTTATGAACTAGAAAATTTTATTTTTAAGATAATAGAGAAGCATTTGAAAAGAAAAACCGAAGAATATTATTACCACATGAATCATGAGAGAGGTCTGATCATAACCTAACCCATGCTTGATGTAAGGTAAAATGAAACAACGAACGAAAAGATACATGCTCATAATATTAATACAACAATACTATGATAAAAAATATAAAAATAATAATATAGATAGGAAGAGTATAAGAATTTTAAAAATCCAAATTTTAAAAATCAAAGCTAAGAGTTTAAATAAATGGACAAACAAAAACTACCCAACATAGTGGGCAAAACACCTCTAACTAATTAGCCTAACTCTTAAGAATATCTATAAATCTCCAACCTCAAGAAATGGTCAAATACCAGCCTTCATTGAGAATTATAACCTTGCAAATAATCCATTGCTCCCCATACCAAAATGAAGATAATCAAAATTGCCACATAAGAGCAGTATCAGTACAATAAAGTACTAGTAAAACAAACTACTTAAAACATAGCAAGACAAAAGTAACACATTAAAGTCATATAGTAGCATGGTGCTAAGCATATCGATATAAATTAACACTTAGGATCATGTTAGTAATACAAAAAGGAATTATTGCAAGGTAATATGGAAGAATAGTAATACGATAAATGCATCACAATCCAAATAATGTAAACCATATTATAAACCTTCCTTTAGTGATCACTTAATATCTAGTTATTAAGATAGTTTGTTCGACCATACCTAATTCTCCACCTTAAAAAAACGTCATGGTAGAAAATAAACACAATGGGATACCATACCCACCATATGGGACTAGGATACATAGAAGGGGTATTTCACTAGGGATATCACACCCACCACACATCGAGTGCACTTTCCATAAGGGCTACCACTATTGGAATACCACATCTACTACATGGAGTTGAAGTACATCAAGTGGGATTATACTAGGATACTTCACCCATAACACCTTGAATGCATCTGTTACAAATGCTTAAAAGTTTAGAAACAACATCCACCTAAGAAATGGCCAATACGAAGTGCTAGGGGCCTTCTCTTGGGATACCTTACCCTCCTGACTTGGATAATGGTGTCATTTCGACCTGTCATAGTATAATTTTATACCCCAAAGATATGTGCATACCCCCTACTGACCATAACTTGGTAGAGAAGGAAATACGTTCTAAGTGAAAATATAAACCATAAGGTGACCCACCAACTAATTCTTCATCAACAACCAAAAGAGTTTGAGAAAAAGGCTCTAACAAAATCTTATTCCATAATTTATTAATTATCAAGTAATATCACCAAATCACATATTAACTCCACAAATAACAAATTGGGTGTTTCCAATTGATAACACCATACACATCATAAGATATAAAAGCCACCAATTAGGTGTTTCCAAGTGATAATACCATACACAATTAAATTCCATTATTATCCAAATTGGGTGTTTCCTAGTGATAACACCAAACACATCACAAGACATAAATGATACCAATTAAGTGTTTAGAGATGAAACCAAATGTAACCAATGCAAGTCCTAAATATCACCATTATGATTCTTGTTAAATCTAGGGCAAACATGGTTGAAATCATAGTTTAAATGGTATAAGTACATCGAGGTATTAAAAATTAAAGAACGAACTATGTAACATACATCTAAACTAGTCGACTCATCAGGTAGTAGAAAACCTAAATCAAAAATAACACTAGTAAACCATTTAATTGCTTGGTCTCACTGATTGATTGTTCATAAAAATCTAATTCATGGGTTTGGTGTAACAGATTGATGGCCCTAAGTAGAGACCATACTAGTTTGGTCACAAGGTCACTTGTCGATGGGTTCAATGAATCAATTGATTGGTCTGGATAAAATAACACCCAAACTTATGATACTGACACCAAAATATACCAAACTTTACCATATTAATTCTAGCAAGATTTTATGTCATAAAAAACAGAAAGAGAAATGTTACACATATAGAATCACATGGATACATGGTAATGTAGGAATTTAAGAGAAATCAAACTAAAATTGCTAAATCATGCATACAATTAGATAAACCAATAATGCTTATTTCAGAAAGAAATTCTACCACATGCTTGAATTCTAGAATAAAAGTAGCCCATGATCAACACAAAACACACCAAGAACATGTAACCACAATAAGTAATAAAAAAATGATTCATATTAAAAATAAGAATGCCTTACCATGAAGCAATTCTTCAAGCACAAAATACCTACTTTATGGTTGTGTAGTAGACCCTTGATTCCTAGGAGAATTAAAAGTTAGAATCATTAGAACTCCTTTTTAAAACTTAATTCAAATCAAATAAGAAGAAGAAGATTAGAGAAAGAAAGAAGGGATAATAATTCAACCAAGGGAGGGAATAAAAGGTAAGCCCCTATTTTCCAATAAAAAATAAAAGGGGGGAATTAAAATAATTCTCAACACTTAGGACATTTTCTGCAAAGAAAAGGAAAATAATGATCAAGTGCAAATGGATTATTTAGGAGGGAGATTTAGTTGAAATCTATAAGAGAGAGAGAGAGATAGATAGATAGATAGATAGAGAGAGAGAGAGAGAGAGAAGATTGGTATGGTTGAGTGTATAAAACTAAGTGTAAGAGAAAAACTTGATGAGATGGGGGAGATTGAGTGTAGTCAAGGAGGGAACAATTAAAGAAGGTTGGTAAGTTAGGAAGGATGGGCAAGAAGTCAAACATGCACCCTAACTACCAGAAAAGAGAGAGGAAAGTGAGGGATAAGAGAGAAGGTGAGATATGCATCAAAAAGTATTTTTTGGGAAAACTTTACTAAATAAAATAATAGAATAATCTAAAAATAAACCCACAACACCAAAATATGTTCATTAGCACAAGTAGATTCTAATTAGAAGTTTATATATATATATATAAACATTAGAAAGATATTTGCATAAAATTTAGAAATGGATATGAAATCATAGGATAACCAATCAATCAGTTTGTGCAAACTAGTTGATTGGTTCATCGAGAATATAATTATCAATATCTGAGCCTACGAGTTGATCTGTTAGGTAAACTAGTTTATTCTTAAACTGAAAATCCACATTTTTATAATAATTTCAATCCATTTCCTAAACAAAAATCAATTTATTTTATATTACATGATTTTAAACACATTTTGATGGATTTTAAGATGGGGTATTACAACACTATCCCCTTGGAAGGGACTTCATCCCCAATATTCTCTAAAGAAACGTGTTGCTATAATCATAAAACATAAGAAAACCCTAATCCATAAATCGAAAGTAGTACAACAACTAAGGGTTAGTACATGAGAGAAGGGTACTATCCCCTTAATAGAGACGATGTTAACCGAGCAATGCACTTACGTGAATAACTTTGATTACTTCATCTTAAGCTCCTCATCGGACTCCCAAGTGGCCTCCTTTACTCCATGGCATGAACACAAGACCATTATTAGTGGAATGACATTTGAACTCATCTCCTAAGTCTTGTTATCAAGAATCCTTATGGTTACTCATCATAAGACAATACCTCATTGAGCTCAATCAACTTTGGTTGAATGATATATGATGGATTAGCCACGTACCTCCTTAACTGAGAGATGTGGAAAATGTTATGCACACATGAAAACTTAATTTGTAATGTGAGATGGTAATCAACCTCTCCAACTCGATCCAAAATCTTATATGACACAATATACCTTGAACTAATTTTTCCCTTTTGAACAAAACACTTCACGCCCTTAGTGTGCAAAACCATTATAAGGACTCGATTACTCACCTCAAACCCATCTGCCCTCCTCTACAATTCTACATAACTCTTCTGTTTATCTTGGATAGCCTTTATCTGATCTAGAATCAAGCTGATCTACATTGTAGTGTCTTCTATCATCTCTAGTCTCAACATAATTGTCTAGCTCGAGTAGCTCCACCACAAGGGAACATAACACTTTTATCTATAGAGTGCCTCAAAAGTTTCCCTCCATATGCTCACATGATTAATGTTTCTGTAGGTGACATATAGCAAGTTAAGATGATCCTCCCAACTACCCACAAACTTGAGTATGCATGCCCAAAGCATATCCTCAAAAGTATGAATAGTACGCTCAGTCTGACCGTTTATAGCCGTATAGAGAGCAATAATCATCTTCAACTATGTCCCCAAAAGATGCTTTTAACTTCTACCATAAGTGTGATAAGAATATGAAATCTTAGTCTGATACAATTTCTTTAGGCACCCTATGGTAGCACACCATATTTTTCCTATAAGCATTGGTCATTTGCTCCATACTCTAGGTCAAATTCATTAGTGTTAATACTGTAGACTTAGATAATTGATTAACTACCAAATAGATCAAATTTAAACCACCATGAGTATTTGGAAATCCAACCTTGAAATAAATTGACATGCCAACCCATTTCCATTCAAGGACCTCTAAATTCTGAGCTAGCCCCGTCGGATGCTTGTGTTCATTCTAAGCCTTCTAACACATCAAGCACCTAGCTATAAAGTTTACAACCTCCCATTTCGTACATGACCACTAATAGATCCACTTTAAATCATTATGCAACTTATCCCATCTAGGATGGATGGAATAAGGCGCATGATGACACTCATCTATAATCCTCCTCTTAAGCTCCCAATAGTTCTATAGAATGCACCACGTTCCTTAGAAATGGATAATACCATCCTTAAAAACTTGGAACCCCACTACTCTTCCCTATGATATAGCCCACTTGATCCAGTCAAGGTTGACATATCTTGGTTGACTAGCTCAAATCTTATTGAAGATTATTGGTGTGATCAAGAGAGCACTCAAACTTGCTTTAATATCCTCAAAGCCTATGATCTCTATGCTTAACTCCTGAAGATCTTGCTAAATCCAGTTTTACACAATGAGAAAACCTAAATAGTAGGAAGTCTTTCTACTAAGAGCATCTGCTATAAAGCTAAACTTAGCCTCTTGGTATTTCAACTAAAAATTGTAGTACTTAACTAACTCTAATCATCTTCTCTATCTCATGTTCAGCTCATGCTGAGTGAATATGTACTTGAGGCTCCTATGGTTTATGTAGAACTTACACTACACTCTATATAAGTAATGCCTCCATATCTTCAAGGTAAAATCCATCAAAACTAGGCCAAGGTTTTGCTTTAGATAGTTCTACTCATGCTCCTTCAACTTACAAGAAACATATGCTAATATCCTCCCATACATCATCAATACAAACCTCAAACTTGGATGCATCACTATAGACCTTAAATTCCTCCTTACCTAATGACAAGGTTAGAACTAGAGCTAAAGGTAACCTCCTCTTCAGCTCCTCAAAAGCCTCAGTGCACTTCTCTTCCTAATGAAAGTGCATCATCTTTTTAAAAAAGGTTGTCAATGGATGAGAAATCCTAGATAAAAGGCGTGTAGTAACCTATAAATCCTAGAAAACTATATATCTCCCTAATGTTTGTCAGTCTTGGCCACTATAATATGGGTCAAATCTTTAAAGAACCATTTATACACCCTCCTTCAAGATGATATGACCAAAGAAAGCTATTTCATGCAATCAAAACTTGCATTTTGAGAGCTTGGCATACGAATGATGGGTCATCAACAATGCCAAAGCATACCTGAGGTGCTCCTCATGTTCATCATGAGTCTTGGAGTAAATCAATATATCTGCAATGAAGACTATAATAAATTTATCAAGGTGTTGTTGGAAGATGCGTTTAATAAGAGCCATGTACATTGCTGTAGCATTTGTGAATCAAAGGAAATTATAGTGAACTCATAATGACCATACCTCATTGTAAAAGCTATTTATGATATGGCCTTCTTGAAAATCCTTAAATGATGATACCCTGATCTGAGATCTATCTTTGAAAACACTATGACCCCATGCAATTGATTCAAGAGATCTATCTTTGTCCTTGGTAGAACGTCTATCATGAAGCCTATCACATGCCTTGGCAATATACTTGGGATATCATCTGGAAATACATATGGAAACTCTCGTACCACTAGGATCCCCTCAAATAAAGGCTAACTAATGTCTAGATGTTGAACACTACATAAGTAAAGTGGGTGCCATTTTTGTACTAACATGTTAAGCACAACCATAGACACCATCTTTATCGAGGGCCTAGGCTTGCATATCTGGTAAGAGATCTTAGAACCCTTTGGTCCCTTAAGAACTACATGATCCTATGCGTAATTGATCATAACTCAATATATTGTGAATATATCCATCCCAAAGAATATTTTGAAGCCACAAAGTTCTTGCTCTATAAGGTCTAATAGAAGCTCAATTTCGCTAACGACTAAGGCCACATCTCTATACAATCTATTATAAGGAATTTTATCCCCACATGGGAGCACAACGGAAGTCTCTATCCCATAAGAAGGAATCATAGTTGTCCTAGATACAAAAGTAGTAAACATAAAGGATTGTGAAGCACCTGAGTCAAATATCACATAAGTAGGAAGGGAAACACCATGAACGTACCAATGATGACATTTTCCTACTTGTTAACCTCTTATTGATTTGTCACATTTAGGCGAATACCTCAAAGTGGTCTTGAGACATAACCTGGACCTTACCCTTGCTGAAAAGCATGGGGCCTTTAAATCCTCTATTATATAGTAGTCCTACTAGCTCCACTATCTATCGACAAATCTCTTTGAACTATTGGTGTTTGCGCCACCATACCCTTTAAACTTGCTTGCCCTTATAGAATAGTACCCCAAATGGTATAACACTCAAATCAACGGTGCCCCATCCAACCACAATCATGACACTAAACCAACTACCCATCACAACCTTCCCTAGGTGGTTCTTAGCACACCGTTGACATATGAAGAGGCTCATAACCGGTTGACTCAACTACCCTCCATAGCGGGGTACCATCCTTGACTAATGATATCCTATAACATAGTACCTCATCTCTCCCCCTTAGCGTTAACTGCCTTCAAACCAATTCCTGGCCCCTAAGTAGGCACTATGGGACTATGCAATCTCTGATGCCTATATGGTATAATCATACATGTTTTATAGGTCTTATGCACAAGTCCCCATAAGCATCTCTAATAGTCTTAGGCATAGCCTCCATTGAAATTGGTGAACCTTCATCTCATCATCAGTTTCAACCTTTGGAGAATATCAGACTAAGGTCTAATTAGCAGGTGGAGTACTCCTATATCTTAGACATACTCTAATGTTATGCCATGAACTTATTATCTTTCGCTATCCTTAGGCAACTAGGGTAGAACTGTGCCCTCAACATCTTGAAAAAAGCCTTGCATTGATCAGTAGTAGCTCTTATTAGTTGCTAACCTCTCCACCATTCATCAACATGACTTAGCAAGTTAAATACTCTAATGTCCACCTGCCTACTATTTGGGTAACCACTAACCACAAAGATCTTACAAAAGTTCATCAAACAACACTCCAACATATCTATGTCCTCCTAACCCTTAAAGATTAATAAGAGATGAATATCAACCCTAAAAAGCCAATCCTCTAGTCGTGGCACCAGAAAAGGAGGTCGTGTCGGCAGTTGTAAAGCCTCCTCATGCTAAATCTAATGCTCTATGAAAGCGCCAACCGTCTCCATAAAACACTTAAGATGTAGATTAGCAACCATCAAAGTCCTAGTATACTAAGTCACGTTAGAATATCTCGACTAATAACTATGCAGTTAGTGCACATGGAGGTAGCATATTACACATAAGGCTAGAAGTTATTCTTATCTTATAAATTTTAGGCCAACTCACCACTCAAACCAACACTCACTTGGAGACCAAATCGAATACTATAAGTTTAGATGAAATTGATTTTTATTAAGTAACACGAGGATTTAAAACCCTAGGCTTTGATACCAAATTGTAACACACCTAATTTATGAACTAGAAAATTTCATTTTGAAGATAATATGGAAGTGTTTGTAAAGAAAAACTAGGGAATGTTACTACCACCTCCACCATGAGAGTGGTGTGATCGCCACCTTACCTATACCTAAAATATGGTAAAGCTCATGTATCATATTCAAGTTACATAGTAGAATGGTGATAAGAATAATAATATAAGTTAACACATAGGCTTATGGTAGCAATAAAACAAGGTATGTTACATGGAAATCATGAAAGAATAGTAATACGGTAAATGCATCACAATCCATATAATGTAAACTATATTATAAATCTTCCTTTAGTGATTACATAATTTATAATTGTTAAGTTAGTTCGTTTGGGCACACCTAGTTCTCTACCATGAACAAAAGTCATGGTAGAAAATAAAAAAATGGGATACCACATCCACCTCACGTTGTTAGGATATGTAGAAGGGGCTTTTCTCTTAGGATACCACACCCACCACACATCGAGTTCTCCTACTATGAGGGTCAGAGAAAAATTATTGAATGAAATTTTATTCCATAATTTAATAATTATCATGTGATACCACAAATCACATATTAATGCCATAAATAACTAATTAGGTGTTTCTAAGTGATAATGCCAAACACATCACAATGTATAAAAGCCACACATAAGGTGTTTCTAAGTGATAACACCAAACACAATTAAATACCATTTTTTCTAAATTGGGTTTTTCTAAGTGATAACACCAAACACACCACGAGGAATAAAATCCACCAATTGGGTGCTTAGGGATGACACTAAACTTAAAAATTTCATGTCCCAAATATCAAGATTATGATTCTTTCTAAATCCAAGGCAGGTATGGTTGAAATCATAATTTAAATGTTTTAATTAAATGGAGGTATCAACATAAAAGGCCTAAAAGAAGAAGAACAATTAACAAACAAACTAGGTGGCATATAGTTTGACTAGTTGATTGGTTGGTCTCACAGATAAATTGTTAATAGGAAACCAGTTAATAGGTTTGGTAATATTATTTGATGGAACTAAGTAGAGACTAGATTACTTTGGTCAAAGGGTCACCAGTCAATAGGTTTAGCAAACTAATAAACTATTAATAGAAACTATTTCACCGATTTATCAAACCAACTAACTAATCTCATAATTAATCAATCTAAATTTACAACCTTATAACTGTTCACATAACTAGTCAATGGTTTTAATGAACCGATTGACTTGTCTAGGTAAAACACTACCATGCTATGTGATATGATGTGGATTTATCAAAGTAACGGAAGGTTGGATTGAAATTTGTAGTATAATCTTTAACCCACGATCTAATGCAAAAAGAATGAAGTGATTTGGTGGATTATAGACGAAGAACTTGATGTTACAAGATGAAGGTGTTTCAGCAGATTTGAAGGTGTTCAAATATGTCGACTTGAAGATAGTATTGAGGAAGGATTATTCCAAATCTTCCTTGCTCAATGTAGACCCAAAAGGGAGGAATAGAATTTATCTCTCTTGCTCAAAGTTTGATTAAAATTTTCATTCAATATTCTGCTCACAAAGTTGCGCACAACATGGTTTATATAGGAGAAGGAATAAGCTCGGTGGTGACTAGCTTAAACCATCCGAGTTTAGTCCCTTAATTCAGCCCATTAATTATGGTTGAGTTAAGCTCATATTAACCTTAATCCAAAGCATAATATCATCGGTTAAATGATACTAAGGATTAATATTACAAAGCTATACAATAGACTAAGATACATACATGAAATTATAGCTATACCCTATGAAATGCCTCAAAATTTTCTAATTTTAAATATTATATTTAAATAAGGTTGTATTTGAAAATTTAAGTTAATAAATTATTTTATTAAAATAAAATAAAATTTATTAGGGCAAATTAATAGGAAATTTTATAAATATGTTAGGTAAAGGAAATTTGGGCATATTATCTAATTAAATATTTTATTTTGAAAATTTATTTAAATAAATTATTTTAATTAAATTAAGAAATATAGAATAGTTTCAAATTAATTTTAATTTTATAAATAATTAAATTAAATAAAATTTGAGTGATTTATTAATTTAAAATGAAAATTTTGGAAAAGTCCTTTAAAAAGTCTATTTTAGCCTAAAAAGGGATTTAAAATTTATTTTATTTAAATATTATTAATTTTAAATATACTAAATATTCAGATTTATTTAATTTGACCCAACCTAATTATTTCTCTTTTCCTTTTTCCCTTTTTCCTTTTCTTTTCCTTTTTCTTTCCTTTTCTTTCTTTTTCTTCTTCTTCGCCGAATTGGGCCGGTTGCGCGGCCCAATTCCTTTTCTTCTTTCCTTTTTCTTCGGCGCGGCCCAGCCCACGCGTCGCCGCCCCCTCTCCCCCACTGCGCTGCGTTTTATGTCCTTCTCCCAACCAAACTCCGCGCTTCACTTCAGTTATATTACCGTTGCACATCAACCCCAAAACGCCGTCCTTCAGGCCTTTTTACGTCAAAACTCGTCGTTTCATTTAATATTTTTTCCCTTCACACCAAACCGCCCGGTCTTCTCCCTTTTTCCTTCTTTTCTCCCCCGCGAACCGGCCGGCCAGCCCCCCATCTTCTTCTTCCTCCTCCGCCCGACGCCATAACCACCCACCTTCCTTCTCTCCCCCCGAAAATGGCGCCGCCGGCCACACGTGGCGTGACTAGCTCTCCTCCCGCTCATTTTCGTCCTCTCGATCTGCACGTTTATTTGAAACCATCAACTGCCCCTATCTCCCGCTCGTTTGTCCACGATTACCTTGCGAAGGTCGGCAAAAATTCAAGTTTTTGCCGCCCGACCTTCAGCTTGAATTAAACCATTCCCCCCTAATTTAAACACTTAGTAGCCTCCCTAATTCAAATATAATCTCCCCGACTATAAAAACCCCCTCATTTGCATGATTTTGGGATTTTATTTTCCCCGAAACCCTAAGCTGTGCCTGTGCGCCGCCGCCCCATCAGACGCCATTTTATCCTCCTCTGACTAACTTCAACATCTCCTCTTGCTACCAATCTCTTCCCTGCAATACTATCTAATTAACTAAACTAACCTCATCCCTCGATTCATTGTGTGCAAGTTTCTATAATCATCCAAAGTTGGCTAGTTGATTCGACAAGAATCTTGACACCGAGACAGTGAACCACCGTCCACCACCACATCCGCCACTTCTAACCCCTATTAAACCAACTATTAACTTCTAATAATTATCCTCTACAGCCCCATATAATTATTTTAATTTTTCTTCCTCTCCATCACCTATTTTGCTAATTTTTAACCCCCTTAGACCCATTTTCCGGCCACCTCCGGGAACCACTGCCGGTTCCACCTACATCCTCCAACTCAAGGCGAACCAAATCAAATCCCTCAAGTGGAATAGGAGCGTGCACCAAGACCGGTGACATTTTAGGTAAGGATCTACTAAGGCCATTTATGTGTTTGCATGCACTATGCGTTTGATATGCCATGTATTTTATGTTCGTTATTATTAATTATTGCGCATGTGGCATGATTGTGGAATGGAAGTATGTTGTTATGAATATACTGTGGCATGAGAATTATGCATATTTTTATGTCATTAATATATGATATGACTTGAGACATGTGTTAGGGTTTTGCATAAAATGGCATGATGTTAGGGTTGCATGAAATGACAAGGAGTTGGGGTTTGCATGAAATGGTATGATGTTAGGGTTGCATGAAATGACAAGGAGTTGGGGTTTGCATGAAATGGTATGATGTTAGGGTTGCATGAAATGGCATGGTGTTAGGGTTGCATGAAATGGCATGATGTTAGGGTTTGTATAAAATGACATGACGTTAGGGTTTGCATGGAATGGTATGATGTTAGGGTTTGCATAAAATGACCTGAGGTTAGGGCTTGCATGGAAGCATGTCTACGTGGAGTTAAGGTTTGCATATGAATTGGGATTTCATGAGAGTGTAGTACGTGGAGTTAGGGTTTGCATGTGGATTAGAGTTGCATGGAAGTATGTCTATGTGGAGGTAGGGTTTGCATGTGCGTTAGAGTTTTGCATGGAGATATGGTTTACGTGGAGTTAGGGCTTACATGAAGCTAGGGTTTGTATGGGAGCTAGGGCATGCATGGAAAGATGACTTACGTAGCGTTCGGGTTTCATGGTAATTAGGGTTATTGTATTATTGGGATACGTTACTGGATGTGCATGTCTTGAAACGAATATCTGAATAAGATACATAAATTATTAAATACGTAAAGTGGAAGATGTTGAGCCGGGCCCAGACCGATCCACCGGCATAATAGTGGCCAGGTACTGCGGTAGCCTGGAGACCGATCCACCGGCTTAATAGTGGTAGGGTATTTTACCCTAGTGACCGATCCACCGGCTATAATAGTGGGGGATCCCGAGCTCAACGAACCAAACCTTATATGATGATAAGATATGAGAAGATATTAATCACTTACAGTGGAACACCGTGCGAGAAGGGGCCAGACCGATCCACCGACATATAATAGTGGTAGGGTGTATACCCTAAGTGACCGATCCACCAGCTATAATAGTGGCCATGAGCCAAAGTGCCCTGGAGACAGATCCACCGGCAAAAATAGTGGGGTTCCCGTACTCGTATGGACCTGATAAAGAACATGGTGTGTATCTACATTTGATAAAAGAAAGATTAAATAATTAATCCGGACCTTTTTGGGCCTTACGTATGGACCTATTGATTATAAGTGATTTCACTTTAGTTTTCAGTTACCTTACTCAGTACGTAGCGTACTGATCACCCGTTTCATGGGTGCTGCTCATTCCCACGAGCAGAAGGCCCGTCTAATTTGTTGCAGGTAGGAGATACTTACTTTGATGCTATCGATGTCTACGGGACATCAGGAGGGGTAGAGTGATAGCTGGGCTGGATCAATCTTTAGAGTGACGTGGCCGTTGTCCTTTTTAAATTTATGATTCATGTTATCTTTTATTATGTTTGAATTATCGAAACAATTTTACTAAGGTTGTTTAGTTCTATCTAGAAAAACAATAGCCGGTATTTCGAATTATGTAAGACTTACGCGTACTTTGATTTCTGTTTTTATATATTTGAATTTGTTTGGTATTACTGATAATGTTTTCTTAGCCTTAGCACTCGGTACCGGAACAGTAGAAGTAAACTGGTCTGGTACTAAGTGTGGCGGTAACATCCCCATAATTTACGGTTTTAATTTATGAGTATTGCTTTTAAAAAAAAATGTGTGTAAATTTTAGGGTGTTACACCCTAACTTACATAAAATATACTTAGGGTTAGGGTTTACAACAAGTTTATAAAAATAATGAATATCATCACTCTATCTCTTGTTTTATTGTATCATCCCATGTATGTCATAGTCTTGCATGCCTTGGAATACTTGTACACATCAATGTGTATGAACGTCATCTTCTTGCAAATATGTAACATACCTACAAGAATAACTTGAATATTTTTCAATGTCAAGCATATAAAAATTATCAAGAATATTTAACATGATAGGCTCCAACATTAAGAAAGCTAAATCATCTTCCTTACCTTGAAGATTAGAATGAATATGATAATCATTATGTTCAATGGATGCTCCTGCATCATGATAGACACACCAAAATTTACCATATTAATTCTAGTATGCTCCTATGTTATAAAACACATAAGTAGATATATTGCACAAATATTTACATATGGATACATGATAATATAGGTATTTTAATGAAATCATAGTCAAGCTACTAAATCATGGATAAAATTAGAGAAACCAACAATACTTAATTTAAGAAAGAAACTCTACCACATGCTTGAATTCTAGAATACAATTAGCTAATGCTCAACAAAAAACACACCAAGAACATGGAACCACAATAAGTAAGTAAAAATTAATTCATATTAAAGAAAAGAATGCCTTACCTTATATTAAAAGAATAATAAAGAATGGATAAGAATTTGAATAAAGGAGGGAAGAAACCAAGAGACAAGCCTCTATTTTATGGCAGAAAAGAAAAGAGGAAAAATGAAGGATTACTCAACACATAGTAAATTTTCCACAAAAAAATGGGAGAAAATGAGCAAGTGTAGGTGGTATAAAGTGAAATGAATAAATAATGGAGTGTATAGGAGGGATAGTTGGTCGATATCTAAGAGAGAGCGAGAGAGAGATAGAGAGAGAGAGAGAGAGAGAAATAGATATAAGATTGTATGCTTGAGTGTGGGAAACTAATTGTAAGAGAATAACTTGATGAGGTAAGGGAGGCTGAGTGTAGTCAAGGAGGGAACATTGGTAGAAGTCTGATAAGTTAATAAGGATTAGTAAGAAGGAAAACATGTATCCCAACTACAAGAAGAGAGGGGAAATTGAGGAAGAAGATAGAAGGTGAGATATACATCAAAAAGTATTTTTTTTTTGGAAAATTTAACTATATAAAATCATAAAATTATCTAAATAATCTAAAAATATTACCAAAGCACCAAAATGTGTTAATTAGAATAAATAGATTCTCATTTGAAATTTTTATAAACATTAGAAGGTGATTCAAATCAAAGTAAGAAAAGGATATGAAATCGTAGGATAACCAGTTGATTAATTTGAGCAAACCAATCAACTTGTTCATCGAGAATAAAATTATTAATCTTTAAGTGTACCAATAGATCGTTTAGGAAAACTAGTCAATCGATATGCCTAAAATCTACATTTATTATAATTTCATGCCCTTTCCAAAATAAAAAATAATTTATTTTATATCAATATAATTTTAAACACATTTTGAAGGATTTTAGGATAGGCTATTATAACAATTGATTGTATTAGGAATCAAAGTTCTTCAAGATATACACCAAGTAGGAGTTTTGTGCTAGAATAATTTCTTGAAGGTAAGGCATTTGTTTCTTTAATATAGATGAGATTTTTGTTGCTTATTGTGGTTTCTTATTATTAGTGTGTTTTTTTGTTGAGCATTTTTTGATTGTATGCTATAATTCAAGAAAGTGGTATAGTTTTTCCCTATAATTCAAGAAATCTTTGTTTCTCTAATTTTGTGCATGATTTGATAGTTTAAGTATGATTTCATTTGAATGCCTACATTGCCATGTATCCTTATGAATCTATTTATCCAAATTGTCTCTTTATGTGTATTATGACATAATAGTATACTAGGAATAATATGGTAAATTTTGGTGTGTGCATCGCAAGTCTGGGTGCTAATATACCTAGACCATTTGATAATTTTGTGGAACCTAACGAATGTTGTTGTGGAAAGTAGCATGGTTTGGAAATTTTGATCAGTTGGCTGTGAGATCAGTTGAGTGTTTTGATGAGCTAGTCAACTAGTCTTTACAAGTAGTCAATCAGCTTATTAAACCCATTGATTGGTGACCCTGTGAGTTTGTGACCAAAGTGGTTTAGTCTCTTCTTAGACTCATCAATTGATTGGATTAAACACATCTATTGATTTCCTATGAATAGTTAGTCAGTTAGATAATCTAATTGGCTAGTCTGCTATAGTTATTTTTTGTTCAAGTTTGGTACGACTAGATCAGACTCGTCGATTGGTCATAAAGACTGATCAACTGGTTCGATTGTATTCCACTTGGTTGATTTTTAATTGTTGTTCTTCTTTTGGGACTTTTATATTAATACCTTCATGTAATAACGACTTTTAATTTATGATTGTAGCCATGTTTACCCTCTAATATGAATCATAATGTTGATATTTGAGACTTAAATGTGTTAAGTTTAGTCTCATCTTTAAACATCTAATTTATATAATAATAGAATTTGTTTGTATTTGGTGTTATCACTTATAAACACCTAATTGATGGCTTTTATGCCTTGTGATGTGATTTGGGCTATCACTTTGGAACACCTAATTGATTATGTATGGAATTAATCTATGATTTTTGATATCACTTAGCGACTATTAAATATAGGATAAGATTTTGTTTGAGCCTTTTTCTCAAACTGTCAGCGTAACTGACTAGGAATTAGTTGGTGGGTTGCCTTTTAGTTTACATTTTCACTTAGTACCTATTTCTTTCTCTACCAGGTTCCAGTTAGTAGGGGGCATCATATATCATTGAGGTATAAAATTATAGTATGGAAATACCTTGTATGGTATAGATGTCCACCTTGGGTGGGTTTGGTATCCTAGTACAAGCCCCTAGCCCTTTATATTATCCATTGCTTAAGTGAGTGTAGTGTCACAATTTTTTATCCCTCATGGCTGAGGCATTCAATGTGTGGTAGGTGTGGTATCCCAATACAAGCCCCCTTGATATATTTTAACCACATGTTGTGGGTGTGGTATACCAATTTGTTTTATCCCTCGCCATAGTTGCACTCAATGTGTGGTGGGTATGGTATCCTAAGAGAAAATCCCCTTTGATGTATCCTAAGCTTTGTGGTGGGTAGGATATCCCATTGTGATTATTTTATTGCCATGAATTTTGTGTATGGTGAAGAGATGGGTGTGGTCGAATAAATTATCTTAATAGCTAGAAAGTATGTGATCATTAAAGGAAGATTTATAATATAGTTTACATTGTGTAGATTATGATGCATTTACAACATTAGTGTTCTTCTATGATTTCCATTCAAGCTGGATCATCACCATGATCTTGAGTGTTAATTTACATAGGTATGCTTATCACCATGCTATAATGTTACTTCAATGTGCTACATGAGCCTTACCATGTCTTAGTAGTCTATTTTACTAGTACTTCACCATAATAATACTATACTTCTGTAGTTATTGTGATGATCCAACTTCTAGTTTGAGGATCATAGAACAACTTACAAGGGTATAATTATTTGTTAGAGTATGCTGAAGGTGATGTAGTGGGATAGTAGATGGCCATTAATTGGGGTTGGAGATTTATATTTATGCTCTAGAGTTAGGCTAACTAGCTAGAGCTATTATGCCCACTACATTGGGAAGTTTTTCTTCTTCCAATTATTTCAACTCTTGTCTTTGATTTCCTATATTTAGATTTTGTAAACTCTCATTCTCTTCCCATTTATATAATTGTTCTCATCTTTTTATCATTAGTAATATTTAATTATTATTATGAGCATGAATCTCTTCATTTTTTTTGTTTCGATTTGCATTGTATCAGGCATGTGTTAAGTGATGATCACACCTATCTTATGGTTGATGTAGTGATAACATCCCATGAGTTTTCTTTCAAACCCTTTCACATTGTCTTCAAAATGGAATTTATAGTTTTTTAAATTAGGGGTGTTATGGGAGTGTGATCATCACTAATTCATGCCTGATGCAAGGTAAAATGGAACAACCAACAAAAATATGCATGTCCATAATAATATTACAACATTACTAATGATAACAAAGAAGAGAAAAATAATATAGATAGCAAGGTTATGAGAGTTTACCAAATATAAATACATGAATGATGTGGAAGATTATTTCTAAACAATCTTCTATAACCAAGAACTTTTTCTTTTTGAACAAAAGCTTCAAATCTTCCTAAAACTACTACACTTTTGACTTGAAATTGATGATACTCGATAGCTTTGGAAGATTGGTGTTGATTTAATCCAACATTAATTACCTTCTAATGAGAAATCCTTTATTTTTTCAATATGAAACTCTGCAACTCTCAAATTCTCTCAATTAAAGAAGGATAAGAGAAGAAGAAGAATGCATAGCTCTCTCGTATAGCTCTCTCTTTCAAATTGATATGAACTCATGATATCATGTTATATAGAAATTAATGTGTACAAGTTTTTATATATGCATGGACCCATGAAGACCCATTCATTCATAAGCCCTCTAATCAGCCCTTATTTATGAAATTAACCCCCTAATGCAAGGTATAAACACACATTTGAAGAGTTTCAATAACAATATACAAGTATTACAAAGTGTACGAAAAAATAACAAACTACCCAAACTTTAATAATATAATACATAGATTTAACATTTGTAGTCCGACTTTGTGTCTTGTAGCATTGTTCTTCCTTATACTTTGTAATCCTTGCAATGCCATTGTTACTGTGTTTCACATCAAAGATCTTCAATAGCATGAAATTATTGCAAACATATGCAATACCTACAAGAATTATTTGGCAACACATTAGAAGTATAAACATTTTCAAGCACAATGGATTTCATCTTCAAGTATGATAATTCTTTTTTGTTCTTCATCATTTGAAGAACAAGATTGAGAGTGATCTTGAAATGCTCCTACATCAATAATCAAGCCAAGAGTTTATATAACTAAAGAAATAATACTTTCCAACACAGTAAGTGAAACACCTCTAGTTGGTTAGTCTAACTCTAAAGTATAAATATAAATTTTCAACCCCAAGTAATAGTCAGCTACTAACTCACATCATCACCCTCAACATACTTTAACTAATAATCATACCTCTGAGAATCATCCTCTGCTTCGCAGAGGAGAAGTCAGATAATCACATTAACACATAAGTGTAGTATTTGTACGGTGAAGTAATAGTGAAATAAATTACTTAGAACATGGTAAGGCTCATACAATACATTGAAGTCATATAGTACCATTGTGATAACCACAGAAATATAAATTAACACTCAAGTTCATGATAGTAATACAATAAGTTGTGCTTACATAGATATCATAGAAGAATAGTA